>CM033634.1:2036258-2541258 GCA_019453435.1 Rhinogobius similis | reverse complement strand
AGGGGGCGTGGCTTATCCAGTTCATTTAATACATCCATGCTCTGAGCCTAGAGCGCTAAAGCTATCAAACATTAGCATGCTAACAGCGTACGTCCTGCTTCTCGTAGAATAAAACGCTCCATAAACAGAAGCAGAGAAAGTGCTGTGTGTCATTTTCACTGAACAGAGGCTTTTACAATAATCTGAGCTGGAGCCACAGAGTTTACTTTATTACACAAAACAAATACCTGAAGTTGTTGTGCTTTTCTCGTTTCAAAACAGTAAAATCAGACACAGCTCCTTTAAACACAAACACTAAAGAGTCTGTACTCACTGCTGCTGGACGTGCTGCTGGATGTACTGAGGCTTCACCGAGAACTGCACGGGCCCTGATCCGGTCTGGACCCGGGTCTGGACTCCACCGCTCTGGACCCGGGTCTGGACTCCGCTAGTCTGGACGAATCCATGGGGGAGGAGCTGCTGCGGGATGGGCCTCTGCGGGACCAGGCCCGGAATCTGGACCGGGGTCTGGCCGTCGGTCTGGACCCCCGTCGTCGGGACGAGGTCGGAGTGGACCTGGGTCTGGTCCGGTTCTGATCCGGTCTGGACCTCGCAGGACTGGCCCTTGGACCCGGGTTTACAGACGCAGAGCTGGGGCCTCAGACACATCCCTCCGTTCTGACACTGAGGGACGCAGTTCGCTGAAGGACACAAACAAACAAACAAACAAACAAACAAATAAACACTTAATTTAAAGGGCCTATGACAAGTTTTTATGATTTTCTAATTTTGACTTTGTTCAGTGTATTAATTCCTCTTGTAAATATAAATTGTAGTTTTGCACCAATCAGGTCGCTATTTGTGGAGAAAAGTTGAAAAACATGTTGTAAATGACAGGAAGTAAACAAACTGATGACATCACACTGTGGAGACAAAGGTCATGCGTAATTTACATAAAATAAACGACTTTTTTGACCCTTTTTTGACATTAATTCAGTAAAATAAATGTAATAATGTATTTTTCTTTGTCGAATTAAAAAATCTGTGACATTAGAGGAGTTTTGGCCCAGTGTACAGTGTGGTTGCTATGGTGATTTCCTAGCGTGATGTCATCATTTACAACCAGGAAGTAAAGTTAAAAACCTACAAAAACAGCTAAACTGGGGTTAAATTTGTAAATATCTGAGCAGAATTTGAAATATATTTATTTTAACTGCATTTTAGTGAAATGAGTCGTCCAACCTGTCAGAGGCCCTTTAACTCAAGTCTATTCACTTTATTCCTGAAGTTGTCGTACGCGCCGCCGTCTTGTTTCCGTTGTAGTTCACACGGAGCAGACGAGCTCAACAGAAAATAAGTTCGACTCGACTAAAAAGACGTTTTCAGGAAATCGGAGTGTTATTGCAAGTAACGGCAAAAGTGGGCGGGGCCGAATAAGGTGAATAAAGTGGCACAAAAACACAACTAGAAGTGACAAAAATGTGGCTAAAAGTGACAAAAACCCTGTGAGAAGCGACAAAAACATGACAATAAGCGGAAAAATTCTATATAGCGAGAAAAATGGGACTAAAAGCAACAAAAATTTGACTAAAAGCGACAAAAATTTGACAAAAAATGACAAAGTGAAAAAAGAACGTGACTATGAGCAACAAAAATGCTATTCTCCTTATTCCTGAAGTTGTCGTACGCGCCGCCGTCTTGTTTCCGTTGTAGTTCACACGGAGCAGACGAGCTCAACAGAAAATAAGTTCTACTCGACTAAAAAGACCTTTTCAGGAAATCGGTGCATGTGACATGTTTTTGCTCATTTTACACAAAACAATCTACTTTATGTAACATTTTAGCGACAGACTTTGCGTGAACACCGTTAGCGTCAAACAGGAAGTCCCTTTAATACAAGAGCGCGGATCAAACACATAAAAAGAGGCAAAAGTGGGCGGGGCATTATAATATTAATATGACACGTTGGACTTACATTTAACTAAAATGTAGTGAACATGATTCTATTTAAGATTTTACTTAACACTTTTTTCTGTTTGCCCCCAGTTTAATAGTTTTTGTTAATCATGTCACTTCCTGTTGAACATGACACAAATATGACACAGTTAGAGGTAATTCTACAACTGTTACCGTAGCAACCAGACTGTAAACAAGGACCAACTGTTACCATAACAACCAGACTGTAAACAAGGACCACATCCAGATACACTACACAAAAGTTAGAACTGACATAATAAATAATCCCTGATGACACCACCTTGTCACATTTTTATCGCTTTTAGTTGAGTTTTAATCAAGTTTTTGTCGCACACGTATGTTTATCCCGCACACGTATGTTTATCCCGCACACGTATGTTTGTCCCGCACACGTATGTCTGTCCCTCACACGTATGTCCTTTTGTCCCGCACACGTATGTCTGTCCTGCACACTTATGTCTGTCCAGCACACGTATGTTTGTCCCGCACATGTATGTCTGTCCTGCACACGTATGTCTGTCCTGCACACGTATGTCTGTCCCGCACACGTATGTCTGTCCTGCACACTTATGTCTGTCCAGCACACTTATGTCTGTCCCGCACACGTATGTCTGTCCTGCACACGTATGTCTGTCCCGCACACGTATGTCTGTCCCGCACACGTATGTCTGTCCCGCACACGTATGTCTGTCCCGCACACGTATGTCTGTCCCGCACACGTATGTCTGTCCCGCACACGTATGTCTGTCCCGCACACGTATGTCCTTTTGTCCCGCACACGTATGTCCTTTTGTCCCGCACACGTATGTCCTTTTGTCCCGCACACGTATGTCTGTCCCGCACACGTATGTCCTTTTGTCCCGCACACGTATGTCTGTCCCGCACACGTATGTCTGTCCCGCACACATATGTCTGTCCCGCACACGTATGTCTGTCCCGCACACGTATGTCTGTTCCGCACACGTATGTCTGTACCGCACACGTATGTCTGTCCCGCACACGTATGTCCTGTTCTGTCCCGCACACGTATGTCTGTCCCGCACACGTATGTCTGTCACGCACACATATGTCTGTCCCGCACACGTATGTCTGTCCCGCACATGTATGTCTGTCCCGCACACGTATGTCCTGTTCTGTCCCACACACGTATGTCTGTCCCGCACACGTATGTCTGTCCCGCACACGTATGTCTGTCCCGCACACGTATGTCTGTCCCGCACACGTATGTCTGTCCCGCACACGTATGTCTGTCCCGCACACGTATGTTCTGGTCGTAAATGGTTTCCTGAGGCTCTAATGACCAGAGTCTGAACAAACCCAGTCTGTGCTCTGTTTACAACGTTATAAAAAACAAAAGACCTAAACCAGGACTAAACCAGGACTAAACCAGGACTAAACCAGGACTAAACCAGGTCTAAACCAGGACTAAACCAGGACTAAACCAGGACTAAACCAGGTCTAAACCAGGTCTAAACCAGGACTAAACCAGGACTAAACCAGGTCTAAACCGGGACTAAACCAGGACTAAACCAGGACTGAACCAGGACTAAATCTGGTCTAAACAGGTCTAAACCAGGACTAAGCCAGGTCTAAACCAGGACAAAACCAGGTCTAAACCAGGTCTAAACCAGGACTAAACCAGGGCTAAACCAGGACTAAACCAGGACTAAACCAGGATTAAACCAGGACTAAACCAGGATTAAACCAGGTCTAAACCAGGTCTAAACCAGGACTAAACCAGGCCCAAACCAGGACTGAACCAGGACTAAACCAGGTCTAAATCTAGTCTAAACCAGGTCTAAACCAGGACCCAACCAGGTCTAAATCTGGTCTAAACAGGTCTAAACCGGGACTAAACCAGGTCTAAACCAGGACTAAACCAGGACTAAACCAGGTCTAAACCAGGTCTAAACCAGGTCTAAACCAGGTCTAAACCAGGACTGAACCAGGACTAAATCTGGTCTAAACAGGTCTAAACCAGGACTGAACCAGGACTGAACCAGGTCTGGATCTCTGGAGTGAGGAAACCCGGGTGGAGCTCACAGTTGTGTAAGACTCCAGACTCAAACTGCAGCACTAGCTTCACAGAACAACACTGTGAGTGGCAGAGTGGTTAGCCTCTCGCCTCACAGCCACAGGGTCCTGGGTTTGATCTCATGGTCTAAGCCAAGACTTAACCAGGTCTAAGATGGGGCTGGATGTGAGGAAACAGACCTCAGTTTTCGGTTGGATTTTATTGACTCTTCTCAAAAAAGTAAAATGGCTTTTACTAAAATAATCCAGTTTCTTCCTCCAAAGTCTGACCTTTGACCTCTGACCTCTGACCTCTGACCCCCGTTTGCACCCACAGGGGGCTCGATGGAGGACCTGACCCTTCAGGACCAACAGGACAAACTGAACCAGTGGAAACACGGCGTCTCTGGTGACGTCCCCAAAACTCACCTCAGCTTCATCTCTCTGTCCTGAACCCAATAAAGACGCTCTCTCCCCCCTCTCTCTCTCTCTCTTCCTCCCTCTAACCCCCCCCCCCCTTTCTCCCCCCCTCCAGTCCTGACCCCAATAAAGACACTCTCTCCCCCCTCTCTCTCTCTCTCTGTCACTCTCCCTCTCTCTCCCCTCACTCTTCTGCCTCTCACTCCATCTCACCTCTCTTTCGCGCTCTCCCCCCTCCAGTCCTGACCACAATAAAGATGCTCTCCCTCTCTCCTCTCTGTCCCCCCTTCCTCTCTCAGCCCCTCTCCCCTCTCTCTCTGCCTCCCTCTCTCTCACCCCCTCTCTCTCTCTCCCTCTCTCCCCCCTCTCCTCTCTCTCTCCCTCTCTCACCGCCTCGCACTCTCTCCCCCCTCTCCCTCTCTCTCTCTCCCTCTCTCACCGCCTCGCACTCTCTCCCCCCTCTCCCTCTCTCTCCTTCCCTCTTCTCACCCCCTCCCCTCTCTCTCTCTCTCCTCTCTCTCTCCCTCTCTCTCTCCTCCCTCTCTCTCTCCCCCTCTCCCTCTCTCTCTCTCTCTCCTCTCTCCCCTCTCTCTCTCTCTCTCTCTCCCTCTCTCTCTCTCTCTCTCTCACCGCCTCTCCCTCTCTCCCCTTCTCCTCTCTCTCCCTCTCTCCCCTCTCTCTCCCTCTCTCTCTCTCTCCCCTCTCCCTCTCCCTCTCTCTCTCCTCTCTCTCCCTCTCTCTCTCTCCCTCTCTCCCTCTCTCCCCTCTCTCCCTCCCTCTCTCTCTCCCCCTCTCCCCCTCTCTCTCTCTCCCTCTCTCTCCCCTCTCTCTCTCTCTCTCTCCCTCTCTCCCCTCTTCCCTCCCTCTCTCTCTCTCCCCTCTCCTCTCTCTCTCTCACCGCCTCTCCCTCTCTCCCCCCTCTCCTCTCTCTCCCTCTCCCCCCTCTTCCCTCCCTCTCTCTCTCCCCCTCCTCTCCCTCTCTCTCCCCCTCTCTCTCTGCTTCCCTCCTCTCTCCCCCTCTCCCCCCTGTCTCTCTCCCCCTCTCCCCCCTGTCTCTCTCCCTCTCTCACCCCCCCTCTCCCCTCTCTCTCTCCCTCCCCCCACTCCCTCATCCCTCCCTCTCTCTCTGGACTTGGAGCTGTTTGTTTTTGACCAGAACAGAACCATGTGACGCATCATTCCACGTCCAGAGAGAGATCTTTGTGAAGGACTCGGCTCACGTCAGTAACAAACACTCAGACCCAGACCCGGACCCAGACCCAGACCTAGACCCAGACCCGGACCCAGACCCAGACCCAGACCCGGACCTGGTCCTAGTCCTAGTCCTGGTCCTGGTCGGGTTGTGTTTGTGTGACTTACGTTTGGTGCATCGCTGTGATCCTTGAGTTTGACTCCAGCCGTGACAGCACTGACCTCCACAGACGTTCACCCTGAAACAGAAACAGGTTATAGACCAGGACTGAACCAAGACCGAACCAGGACTGGACCGGGACTGAACTGGGACTGAACCTGGACCGAACCAGGACTGAACCAGGACCGAACCAGGACCGAACCAGGACTGAACCTGGACTGAACCAGGACTAAACCGGGCCTGAACCAGGACTAAACCGGGCCTGAACCAGGACTAAACCGGGACTGAACCAGGACTGAACCAAGACCGAACCAGGACTGAACCTGGACCGAACCAGGACTGAACCAGGACCGAACCGGGACTAAACCGGGACCGAACCGGGACTAAACCGGGACTGAACCTGGACTGAACCAGGACTGAACCAGGACTGAACCAGGACTGAAGTGGGACTAAACCTGGTTATAATCCAGGACTAAATCAGGTTGAAAAACAAAAACAGAGACTAAACCAGGTCCAGACCCAAATCAAAGCTGGGTCAAAGTTGGACCCTAAAGTCCCTCTTGAGGTGACGGGTTAAACAGAACAGAAACACAAATGAGCCGCTCGTGACCAGAACCTCCTGGGGTTCTGTTCACACGAGTCCTGATCCAGACCTGGTCCTGATCTAGACCTGGTCCTGATCCAGACCTGGTCCTGATCCAGACCTGCCCCGGTCCTGATCCAGACCTGGTCCTGATCCAGACCTGCCCCGGTCCTGATCCAGACCTTCCCCGGTCCTGATCCAGACCTGGTCCTGATCTAGACCTGCTCCGGGCCTGATCCAGACCTGGTTCAGTCCAGGTCTGAGCTGCGTTCACACTTCAGGACAAACCCTGAAACTAAACTTGGACCAGGACTAAACGAGGACTGGAACAGAACCAAACCAAGTCCACATCGGGACTAAACACAGGCTCAATTTAGGCCCAAATAACGACAAGTGTCTCAGGTTCATTTGATGAAGTAAAGTGTGACCCGGTCTCTGTTAGTCCTGGTTTATACCCGGTTCAGACCAGGTTTAGTCCTAATCTGGTAGTCCTTGGGTTAGTCCTGGTTCAGTCTTGGTCTAGTTCTGGTTGAGACTGGGTTTGGTCCTGGTTTAGTCCTGGTTCGGTCCTGTCCAGGTGGTCTTGGGTTAGTCCTGGCTCAGTCCTGGTTCAGTCCTGGTTCAGTCTCGGTCCCGTCCAGGTCCAGAAGCGTGCGCGTGCGTCCTCACCCCGACACTTTGAGCACGTGCTTGTGCGTCTGCTGCGTGCCCATCCTGCGCGTGCGGCTCTGCGCGTGCGTGTGTCGCGTGGCCGTGGCGATGGAGCTGACCCTGAGGGCGCCCCCGGGACCAGGTCCGGGTCCGGGTCCAGATCCGGGCTGCACCACGTAAACCCTCGTGAACGCGCCCGGCTGCGTCTGTCCCGCGCCGCGCGTCCACGACTCCAGAGCCACGAAGAGAAAACAGAAAAGCCCGAAAAGGCCCGAACAAACCCGAGCCATGTCCGCGCGCACACCGACACCAGCGCGTGAGACTACCGCGAGGTCATGGCGCGACTGTCCCGCACCGAACCGGGATCAAACCGGGACTAAACCGGGACTAAACCAGGACTAACCCGGGGCTAAACCAGCACTAAAGCGGTCCGCGCTCTCATTCCGGAGCCAAGAGCGGAGTCAGTCCCAAAGTTTCTGCCTCCAGACGTGACGCAGCGGGGGTGGGGCCACAGCTGCTCCGCGCGCACACACGCACGCGCACGCACACACGGCGCAGTCTGCGGCTCAGAGGAGGTCCGGGCCCGGGCCTGAGGAGGGTCTAGACTTGGACTCCGGGGCGCGCGGTTTGTCTCGGTCCAGACGCGGCACAAACTGTTCGGAGACTTTTACGCACGAACCGCTTTACGCGCACGTCCTTTACGCACGCACTTCTCTTTACGCACAGGCCCCGGCGCGTTCAGACTCATTAAAATGTGACAGTGATTTATTTGGAGAATTATGAAGTTCACGGAGTTTCTGAGCCGGTTCTAAAAACGTTCCCGCGGGGCCAGAAATAAAAGACACATTTAGACGTTCAGGATGTTTAAAAGTGTCTGTGACACAACATTTAGAGGAAAAAACACACTGCACTTAGTCCTGCCTTTAAAACATGAACCGAGACTTAACTCACGAAGAACAAATAGTTTAATAAGAATAATCCAGGCTTGACTATTTGACTCTAATCCTGTCATTCTTAATCTTATCCTCAGTGAAGTGGTTATTAATCATGAATCATCAATAAACACGTGTCCATCTGTTCGTGCTTTAGGCTCATTATGTTACAGTTATTAGAAAGTGATACCAAAGTATGTGTCTTTAGTCCAGGGCAGGTATTTTTATTTAGGAAAGAGATTTTAAAACTAAAATATGTTTTAAAGCTTCAAAGCCTCTCTGAGCTAAACACCAACAACGTGATTAATTGCTTTCCTTTTTAGACAAACTTTATTGAAGGAAATGACCTGGACACATTTTGCACAAACATTTGGATAATGATGTCGTGTTTGTGAAACAGAACAGAGTCAGAGCTGGATATTTCCTTGTTTCTCGACCTCCGACTCATGAAGATCCTCTAAACCTTTAATTAAAATTATATTATTAATTATTATTATTATTAAAATTATTAAAATGATGTAGAATAACAAACTGCATTGGACTTTTCCTAAACACAGGGTCAGTGTGGAGCTCTGTTCACATGTTTTCTCCCACTGCCCTCTGAGCGCTGCTGCTGCTCCAGAGAGACTGAACTGTAGAGGCTCCGCCCCCTCTGCGATCTTGACCCCTGGACATTCAGGCCCAGTCCTGGTCCAGTCCTGGTTCAGTCCTGGTCCATGAGCCCAAATATGACGTAGTTGGAGGTAATTCTACAGCTGTTACCATAGCAACCAGACTGTAAACAAGGGCCAACATCCATATATATTGTAAAATAGTTAGTAACTTACAATAAATAATGCTTGATTAGACTTTTATTTTGGTGAATGTTGGTTTAAACCGTCAGATAAACATGTCAGTTTTGTTTAAATCGTTCTTGTGTTTTCAACGGCGCGTCGCTTTTTGATGACATCACAGAGGGACTCCATTTTATAACCACTTCCTGTCATTTGAAACTTTTATTCTTCAAAACTTCTTCACAAACTGTAACTTCACAAATGTAAAACTATGATAAATATTTTCCACAGATGCCCTCCCACCAAACCCAGTCATGATTAAACAAACATGAGACGCTCGGACTTTAGCGCAGCAGCGACAGGAGCAGAACATTTACATTTGCACTGACACGAGCGGAAAAGTCAGACTCATTTGTGAATATTAGGTTCTGTTTCCTGTGTCCATAGAACTATAATAAAACCTGAAGATGAATCCAAAATGGCCGTCCTGTTTATCCCTGTGGCCTGAGCTCATTGGTTCATGACCCCAAAAAAGTTCTTACTTCCGCATTTACTTCCTGATACAGAGGCGGCCATCTTTGATTTACTTCCTGATACAGAGGCGGCCATCTTTGTTTTACTTCCTGATACGGAGGCGGCCATCTTTGTTTTACTTCCTGATACGGAGGCGGCCATCTTTGTTTTACTTCCTGATACGGAGGCGGCCATCTTTGTTTTACTTCCTGATACGGAGGCGGCCATCTTTGTTTTACTTCCTGATACGGAGGCGGCCATCTTTGCTTTAGGGCGCCACGTGACCACAATCCCCCATGATGCTTTGAGTGACGTGAACGACCAGCAGCTGCAGGTCTTTGTGTTAGCGTTAGCTTGTGTGATTGTAATTGTGTTCTTCATGTTAGACACACGTGAAGCGTCTGAAATGAAATAAAATACAACTTACAGGTGTCTCTAGTCGAGCCTTTTCCACGAGCTTCTGTTTGTATCGTCCGACGCTCGTTCACATGACTCGCACATGTTTGTGTGACGTCACTTCAGATAAAAACGGTAATTTCTGTGATTTTAGAAACGGTAGAAAAGAACATTTCCTTCTATTTTATTTAAATACTGATAATAATTCAGTCCTGTCTGTGATTATAATGTGACATTTTAGAAAAAGGCTGCAGTACCTCACACGACCACTAATCAATCTGGGACCACAGACAGAGGGGGCGGGGCTTATCCAGTTCATTTAATACATCCATGCCTGCAACAGACACAACATTCAGTGGATGGTTTCTCTGGAGTCACTGTAACGGGACATGTGTGTGACCCCTGTGTGACCCCGGGGTGACCTTTGACCTCTGACCTCACTCCTGACCTCAGAGTGACGTCACGCTTTGGTTTGGTTTTTTGCTCTTTGGTTTTTACGATAAACAAACTGTCAGTTTTTCATCACCAGTGTCTTCTCGTGCTCTCGGCCAAATCCCATAAACACAAAGCAACATTTCTAAATAAAAAAACATGATTCCTAATTTTCCAAAACGAAATAGATCAATACAGACGACTAATTCAACACTGATCTCACCCCAAAGCAATAAAAAAAGAACATTTTGAAATCTCCTTTGTTTAAAATCACCCCCTGGTGTCATCTCCTGCTCCCTCCACCTTTGCTTGTTTTTATTTATTTATTTTTAATTTATTTAAAATGTATTTGTATGTGTTTCCTCTGTAATTTGTTTTACTTTCAATAAAATAATAATAATAACAATAAAATAAAATAAAAAAGCTAAATAAATGGCTAAACTGGGATAAAATGTATAAAGGAATTTAGTAAACTTTGAAATATATGTATCTAAAAAAAAAAAAAAAGCCGCTCCCCAGTCTGCTCTGGGCCGAGGCTGCTGCCCCCTGGAGGCGACAGGCGACATCACAGGCCTGAGTCTGAGAACAACAACTCTGAGACAAACCAAGAAAACGGGATTAAAATGGACTAAAACACAATTAAAACTGACAAAAGCACAACTGTAGCGTCAAACACAAGACAAACAGAGAGTAAAACGAGACTAAAAGTGACGTCTAAAAGCTGCACAAGTCTAACTCTGATAAATACTGAGTTTGTATTTGACGTCAAACAGAAACTGCAGTAAACAGTTTGATAAAAACAGATTTCCAGTGTCACATGAAGCTCACATTTAACAAAAAAGACTAAACAAGACAACACAACTAAAAGTGACAAAAACTAGACAAACAGCAGGTAAAAGCGAGAAAAACATGACTATAAGTGACACAAACGAGACAATAAGCAAAGAAAACATGATTAAAAGTGACTAAAACCAAATTAAAAGTGACTAAAGTGAGACAAGCAACAGAAACGTGATAAAGGCGACAAAAAAAAAAAACTATAAAGTGACAAAAAAGTGATAAAAGCACAACTAATAGTGATAAAAAACAAGACAGGAAGCGTCAAAAAGAAAGAAAACCAGAACAAAAAGTGACACAAACAGGACTAAAAGCTCTACAAGTCTACAACTCACATTTATCAACAAAAAAAAAACATGACTAAAAGCGACAAAAGCACAACTGAAAGGGACAAAAACTAGACAAAAAGCAGGTAAAAGCAAGAAAAACGGGACTAGAAGTGACACAAACGAGACAATAAGCAAAGAAAACATGATTAAAGCGACAAAAAAAGTGATAAAAGCACAACTAATAGCGATACAAACAAGACAGGAAGCATCTAAAAGTGACACAAACAGGACTAAAAGTGACACAAACGTGACTATGAGCAACAAAAAGGGACTAAAAGTGAGGTCTAAAAGCTGCACAAGTCTCACTCTGATAAACACTGAGTTTGTATTTGACGTAAAACAGAAACTGCAGCTCACATTTATCAACAAAAAACACTAAAAGCAACAAAAACACAACTGAAAGGGACAAAAACTAGACAAAAAGTATGTAAAAGTGAGAAAAGTGACTAGAAGTGACATAAGCGAAAAGCGAGACAATAAGATAAGAAAACATGATTAAAAGTGACTAAGACCAAAATGAAAAGTGACTAAAAGTGAGACAAATGTGACAAGCAACAGAAACGTGATGAAAAAAAACTACAATAAAACTATAAAGTGACCAAAAAAGTGATAAAAGCACAACTAATAGTGATAAAAACAAGACAGGAAGCATCTAAAAGCGAGAAAAACAGAACTAGAAGTGACATAAGCGAGACAATAAGCAAAGAAAACATGATTAAAGCGACAAAAACAAAATGAAAAGTGACTAAAAGTGAGACAAACGTGACAAGAAACATGATAAAAAACTAAAATAAAAAACTATAAAGTGACAAAAAAGTGACAAAAGCACAACTAAAAGCGACAAAAACAAGACAAGAAGCGTCTAAAAGTGAGAAAAAAGAGGACTAAAAGTGACACAAACGCGACTAAAAACTCTACATCTCACATTTATCAACAAAAAAACAGGACTAAAAGCAACAAAAGCACAACTAACAACGTCCAAAACAAGAAGCGTCTAAAAGCGAGAAAAACAGAACTAAAAGTGACAAAAAACTAGACAAAAAGTATGTAAAAGCGAGAAAAACGTGATTAAAAGTGACATAAACGACTCGTTTATGTCACTTTTAATCACGTTTTCTTTGCTTATTGTCTTAAAACGAGACAATAAGCAAAGAAAATATGATTAAAACAAAATTAAAAGTGACTAAAAGTGAGACAAATGTGACAAGCAACAGAAACGTGATAAAAAAAACTACAATAAAAAAACTATAAAGTGACCAAAAAAGTAATAAAAGTCCAACTAATAGCAATAAAAACAAGACAGGAAGCATCTAAAAGAAAGAAAAACACAACAAAAAGTGACACGAACGAGACTAAAAACTCACTACAACACTACAAGACTCACTCTGATAAACACTGAGTTTGTATTTGACGTAAAAAACAGAAAGTGCAGTTAACAGTTGGATAAATGGGACTCCAGCGCCCCCTGCAGCTCACATCTGTCACTGACACAGAGTGAGCTGCTCGTGCGACAGAAACACAGAGAAACATGTTTAAAATTCTGCAAAAACGGTTTTATACATTTAATCACAATTTAGCAGTTCTTTAGTTTGTCATCTCACTTCCTGGTTGTAAACGATGACATCACACTGGGAAACTACCTCGTGCGCCGCGCTAACACTCGGCTAACGTCGGATTTTATCATTTGACAAATCAAAATATGAACAGATAATATAATATTTTGTTGAAAGACTGTTTAAAGAGTAAAAAAGTGTTTTATTTTGGTTCGTTATAGTTTGTGACATCAGTTTGTTTTTACTCAGAATTATTTAAACTTTTTTTTTTTAAACTTTTCTCCACAAACGACTTGATTAACGTAGATTTTTTTATTTACAACCAATTTATGCACTAAAAAAGGCAAAATGATAAAGTCCAAGTGTTGAGAAGTTCACTCTTGTGTTGTTGACGTGTCCTTTATCTCCCCCTGCTGTTAGCATACAAGCTAGCTAAGCTCTGCACAGTCTCAGCAACAACGAGAAACTACTTTCACTTTACATTTGACTCTTTAAAGTTCAAAACAAAAGCTCCAATAGAAACAGATTTATCCAAAACTGCAGCTAACTCTTCACTTAGTTTGAGTCATGTTTTCTTTTTTATTTTAATCGACAAAAAAGCGACGCTGATTATGTCGACGATTAACATGAATTTAGTCAAACAGAAAATATGTTTTAACGGACAAGTTCTCTCTTTCTTTTGTGTTTTTATTCCTGGAAATAGCAGCACTTTACGACAGAGAAATGATTTTAAAATCCGTTTTGGTTTATGTTTATTTCGTTTCATTCAGAGCAAAAATATAATATTAAGGAAAACTTTGACAAAATATTTCAGTCGGCAAAACAAATTCCTGTCAAATCTGAGCGAAACATCAGCTCGTTTTTCTTTTGACGAAAGAAAAACTCAAACGAAAAAAGCAAAAATTATTTAAAATATTTAACTTTTGTTCATTACAAAGACATGAAAACATCTGAGAACAAATGAAGTCTCTAAACTCCGCCTTCAAAACAAAAGTGTCGATCGCTTCACGTCGTTCAGTTTGAAAATATGACGCTTGTTGTCGGTTGCCATGACAACCAGCCGAGCCCAGTCAGATCGTCGGCGGGACGTTTGACTCGTTCTCGTCTTTAAACCGTCTCATGTTTTAAAAAACACTGAAAACCACACGACGATTGCTCCGTCCACTGGCAGCAGGAGGAATTACCACGGGGAAATAAACAAAAGCTAGCGGCTACTGTAACGACGGTGTAAAGACGATGATTATCTTAGTGTTCCACAGCACAGAGACTTTTAAAGGGCCCCTGACAGGTCGGACACTCATTTGACAAAAATGCACTTAAGATAAATATGTTTCAAATTTTGTCCAAATACTTCACAAATTGTATCACGTTTTAGCCATTTTGTTGTTTTGTTTTACTTCCTGGTTGTAAATGATGACATCACACTAGGAAATTACCATAGCAACCATCCTGAACACGAGGCCAAAACTCATCTAATGTCACAGGTTTTTTAAATTTACAAATAATAATAACACATGTGAACACCTTTATTTTGTTGAATTAATGTTTAAAGGGTCAAAAAGTTGTTTATTTTGTGTAAATTATGCGTGACCTTTGTCTCTCCACAGTGTGATGTCATCAGTCTGTTTACTTCCTGTGATTTTCAACGTATTTTTCAACTTTTCTCCACAAACGGCTGCTTGATTGGCGTAAAACTAAAATGTATGTGTACAACTGATATTAATGCACCAAATGAAGTCAAAATTAGAAAACCGTGAAAACCTGTCATAGGCCCTTTAAACACATTTTAACCAAGTAACGGTTGAAATATGAGGCTGAAGGCTTTAGAGAGAAGATTTATGTCATAGAGAAGATTTATTTAAGTGTAATATTGATGAGTTTGATGAGTGTTTTGTGAGGCTCAGAGAAGGCACAGAGAAGAGGACCTCATAAACAGGGTTAAGGAAACAAAGTGAAGCTAAATCCAACTCCTGCTGTGTTTGTGACGAGGAACAATAAAAGAACTGGGTTAAAAAGTCAATTTGGCAGAACGTGTCCTTTGAAGGAAAAATATTCTTAAAGGTCCCATAACATGCAAAATGTACTTTTCAGAGGTTTTAACCTTCCTCCAGTGCTATTTGGGCCTCGTATGTTGTGCCCAAAGTGGTTTTTTGATTGATTCCCTCATGTTTTCACTAGAGAACTGTCTTTTCCGTCCCCCTCTGAGCAGCAGACGGGGGCTCCTCACTAAGATGACGCGGTGTTTAAGCCACGCCTCCAGGAAGAATAAAAACAGCTAATGCTAATGCTACACAGTAATTACACGATGGATACGACAGATAGAAGAGTTAGCTTGTTATTTACCAAACGGCACGTCCGTCGTTGAGGCCCTGGAGCACGTCAAACTCCAGGTCAGATCCAGGACGTAGGACTCAGCACGACGCACCGTCAGGACCAGAAAAGGTTTATTCAGTGTTTGTGTATCGCTGTTTACCGGAGCACACGGCACATGCACCATCTCCGCTCTAGGCTTCGGCACGAGTTGGGCGGGGGGAGGCGCGCGAGTTGGGCGGGGGAGCAGACTGCTCTCTGTTCGGGGGGGTCAGATCTCAGAGTGAGGAGGGGGGCCAGTCCAAGAAATGGGTGTTTTTTGGAAACTGTTATGTTATGGATATTGCACAACGCAAAATTTGATCAACAAAGCCCTTAGAATAGACTGTGTGAAGGGCAAAATAGCAGAATATGGGACCTTTAAAATATTCATGTTCTTTATTAACCAGAAAACAATTCTATTTTTTCTTCGAAGAAAGATAAAGTTATCACGTAAACGGGTAAAATATGGGTCGCTGGGAGTAAAAGGTTGGGACCCTCTTGAGGATTTGCATCTCATGTTTCAAATTGCTGTATGCAATGAGTGCATCCAGCCAGCAGATGGCGCATAGTGCTTACAGAGTTTACTTATGACATGATTTAAGGACTAAAAACAGAGGAACATTCTCAGAAAAATGACGTAATGATCTGAAAATAAAACCCGGACAGAAGGAGTTCAGCAGGAAGTGTGTTTGACGCTCGGAGGGAGAGGATTTTCTAATAAACATTCATCAAAACAGCATGAATGAAACTGAATGTAACTCCAGGTGTGTTTTTGATGAAGAACATTATTAGAACAGGATTAAAGAGAGAAAGTCAGTGGAGCAGGATCTGTGTTTAAGGCGAGACGCTGCAGGAAAAACACATTTTATGTTCATTATTTTTTGTTCACTTTTCTCTCTCACATCTGGACTTTCATGTGGAAACAACAATCGTGTCCAATCTGCTCCTGATGTTTGATTCTTCCATTGAATCCACTTCATCCATAGATTTCTCTGTTGTTTTCTCCAAATACATGTTTGTCCCAGAGACATAAAGACTTAAAGCAGCTCAAACTCTACGATCAGATTTAGACCAAACGAACACAAACGAACAAACATTTATTACAGTTTAAAGTCTAAAATGAGGCGAAATTATAATTTTTGGGCACATTTTCAGTCAGATCTCACTCAAAAACTAAACAAATCTCCTCTGTACATTTTTTAATAACTAATGTGACAAAATTAAACAAATGTATTGAAATGTCCCAAATATGTGGATTTATGGCTGGTTTTTTTTTTACATAAAATGTCTTATTTCTACATGAAAACATGACATGATGAAAAACTTGTAATACATTTTTTCTTACATTTATGTGAGTAAATGACAGGAGAAGTTGAACATTGATATTATTAAATTTAAATCATTTCTGTTTCACCTGCAGCGTCTCGACTTTTGAGTTCATTTTTTTCAGAATCTTCATAAAATCGTCTCTGAAACTGAACGATTTCTTTCTCGTCTTGGAGCTTCTCTGTGATTGGTCTGCAGGTCCTGGTCGTCTGTGATTGGTCGGCAGGTCCTGGTCTTCCCTGATTGGCCGTGGTCTGCAGAGCTTCACTGTGATTGGCTCCTGAGGGCAGAGCTTTACTGTGATTGGCTCCTGAGGGCAGAGCTTCACTGTGATTGGCTCCTGAGGGCGGAGCTTCACTGTGATTGGCTCCTGAGGGCGGTGCTCACTTCCTGGATTTCTCTGACGATGTTTTCCAGCGTCTGGACCTCGTCCTTCAGCTCGGGGTGGATTTCTCCCGACGCGACGTCCGTGTGGTTTTGCTGCAGCACAAACAATAAAATGTCTGTTTATTTATTTGTTTTTAACGGTTTAACTTTCAAGATGATTAGAAAAAACATCATTATTACTGTTTTCCCCTTAAAATCACAACGAATCCACTTCTGACCAAAACATGGATCATTTTAATATTTCTATATTCTGAACTAAAACTAAATAAGAAATGTTAAAAAAAAAAAAAAACATTGAGCGTGGCACAAAATGTTTTTATTTTATTTTAGTCAGAACTGAAGTGTATTAACATTTAAATTGTTTTGGATCCATTTTTAAACATCTGATAAAAGGAAACAATCAACCCACTGGACGTGTTAAAAATGAAAAGAAAGCTGGTCCAGACCCGGTCCAGGTCCAGACCAGGTCCAGACCCAGTCCAGACCAGGTCCAGACCCGGTCCAGACCCGGTCCAGACCCGGTCCAGGTCCTCGTACCTTGGCTTTGGAGAGGAGGCTGTTGAGACTGAGACGACTCGACGACAAAACCTGAAGAGCTTCAGCTGAACTCGACTTGGAACGAGCCACGGCCAAAGTCACTGAGACACAAACACAACTCACTGAGACAAACACACAACTCACTGAGACAAACACAACTCACTGAGACAAACACAACTCACTGAGACAGAAACACAACTCACTGAGACAAACACAACTCACTGAGACAAACACAACTCACTGAGACAAACACAACTCACTGAGACAAACACAACTCACTGAGACAAACACAACTCACTGAGACAAACACAACTCACTGAGACAAACACAACTCACTGAGACAAACACAACTCACTGAGACAAACACAAGTCACTGAGACAAACACAACTCACCGAGACAAACACAAGTCACAGAGACAAACACAAGTCACAGAGACAAACACAACTCACTGAGACAGAAACACAATGTATGTATGTGTGTGTGTTACAACCCCTGTGTGTGTGTTACCCCCCTGTGTCTGTGTGTGTTACCCCCCTGTGTCTGTGTGTGTTACCCCCCTGTGTGTGTGTGTTACCCCCCTGTGTGTGTGTCTGTGTGTGTTACCCCCTGTGTGTGTGTGTGTCTGTGTGTGTGTGTGTGTGTGTCTGTGTGTGTTACCCACCTGTGTGTGTTACCCCCTGTGTGTGTGTGTGTTACTTCCGTGTGTGTGTTACCCTCTTGTGTGTGTGTGTGTTTCACCCCCCGTGTGTGTGTGTGTGTGTTACCCCCCTGTGTGTGTGTGTGTTACCCCCCTGTGTGTGTGTGTGTTACCCCCCCGTGTGTGTGTGTGTTACCCCCTGTGTGTGTGTCTGTGTGTGTTACCCCCCTGTGTGTGTGTGTTACCCCCTGTGTGTGTGTGTGTTACCCCTGTGTGTGTGTCTGTGTGTGTTACCCCCCTGTGTGTGTGTGTGTTACCCCCTGTGTGTGTGTGTGTGTTACCCCCCGTGTGTGTGTTACCCCCTGTGTGTGTGTCTGTGTGTGTTACCCCCCTGTGTGTGTGTGTTTCCCCCCCGTGTGTGTGTGTGTTACCCCCCCGTGTGTGTGTGTGTTACCCCCCTGTGTGTGTGTGTGTGTTACCCCCTGTGTGTGTGTCTGTGTGTGTTACCCCCCTGTGTGTGTGTGTTACCCCCTGTGTGTGTGTCTGTGTGTGTTACCCCCCTGTGTGTGTGTGTTACCCCCTGTGTGTGTGTCTGTGTGTGTTACCCCCCCGTGTGTGTGTGTTACCCCCCCTGTGTGTGTGTTACCCCCCCGTGTGTGTGTTACCCCCCCGTGTGTGTGTGTTATCCCCCGTGTGTGTGTGTTACCCCCCTGTGTGTGTGTGTTACCCCCCTGTGTCTGTGTGTGTTACCCCCCCCCGTGTGTGTGTTACCCCCCCCCGTGTGTGTGTTACCCCCCTGTGTGTGTGTGTGTTTCCCCCCGTGTGTGTGTGTGTTACCCCTGTGTGTTTTTTACCCCCGTGTGTGTGTGTGTTACCTCCGTGTGAGTGTGTGTGTTACCCCTCTGTGTGTGTGTGTGTGTGTTACCCCCCGTGTGTGTGTGTTACCCCCCGTGTGTGTGTGTTACCCCCCCGTGTGTGTGTGTTATCCCCGTGTGTGTGTGTTACCCCCTGTGTGTGTGTGTTACCCCCCTGTGCATGTGTTACCCCCCTGTGTGTGTGTGTGTGTTACCCCCCCCGTGTGTGTGTGTTACCCCCCCGTGTGTGTGTGTTACCCCCCCGTGTGTGTGTGTTACCCCCCCTGTGTGTGTGTTATCCCCCCGTGTGTGTGTTACCCCCCCGTGTGTGTGTGTTACCCCCCCGTGTGTGTGTGTTATCCCCCTGTGTGTGTGTGTTATCCCCCTGTGTGTGTGTGTTATCCCCCTGTGTGTGTGTTACCCCCCTGTGTGTGTGTGTTACCCCCTGTGTGTGTGTGTGTGTGTGTGTTACCCCCGTGTGTGTGTGTGTGTGTTACCCCCTGTGTGTGTGTGTGTTACCCCCCGTGTGTGTGTGTGTTACCCCCCCGTGTGTGTGTTACCCCCCCGTGTGTGTGTGTTACCCCGTGTGTGTGTGTTACCCCCCCGTGTGTGTGTGTTACCCCCCCCGTGTGTGTGTGTTTCCCGCCCTCGTGTGTGTGTTTTCCCCCTGTGTGTGTGTTACCCCCCTGTGTGTGTTTCCCCCCTGTGTGTGTGTGTGTGTGTGTTACCCCCCTGTGTGTGTGTTACCCCCCTGTGCATGTGTTACCCCCGTGTGTGTGTGTGTTACACCCCCCCCCGTGTGTGTGTTACCCCGGCGTGTGTGTTACCCCCCCGTGTGTGTGTTACCCCCCTGTGCATGTGTTACCCCCCTGTGTGTGTGTTACCCCCCTGTGCATGTGTTACCCCCCTGTGTGTGTGTGTGTTACCCCCCCGTGTGTGTGTTTCCCCCCTGTGTGTGTGTTACCCCCCTGTGTGTGTGTGTGTGTGTTACCCCCCCGTGTGTGTGTGTTACCCCCCCGTGTGTGTGTTACCCCCCCGTGTGTGTGTTACCCCGTGTGTGTGTGTTACCCCCTGTGTGTGTGTGTGTGTGTGTTACCCCCTGTGTGTGTGTGTGTGTGTGTTACCCCCGTGTGTGTGTGTGTGTTACCCCCTGTGTGTGTGTTACCCCCTGTGTGTGTGTGTGTGTTCCCCCCTGTGTGTGTGTGTGTTACCCCCCTGTGTGTGTTACCCCCTGTGTGTGTGTTACCCCCTGTGTGTGTGTGTGTGTTACCCCCCTGTGTGTGTGTGTGTGTGTTACCCCCCTGTGTGTGTGTGTGTGTGTTACCCCCCCATGTGTGTGTTACCCCCCCGTGTGTGTGTGTGCTACCCCCCTGTGTGTGTGTGTTACCCCCTGTGTGTGTGTTACCCCCTGTGTGTGTGTGTGTTTCCCCCCTGTGTGTGTGTGTGTGTGTGTTACCCCCCTGTGTGTGTGTGTTACCCCCCTGTGTGTGTGTTACCCCCGTGTGTGTGTGTTACCACCCTGTGTGTGTGTGTTACCCCCGTGTGTGTGTGTTTCCCCCCCGTGTGTGTGTGTTACCCCCCCGTGTGTGTGTGTTACCCCCCTGTGTGTGTGTGTGTTACCCCCCTGTGTGTGTGTGTTACCCCCCTGTGTCTGTGTGTGTTACCCCCGTGTGTGTGTGTTACCCCCCTGTGTGTGTGTGTTACCCCCCTGTGTGTGTGTGTTACCCCCCTGTGTCTGTGTGTGTTACCCCCGTGTGTGTGTGTTCCCCCCCTGTGTGTGTGTGTTACCCCCCTGTGTGTGTGTGTGTGTGTTACCCCCCCGTGTGTGTGTGTGTTACCCCCCGTGTGTGTGTGTGTGTGTTACCCCCCTGTGTCTGTGTGTGTTACCCAACCATCTTGAAAGTCTGATCAAATCAGGAGTAAAGATGGTTCCACTCACACCTAATTTAGCAAGATCAAGAGTTCTGATGTCAACAATGATGAACTCTTCCCCGTACAAATCTGTGCCCCCCATACCACCCAGGAGCTTCAACTCTCCTGCTTCACCAACAAAACGACCTGCACCTCCACCCCCTCACCTTTCACCTGGTCCATCACCCAAAGCCCTCCCAGCTCTCCCCACTCAGCCTTTGCCCAAACCTCCTCCAGGTCTCCCCCTTCGCCGCTCCCCACCTCCCCCCAGAACTGTTATCTCCCATAGCTAGGATGTAGTGGGTCTCAGCGTTGCCGGGACTTATGGTCATGAAAATGGTCAAACAAACCCGGGGCCCTGTGTTATATCTGTAGTCACGTCACACAGACTGGAGAACAGAAGGACAGTTAGACTGTCCAATCTTAGAAATTTAATTCATATTCCCTGTGAAAAGATAACGTCCAGTCACATTGAAACCAATCTGATACTTGCTGCGCTTAATGTCAGATCATTATGTAACAAATCACTTTTAATTAATGATTTTATATCTTCTTATAATCTTGATTTTATGTTTTTAACTGAAACATGGCTTGACAAAAACACGGGGAATGTAGTTCTAATAGAAGCGACTCCACCGAGCTTCAAGTTTGAATCTGAAACACGCGACAACAAAAAGGGTGGAGGTGTCTGTGCAGTTTTTAGAGATAAAATAGTTACCCAGAGGTTGTCTTTTGGGGTGTTTTCATCATTTGAGTATTTATCTTTTAAAATGGAGCTAAAACAGTCTCCCTCCATACTCTACATTGTCCTGTACAAGCCTCCCCAACACTGCCAAGGTTTTATTGATGATTTTACTGAGATGCTTTCAGTTGTATGCACAGAATTTGACGGTTTGGTCATTACAGGTGATTTCAATGTTCACGCGGATAATGTTTGCGACAGAAACGCTAAAGAGCTTGATGCTGTCCTTGAAACCTTTGGTCTTACTCAGCATGTGAGTGGCCCCGCCCACAGCAGAGGACACACTCTTGACCTGCTAATTACTAAAGGGGTTAATATTTCAAACGTCAGTGTGGTCGATGTGGCACTGTCTGATCATTTCTGTGTTTTCTTTGACCTGTCTGTTATTCCCAAATCACCGACTGGTCCTGCAGTTGTTCGGAGGAGACACATAAATGACAGCACAAGTGCACTCTTCATTGAAATGATAAACTTTGAAAATCCTTCATGTTCAAATGTTGACGACTTTTTAAATTCTGTTACATCTAATATCTTGAATGTTCTGGACACCATTGCTCCTATGAAGGTTAAAATGGTTAAAAATAAGCAGAAGGCGCCCCCTGGAGGAATAATGAGACAGTCAGGGCACAGAAAAGGGAGTGCCGCAGGGCTGAGCGAAAATGGCATAAGTCAAAGCTCCAGATTCATAAAGAGATTTATAGAGAAAGGTTGTACATGTACAACCTCATTTTATGTAAAACAAGGGAAGGATTTTTTTCTGAAATAATTGGAAATTGCAGTAATAACTCGCGTGCTCTGTTTGCAACAGTAAACAGACTAACAAACCCTCCAATTCAGCTGCCGTTAGAACTAATTTCCACAGCTAAGTGCAATGAGTTTGCAGTATTCTTTAATGACAAGGTTCAGGGCATTAAAAATGCCATAAATTCCACAGTGAAATAATAACTTTAAAACCACCTACACATTTAGAGCTGACTCAGTTTGCACCTGTAACTGACAAAACTGTCCAAGAGATCATCACCAGTCTGAGTTCTTCTACATGCTGCCTCGATGTGTTACCACCAGATTTCTAAAGTCTGTTCTGAGCACTTTGTTAACACCACTCACTCACATAGTTAACATGTCGCTTCAATCTGGAACATTCCCAAGGGCCTTGAAAACTGCGGTCATTAAGCCTCTCTTAAAGAAGAGCAGTCTTGATGCCTCAGAACTGAAAAATTATCGGCCCATCTCAAATCTGCCATTTTTAAGCAAAGTCCTCGAAAAGGTTGTTTACCAACAGCTCACTGACTTCCTCTTAATAAACAACTCATTTGATGTTTTCCAGTCAGGTTTTAGACCTCATCACAGCACTGAGACTGCTCTTATCAAGGTGACAAATGACATCCGCCTGAACACTGACGCGGGCAAAGCCTCAGTCTTAATTCTGTTAGATCTGAGCGCTGCTTTTGACACTGTCGATCATAGGATCCTCCTACAGAGACTAGAGGACTGGGTGGGCATCACTGGCACTGCCCTAAATTGGTTGAAGTCCTACCTTGAGGACAGAGAGTACTTTGTTGAGATTGGTAACTGTGTCTCAGACCACGTGAGCTTGACCTGTGGGGTGCCCCAAGGGTCAATCCTGGGACCCCTTCTGTTCAACCTCTATATGCTGCCCTTAGGTCAGTTAATACTCAGCACAAATGTGTCTTATCACAACTACGCAGATGACACTCAGATCTATGTCTCACTGACGGCAGGTGAATATGGACCAGTGGATTCACTCTGTCATTGCATCCAACAGATCAGCTTGTGGATGCAAAACAATTTTCTTCAGCTAAACTCAGACAAGACTGAAATCATTGTCTTTGGGCCGCAGAAACAGAGAGAAAGTGTCAGCAGTCACCTCCAGTCTCTCGCTCTAAAACCGACAAATCAAGTTAGAAATCTGGGGGTAATAATGGACTCAGACCTGAACTTAAACAGCCACATCAAATCAATAACATCAACAGCCTTTTTCCACCTAAAAAACATTGCCAAAATTAAAGGTATAGTGTCTAAACCAGACTTGGAGAGACTTATCCATGCATTTGTCTCCAGTAGGTTAGACTACTGCAACGGCCTGTTCACTGGCCTCTCCAAACGAGCTGTAAAACAGCTGCAGTACATCCAGAATGCTGCTGCTCGGGTCCTGACAAGAACCAGGAAGTACGATCACATTAGTCCTGTGCTCAGGTCTCTGCACTGGCTTCCTGTGGCTCAGAGAATAGACTTTAAAGCAGCTCTGACTGTGTTCAAGTCTCTCCACAGCCAAGCACCAAAGTACATCTCTGACATGTTAGTGCCATATGAACCATCTCACACTCTGAGGACCTCAGGGACCGGCCTCCTGCTGGTGCCAGAGTCAGGACTAAACATGGACCGGCCTCCTGCTGGTGCCAGAGTCAGGACTAAACATGGGGAATCAGCATTTCAGTTTTTTGCAGCTAAAATCTGGAACAGTCTCCCTGAAGATGTGAGACAGGCCTCCACTCTGACAATGTTTAAATCCAGGCTAAAAACAGTTCTCTTTAGACGTGCATACGACTGAAAGATCTATCTGCACTCTGACCTTTTAAAGCACTTTATTCTAAAATGATTTTAAAATGATTCTGTGTGTCTTTTTGTATTTTGTGATTTTAATGCAATTTTTCCTGTTTATGTAAAGCACTTTGAATTGCCCTGTGTACGAATTGTGCTCTACAAATAAACTTGCCTTGCCTTGCCTTACCCCCCCCGTGTGTGTGTGTTACCCCCCCGTGTGTGTGTTACCCCCCCGTGTGTGTGTTACCCCCCCGTGTGTGTGTGTTACCCCCCTGTGTGTGTGTGTTACCCCCCTGTGTGTGTGTTACCCCCCTGTGTGTGTGTGTTACCCCCCCGTGTGTGTGTTACCCCCCCGTGTGTGTGTGTTACCCCCCTGTGTGTGTGTGTTACCCCCCCGTGTCTGTGTTACCCCCCTGTGTGTGTGTGTGTGTGTTACCCCCCCGTGTGTGTGTGTTACCCCCCTGTGTGTGTGTGTGTGTTACCCCCCGTGTGTGTGTTACCCCGTGTGTGTGTTACCCCCGTGTGTGTGTTACCCCCCTGTGTGTGTGTTTCCCCCGTGTGTGTGTGTGTGTTACCCCCCCCGTGTGTGTGTGTTACCCCCCGTGTGTGTGTGTTACCCCCCTGTGTGTGTGTGTTACCACCCCGTGTGTGTGTTACCCCCCTGTGTGTGTGTGTGTGTGTGTTACCCCCCCGTGTGTGTGTTACCCACCTGTGTGTGTGTGTGTGTGTTAACCTGTGTGTGTGTGTTACCCCCTGTGTGTGTGTTACCCCCTGTGTGTGTGTTACCCCCTGTGTGTGTGTTACCACCCTGTGTGTGTTACCCCCTGTGTGTGTGTTACCCCCCTGTGTGTGTGTGTTACCCCCTGTGTGTGTGTGTGTTACCCCCCTGTGTGTGTGTGTTACCCCCTGTGTGTGTGTGTTACCCCTGTGTGTGTGTGTTACCCCCCGTGTGTGTGTGTTACCCCCTGTGTGTGTGTGTGTTACCCTGTGTGTGTGTGTGTGTGTTACCCCCTGTGTGTGTGTGTGTGTGTGTGTTACCCCCCTGTGTGTGTGTGTGTGTGTGTTCCCCCGCCGGTGTGTGTGTGTTACCCCCCTGTGTGTGTGTTACCCCCCTGTGTGTGTGTTACCCCCCTGTGTGTGTGTTACCCCCCTGTGTGTGTGTTACCTTGCCCCATGGACAGCGCCCTCTGCAGGACGCCCTTGAACAGAGCAGGGTCCTGGTGCCAGTGTGAGGTCTGCACCTCACAGCGATGAGCTTTAGACATGAACTGAAGAGCCTGAAACACCAGAGCTCACATCAGACCAGACCACACTCACATCAGACCCTCACATCAGACCAGACCGCACTCACATCAGACCCTCACATCAGACCAGACCGCACTCACATCAGACCCTCACATCAGACCAGACCACACCCCTCACATAAGACCAGACCACACTCATATCAGACCCTCACATCAGACCAGACCGCACTCACATCAGACCCTCACATCAGACCAGACCACACTCACATCAGACCCTCACATCAGACCAGACCGCACTCACATCAGACCCTCACATCAGACCAGACCACACCCCTCACATAAGACCAGACCACACTCATATCAGACCCTCACATCAGACCAGACCACACCCCTCACATCAGACCAGACCACACTCACATCAGACCCTCACATCAGACCAGACCGCACTCACATCAGACCCTCACATCAGACCAGACCGCACTCACATCAGACCCTCACATCAGACCAGACCACACTCACATCAGACCAGACCGCACTCACATCAGACCCTCACATCAGACCAGACCACACTCACATCAGACCCTCACATCAGACCAGACCACACCCCTCACATCAGACCCTCACATCAGACCAGACCACACCCCTCACATCAGACCAGACCACACCCCTCACATCAGACCCTCACATCAGACCAGACCACACCCCTCACATCAGACCCTCACATCAGACCAGACCACACTCACATCAGACCCTCACATCAGACCAGACCGCACTCACATCAGACCCTCACATCAGAACAGACCACACTCACATCAGACCCTCACATCAGACCAGACCACACCATCAGACCAGACCACACTCACATCAGACCCTCACATCAGACCAGACCACACCCCTCACATCAGAACAGACCACACTCACATCAGACCCTCACATCAGACCAGACCACACCCCTCACATCAGACCAGACCACACCCCTCACATCAGTCTAGACCACACTCACATCAGACCCTCACATCAGACCAGACCACACCCCTCACATCAGACCAGACCACACCCCTCACATCAGACCAGACCACACTCACGTCAGACTCTTCCCCCTCACATCAGACTCTCCCCCTCACATCAGACTCCTCCCCCTCACACCAGACCCTCACACCAGACTCCTCCCCCTCACACCAGACTCCTCCCCCTCACACCAGACTCCTCCCCCTCACACCAGACCCTCACATCAGACTCCTCCCCCTCACATCACACTCCTTCCCCTCACACCAGACTCCTCCCCCTCACACCAGACTCCTCCCCCTCACACCAGACTCCTCCCCCTCACACCAGACCCTCACATCAGACTCCTCCCCCTCACACCAGACTCCTCCCCCTAACAGATTCCTCCCCCTCACACCAGACTCCTCCCCCTCTGGAGCCTCACCTTGTCTCGCTGGCGCCCCCTCACACCAGACCCTCACATCAGACTCCGCCCCCGCACACCAGACTCCTCCCCCTCACACCAGACTCCTCACATCAGACTCCTCCCCCTCACATCAGACTCCTCCCCCTCACATCAGACCCTCACACCAGACTCCCCCCCTCACACCAGACTCCTCTCCCTCACATCAGACCCCTCCCCCTCACATCAGACTCTTCCCCCTCACATCAGAC
Source organism: Rhinogobius similis (assembly GCA_019453435.1). Lineage (NCBI taxonomy): Eukaryota > Metazoa > Chordata > Actinopteri > Gobiiformes > Gobiidae > Rhinogobius > Rhinogobius similis. The sequence goes on along the minus strand of CM033634.1, from coordinate 2,514,304 downwards.
TCCTCCCCCTCACACCAGACTCCTCCCCCTCACACCAGACTCCTCCCCTCTAGAGCCTCACCTTGTCGTTGTCCTCGGGGCTCTCGCTGGCGCCCCCTCCGTACAGAAGGGCGTACTGCGTCCACACGGCGCTGTCATTGCTGTGTCTCGCGCTCACTCGACCCAGAAGCTCCTTCAGTTTGGGCTTCAGAGCAGACGAGGGCGCCCCCTGTCTGTCAGGAAGGTCCTGCACAACAGCACGCACCAGGAACTGCAGCACCTGAGGAGGAGGAGGGGGAGAGGAAGAGGAAGGAGGAAGAGGAGGAGGAGCAGAGGAGGAAGAGAATGAGGAGGAGCAGAGGAGGAAGAGAATGAGGAGGAGCAGAGAAACAGGAAGAGCAGAGGAGGGGGAGAGGGAGGGGGAGGAGGAGGAAAAAGAAGGAGGAGGAAGAAAAAGAGGAAGAAGGAGGAGGAGCAGAGGAGGAAGAGGAGGAGGAGCAGCAGAGGAGGAGGAGGAAGAGAGGAAGAGGAAGAGGAGGAGGAAGAAGAAAAAGAGGAGGAGGAAGAAGAAGAAGAGGAGCAGGAGGTGGAGGAGGAGAAAGAGAAGAAGGAGGAAAAGAGGAAGAGAAGGAAGAGGATAAAGAACAGGAGGAGGAAGAAAAGGACCGGAGGGGGAAGACGAAGAGGAGGAAGAGGAGGAGCAGAGGAAAAGAGGAGGAGGAAGAAGAGGAAGAGGTCAGAATGAGACCGGGCTCAGTCCTCATCTGTGTTTTCAGGTCTTTGCTCTGTCTGTTGGACTGAACATGTTTTGGGCCGTTATTTTGTCCGTTTTGATTTCTGTCCATCAGGGTTTCGTCCCCATTGCCTCCTCCCCCGTTGCGTCCTCCTGTCTCCGTTGATGAGAACATGAACCTGGTTTTATCTCCTCTGGTTCCTCTGTTCTTCTACCAGATTTTTAGCTCCATCTGCTGGTGGTTTGGTTTCTACTCTTTGGTGGTTCCTCAGTTCGGTTCCTGTTTTCATCCTAGTTCAGGCCTCACCTCTGTGTCTCTGCACCTGTCACTGAGCTCCCTTTGGTGGTAGGTTTCGGCCAACGCTCTGTTTCGCCGTTTGGTTTCATCCAACACTATTTCGCCCAACAATCGGTTTCACCCAAAGCTTTCGGTCAGGGTTGGGTTTTCCACAAAGCACGGTTTCTTCCAAAAACTTGGTTTCGCTCCAACGCTTTGGTCCAACACCTGGTTCTGTTGTCCCTGGTTTCCGTCCTCGCCTCAGAGTTCTTGGACTGGTCTCTTGGTTCCAACCGTTGGAGGTATGGTCTAGTCTTTGGTTTAGTCCATGGTTCAATCCCCAGTTTAAGTCATTTAGTTCAATCCTGGTCCCGCTCCCGGTCTAACCTCTGTGTCCTTTAGGTGTCCCTCAAGTCCTGGTCCTTATCCTGGTCTCACCTCCATGTCCTTGTACCCGTCCCTCAGTCCTGATCCTGGTCCTGGTCTCACCTCCCTGTCCTTGTACCCGTCCCTCAGTCCTGGTCCTGGTCTCACCTCCCTGTCCTTGTACCCGTCCCTCAGTCCTGGTCCTGGTCTCACCTCCCTGTCCTTGTACCCGTCCCTCAGTCCTGGTCCTGGTCTCACCTCCCTGTCCTTGTACCCGTCCCTCAGTCCTGGTCCTGGTCTCACCTCCCTGTCCTTGTACCCGTCCCTCAGTCCCTCAGTCCTGGTCCTGGTCTCACCTCCGTGTCCTTGTACCCGTCCCTCAGTCCCGGTCCTGGTCTCACCTCCGTGTCCTTGTACCCGTCCCGCAGGTCCATGAGGCGGTGATACGCTCGGATGGCGTCGCCGAAGGCCCCGATGTTGGTGCTCACTAACAGGAAGTTCTCCCAGATCTGCCACGACTCGTAGTTGCACTTGAGCGCCTCCTGCAGGGTGAGGAAGGCCTTGTAGCTGCGGCACAGAGTCCAAGAGTCAGAACCAGACACGGCACACGACACCATGGATGTATGAACTGGATAAGCCACGCCCCCTCTGTCTGTGTCCCAGATTGATTAGTGGTCGTGTGAGGTACTGCAGCCTTTTTCTAAAATGTCACATTATAATCACAGACAGGACTGAATTATTATCAGTATTTAAATAAAATAGAAGGAAATGTTCTTTTCTACCGTTTATAAAATCACAGAAATTACCGTTTTTATCTGAAGTGACGTCACACAAACATGTGTGAGTCACATGAACGAGCGTCGGACGATACAAACAGAAGCTCGTGGAAAAGGCTCGACTAGAGACACCTGTAAGTTGTATTTTATTTCATTTCAGACGCTTCACGTGTGTCTAACATGAAGAACACAATTACAATCACACAAGCTAACGCTAACACAAAAACCTGCAGCTGCTGGTCGTTCACGTCCCTCAAAGCATCATGGGGGATTGTGGTCACGTGGCGCCCTAAAACAAAGATGGCCGCCTCCGTATCAGGAAGTAATGCGGAAGTAAAGAACTTTTCTGGGGTCATGAACCAATGAGCTCAGGCCACAGGGAGGAACAGGGCGCCATTTTGGATTCATCTTCCAGTTTTAATTACAGTTCTAAGCACGACCCTGAAACCCGGCGGGACTCACTCTTTCTTCAGGCGGATGTGGGCCGTGGACAGGTTGTTCCAGGCCTCGGCGTTCTGTCAAGATCACAATTAAACAGCGTTAGTTAAATACGACGATCCATCGACGGCGGACGGAGCGAGGGAGGCGTCACTCACGTCGGGTTCGATGCAGACGCACGACTGAAACGCTTGGGCTGCTCCTTCATAATTCTCCAGCGCGAGGTACCCACAGCCCAGAGAGAACCAGAGCCCGAGCTGAGGACAGAGGGATTAGAGAGGGTTAGAGCGAACAAGGGCCGCATGAACCAGGGCTAAACCAGGACTGAACCAGGGCTAAACCAGGGCTAAAGCAGGACTAAAGCAGGACTAAAGCAGGACTAAACCAGGACTAAAGCAGGACTAAACCAGGACTAAACCAGGACTACACCAGGACTAAAGCAGGACCAAACCAGGACTAAACCAGGACTACACCAGGACTAAAGCAGGACCAAACCAGGACCAAACCAGGACCAAACCAGGACTAAACCAGGACTAAAGCAGGACCAAACCAGGACTAAAGCAGGACTAAAGCAGGACCAAACCAGGACTAAACCAGGACCAAACCAGGATTAAACCAGGACTAAACCAGGACTAAACCAGGATTAAACCAGGACTAAACCAGGATTAAACCAGGACTAAACCAGGACCAAACCAGGACTAAAGCAGGACCAAACCAAGACCAAACCAGGATTAAACCAGGACTAAACCAGGACCAAACCAGGATTAAAGCAGGACTAAAGCAGGACCAAACCAGGACTAAACCAGGACCAAACCAGGATTAAAGCAGGATTAAAGCAGGACCAAACCAGGACTAAACCAAGTCTGCATAAAGACTAAACTGTTCAAACCAGAACAAAATCAGATCAAGTGTGAACGCTCTCTTTATCAGTTGCGACGCCGACAGTTGCGAGTGCTTTCCAATAAATAAAGCAATACAAAAACCTAAAACCATAAAACATAATTAACAGTGTAAACGATAAAACAAAAAACACATGAAACACTAGATTTAAAAAAAACCAAACATAAAATGTCACAGCATCACTGAGTGTTAAAAGCCAGTCTGAATATATCATTAAAAATGCTTAACGTCAGGGGTTTGGGAGATACGGCCTGCGGGTCATTGCTGGCCCGCCAGATGTTCAAATTCGGCCCAAAAAACATTTCTAATTTATATTTAACTACAAGTCCCAAGAGCCTTAAGGAATCTAACGAGTCTATTGTGCAGACTTGGTTTGGTCCTGGTTCACAGGAATTGTCAACACCTTTAATATTGATAAAATGATATCAACTCCCATCTGTAATAATGATCCTGCCCCTGGTCCCAGGTCTCTGGTCCAGTCCCTATCCTGGTCCTGGTCCAGTCCCGGTCTCTCCCCTGATCCCGGTCCAGTCCCGGTCTCTCCCCAGGTCCAGTCCCGGTCTCTCCCCAGGTCCAGTCCCGGTCCAGTCCCGGTCTCTCCCCTGGTCCCGGTCCAGTCCCGGTCTCTCCCCTGGTCCCGGTCTCTCCCCAGGTCCAGTCCCGGTCCAGTCCCGGTCTTGGTCCAGTCCCGGTCTCTCCCCTGATCCCAGTCCCGGTCTCGTTCTCTCCCCTGGTCTTGGTCCAGTCCCGGTCTCTCTCCAGGCCCAGTCCCGGTCCAGTCCTGGTCTTGGTCCAGTCCCGGTCCAGTACCTGCATGTGGTTGATCTTCAGAGACTTCTCGAAGCACTGCACACACTGCTCCATCTCTCGGAGCGACAGGTGCAGCAGGCCCTTGGACCTCATGGCCCGTGAGCTGCGGTGCTTGGACAGTTCCCACGCTCGGTCGTAGAACTGATGGTCCCTCAGGATGTCCCCCAGGAGGCACCACAGACTCGGGGTCTCCTGCTTCTCCAGCTCGGCCCGCACGATCTCCTCGGCCTGAGACACACCAAGGGTTAAACACACCAAGGGTTAAACGCACCAGGGGTTAAACACACCAGGGGTTAAAGACTCGAAGGGTTAAAGACTCGAAGGGTTAAAGACTCGAAGGGTTAAACACACCAAGGGTTAAACACACCAGGGGTTAAAGACTCGAAGGGTTAAAGACTCGAAGGGTTAAACACATGAAGGGTTAAACACATGAAGGGTTAAACACACCAGGGGTTAAAGACTCGAAGGGTTAAACACATGAAGGGTTAAACACATGAAGGGTTAAACACACCAAGGGTTAAACACATGAAGGGTTAAACACACCAAGGGTTAAACACATGAAGGGTTAAACACACCAAGGGTTAAACACACCAAGGGTTAAACACACCAGGGGTTAAAGACTCGAAGGGTTAAAGACACCAGGGGTTAAACACATGAAGGGTTAAACACACCAGGGGTTAAAGACTCGAAGGGTTAAAGACACCAGGGGTTAAACACATGAAGGGTTAAACACACCAGGGGTTAAAGACTCGAAGGGTTAAAGACACCAGGGGTTAAAGACTCGAAGGGTTAAACACATGAAGGGTTAAACACATGAAGGGTTAAACACACCAGGGGTTAAAGACTCGAAGGGTTAAACACATGAAGGGTTAAACACACCAAGGGTTAAACACACCAGGGGTTAAAGACTCGAAGGGTTAAAGACTCGAAGGGTTAAACACACCAGGGGTTAAAGACTCGAAGGGTTAAACACACAAAGGGTTAAAGGCACGAAGGGTTAAACACATGAAGGGTTAAAGACTCGAAGGGTTAAACACACAAAGGGTTAAAGGCACGAAGGGTTAAACACATGAAGGGTTAAAGACTCGAAGGGTTAAACACACCAGGGGTTAAAGACTCGAAGGGTTAAACACATGAAGGGTTAAACACATGAAGGGTTAAACACATGAAGGGTTAAACACATGAAGGGTTAAACACACCAGGGGTTAAAGACTCGAAGGGTTAAACACACCAGGGGTTAAAGACTCGAAGGGTTAAACACATGAAGGGTTAAAGACTCGAAGGGTTAAACACACCAGGGGTTAAAGACTCGAAGGGTTAAACACATGAAGGGTTAAACACACCAGGGGTTAAAGACTCGAAGGGTTAAACACATGAAGGGTTAAAGACTCGAAGGGTTAAACACACCAGGGGTTAAAGACTCGAAGGGTTAAACACATGAAGGGTTAAACACATGAAGGGTTAAAGACTCGAAGGGTTAAACACATGAAGGGTTAAAGACTCGAAGGGTTAAACACACCAGGGGTTAAAGACTCGAAGGGTTAAACACACCAGGGGTTAAAGACTCGAAGGGTTAAAGACTCGAAGGGTTAAAGACTCGAAGGGTTAAACACACCAGGGGTTAAAGACTCGAAGGGTTAAAGACTCGAAGGGTTAAAGACTCGAAGGGTTAAACACACCAGGGGTTAAAGACTCGAAGGGTTAAACACACGAAGGGTTAAACACACGAAGGGTTAAACACACGAAGGGTTAAACACTCGAAGGGTTAAACACACGAAGGGTTAAACACTCGAAGGGTTAAACACACGAAGGGTTAAACACACGAAGGGTTAAACACACGAAGGGTTAAACACTCGAAGGGTTAAACACTCGAAGGGTTAAACACTCGAAGGGTTAAACACTCGAAGGGTTAAACACTCGAAGGGTTAAACACATGAAGGGTTAAACACACCAAGGGTTAAAGACTCGAAGGGTTAAACACACCAAGGGTTAAAGACTCGAAGGGTTAAACACACCAAGGGTTAAACACATGAAGGGTTAAAGACTCGAAGGGTTAAACACATGAAGGGTTAAACACGACAAAACAACATCAGGATTTAAACATTTTTGTGTTTCAGTGAAAAAGGCTCAAACAGTCAGTGCTGTCTGCGTCGTCAATAGTTCTGTGTCCTCAAGTTCCTCTCATCGAACAGGACTAAACTGTAGTTCCTAGTTCCTCTCACCTTGCCGGGCTGTATCGGGTGCCAAAGTTGAATAGATACAAACATTCCATGGTCCCCATGTCAATGTCTCTTCTAAACCATAAGAAACTGTCTTGAGTTTACTGTGGATTTGTGTGAAACAGTGTGATCAGGCTGTGGTGTTTGGATGGTGCTCTGGGTGTGTGTGGCATTTGAAATGGGTGGGAACTGAGGCTGACAAGTTCACATGGTACCTGTGAACCACCTGGTACCTGTGACCAGAGGGTGTGGTGCACCTGGTGTGAGGCCATGGTTGGACCGTCTTTTGTCGCTTCTGTTTGTTCTTGTGCCCATTGTTTGTCCAACACAAATTTCTCCATTAGGAGACAATAAACATCTAATCTAATCTGTAGTTCCTAGTTCCTCTCACCTTGCTCTAGTTCCTAGTTCCTCTCACCTAGCTGTAGTTCCTAGTTCCTCTCACCTTGCCGTGCTGTAGTTTCTAGTTCCTAGTTCCTCTCACCTTGCCGTGCTGTAGTTCCTAGTTCCTCTCACCTTGCTGCGCTGTAGTTCCTCTCCCCTTGCTCTAGTTCCTAGTTCCTCTCACCTCCCCATAGTTCCTAGTTCCTCACCTTGCCGTGCTGGCCCAGCCGCTCGTGGCAGATGACCACGTCCTCCCACATCTGCAGCTTCTCAAAGGTGAGTAAAGCGGCGCTGGTGCAGCCGAGGTCCATCAGCAGCGACGCCAGGGTTTTCTGGAAACAGAGAACTTTATTTAAAAACCACAGAAGTCGACGACGCCCGACTCTTCCTGAATCTGCAGTTCAAACACATCAGACCGACTCCAGCTCAATCTTCAGCGTCAAATAACTTCAGAAAGTACAGCCTCTTGTTTCATTTGTGATTTTGTGCGTCTTGAACTGTGTATTTTTATGAGGCCTGAGCGCCACAAGCTGCTGAGACGTCCATTAGTCCCATAATGCATCTCACTAACGCACTCGGGAGGGCACCTGACTCACCTGCACGGGGAGGGCACCTGACTCACCTGCACGGTCCACCTGGTCGGAGGGCGACACACGTAGAACATCTTGAGTCGCTCGGACACAGGACACGTCACATCCTCGAAATAATCCACCAAAGCCTGAGGAGCACAAGCACAGGCTACACTGAAGGTCTTCCTCATTTAGAGCCTGGACACCAGCAGAACGAGCTACGAGCAGAACGAGCAGAACGAGCAGAACGAGTAGAACGAGCAGAACGAGAAGAACGAGAAGAACGAGCAGAACGAGAAGAACGAGAAGAACGAGCAGAACGAGAAGAACGAGAAGAACGAGAAGAACGAGCAGAACGAGAAGAACGAGCAGAACGAGCAGAACGAGAAGAACGAGCAGAACGAGTAGAACGAGCAGAACGAGTAGAACGAGAAGAACGAGCAGAACGAGTAGAACGAGCAGAACGAGTAGAACGAGAAGAACGAGCAGAACAAACAGAACGAGCAGAACGAGAAGAACGAGCAGAACGAGTAGAACGAGCAGAACGAGTAGAACGAGAAGAACGAGCAGAACGAGTAGAACGAGCAGAACGAGAAGAACGAGCTGATGGGGAGAACGAGCAGAATGAGCAGAGAAGTAGAACAAACAGACAAGCAGAACGAGCAGAGGAGGAGAACGAGCAGACGAGCAGAATGAGAAGAATGAGAAGAACGAGCAGAACGAACAGACAAGCAGAACGAGTAGAACGAGCAGAACGAGCAGAGAGTGTTGTCTCTGACCTGCGTCTGCATCATGGCTCGCTCCACACAGCGCCTCTGTCCTCGCTCCAGTTTGGTCCTCAGGCTCAGAGCCGACACCTCCACCGAGAAGAACTGAGGCTGAGACAACAACGCCTGGAAAACATCAGGAGACACCAGAGAACGTCAGGAGACACCAGGGAACATCAGGAGACACCAGGGAACATCAGGAGACATCAGGGAACGTCAGAGAACATCAAGGAACATCAGAGAACACAAGGAAACATCAGGAGACATCAGAGAACATCAGGGAACATCAGGAGACATCAGGGAACATCAGGAGACATCAGAGAACATCAGGAGACATCAGGGAACGTCAGAGAACACAAGGAAACATCAGGAGACACCAGAGAACATCAGGAGACATCAGAGAACATCAGGAGACACCAGAGAACATCAGGGAACATCAGAGAACATCAGGAGACACCAGAGAACATCAGGGAACGTCAGAGAACATCAGGAGACACCAGAGAACATCAGGGAACATCAGGGAACATCAGGAGACATCAGGGAACGTCAGAGAACATCAGAGAACATCAAGGAACATCAGAGAACACAAGGAAACATCAGGAGACATCAGGGAACGTCAGGGAACACAAGGAAACATCAGGAGACACCAGGGAACATCAGGAAACGTCAGGAAACATCAGGAAACACCAGGGAACGTCAGGAAACGTCGGGAAATGTCACTCGAGGAGATGCTTCCACAGACGAGAATTGAGGCAGGGATTATCACAGATCTCAGGCGCTGATCCCTCGATCCTTTTGCGTCGGTCTCAGAGTTTGGTCGTATCGTGCCGTCAGGGGCGCACCGAGGACTCAGGGGCCCAGGGCAACATCAAACCCAGGCCCCTCCTCCTCATCAAGGGGGATTTTCTATCATCATGTTTGAGGAAATTATGACAAACTCTTTGCATTTTTGATGAAGAACAATCCAGATTTATGGGTTTTACTGGAAAATACTCACAGAAATGTTGAGCCCACAATCATTTTTCATTTTATCTAGAGATATATTAGATACTGTTCCATAAATTAGATTCTTTTGAAGCTAAAATACAATTTTAAGGCGAGAAAAGTGTATTTTGTCCATGGTTTGTTACAGAAAATCAAACTAACTGACCTTTCTACTCTGGAAACTCAAATGTGTTGTTTTTTTCCAACACAAACACACACACAGGAGAATTTAGATCGAATGTGAGAGAATCATTCAAACATTTAACTTCATTTTGCCTCCAGGCGCCTCCTGCTGGATTCTGATGACGTCACATTTTAAAAAGGTCCATATGTGACAAAATGAACCAAGAAATTTAAACCTGGTTCTGTCCATTTTTCAGATTTAAATGTCCCAAATATATGGATTTTTGGTCATTTTTTACATAAAATGCCTTATTTCTACATGAAAACATGACACAATGAAAAACTTTATATTTTTTCTTACATTTATGTGAATAAAAACAGCAGATGTTTGATATTGATATCTTTAAATTTAAGTTTTCCTGTTTCACCTGCACCTTAATTACTTGACAGCAGGTCATGTGACAAGCCCTGACCCACAGACCCACACCACTGTGAGCGGCCACCAGAGGGCGCACTCACACCACGTTTACTCCAGACACAGTTCACAGTCAGACACCACAGGCACACAGCTTTTATCGTTGTTTTCTGGTCAGTTCTCTCTCTCATGTGTCCAATCTGCTGCTACAGACGTTTTATTGGGAACATCATTTTCACGCAGCAAAACCAGAAGCAAGTATTTAAATGTGTCCAGCTCATACATTTCTAGACATTTTTTTCATGTCATTTAGATGTCACTGGGTTAAGATCATTCTACTTATCAAACTGGCAAAAAATGTATTACAAGTTTTTCATCATGTCATGTTTTTATGTAGAAATAAGGCTTTTTATGTGTAAAAACAGCCAAAAATCCACATATTTGGGACATTTAAATCTGAAAAATGGACAGAACCAGGTTTAAATTTCTTTGTTCATTTTGTAACATTTTAGTTATAAAAATGTACAGAGGAGATTTGGATTTATTATTGAGTTTAAACTAGATTTGACTGAAAATTGTCCTAAATATTCAAATTTTCGCCTGATTTTTTTTAAATTTAAATAAATAGTAAATCAGTTTTAGAATTAAATATGAAAAAATTCTTGTTTGGTCTAAATCCTGTTGAGTCCAGATTGTACAGTTTGTGTGGATCTACTTTAGGCTGATCTTTATGTCAAAAATGCATTTGAAGAAAACAATGCCAGAGAAATCTATGGATGAAGTGGATTCAATGGAAGAATCAAACATCAGGAGCAGATTGGACACGTTTGTTGTTTCTACATGAAAGTCGATGTGAGAGAGAAAAGTGAACAAAAAACAAAAAATTTAAATGAAAAGTGTGTCGCCTTAAGTTGTACATTTCAGTGATAATCTGTTTTTATGTAAAGCTGGAGTGTAAATGTGACGCCTTTTTCGGTTGATTTTGTTTCATGTAAAGAATCGAATACATTATGTAGTTATTTTTATGAATAAAATAAACCCGCCTTCAATAAACCCCCTCAGCCAATCAGAGCGCTGCGTTGAAGCTCTACGTTATTACACACCTGTAGAAGAATAATTAATAAAGCAGGATTTCGTGATCTACTAATGAACTCTTTTTAAAATCAAAAACATTAAAATTTATGGACATAGTTAAGTTAAAAATGTTGGCAATGTTGTTTGGTGCTGGGAGTAAGGACCTTCCCACAGGCATCAATCTTTCTTTAAATTACGAAATAGTCGCTATAACCTCAGAGGTCGACTTTGGTTTGAATTGAAGAAAGCAAGAACCAATGTTAGGCAAAGATGTGACTGTTTTAGGAATCAAACTGTGGAATGAGCTCAGAGATTATTCATTCATTCATTCATTTTCTCCCACTTATTCCCGTTAGGGGTCGCGGGTGACTGGAGCCTGTCCCAGTGACTTTGGGCCTTAGGCGGGGTACACCCTGGACAGTGGCCAACTCGTCCAGGGCTGACACACAGAGACAGAGACAACCATTCACTCTCACATTCATTCACTACGGACAATTTAGAGTTGTCAATTAACCTGTACAGTCATGTCTTTGGACGGTGGGAGGAGCCGGAGAACCCGGAGAGAACCCACGGTAACACGGGGAGGACATGCAGACTCCACCCAGAGAGATCGTGTGATGTTAGGGTGGTCCGGGATTTGAACCCACGATGTTGGGGTGGTCCGGGATTCGAACCCACGATCTCCTTATTGAGAGGCAGAAGCTCTAGCCGCTCTGCACCGTGCACCCCAGCTCAGAGATTAATTTAAGTTACTAAACACTCTGTCAAAATTTAAAAAAAACTCTCAAAAATGAAATGATAAATACATATAAATTATTGTTATAAATTAAAAGATTTATAAGAGAGAGTAGAAGTTTAAGATAAAACGTTGTGGATTTTTCTTTTTTTATGTCTGTATTGTTGACTTTGTATAATATTCAGGATGGGCTTATATAAACAATCTACTTCAGCCCAATCCTTTTGGTGCAAACAGATGGAAATGTATTTTTTTCTCTATTGTATATCATTTTGTTTGGTATATGGACAGCCAAATAAACTTATTCATTCATTCACCTGTGCTGTAATAATAATAATAATAATAATAAGGATTGTGTTATTATTATTATTATTATTATTATTATTATTATTATTATTATTATTATTATTATTATTATTATTATTATTATTATTATTATTATTATTATTATTATTATTATTATTATTATTATTATTATTATACAGGAACATGTAAATAAGACGTAATAGTTTTAGAATTTATGGAGTAATGTTTGTTTTAATTTGGTAAAAAACAAACAAATGCTGTGAGACTGAGAAAAGCTGAATCTGAGGTAATAAATAATAATAAATAAAGAGTAAAAAGAGTCTGAGTCTGACCGACGTGAAGGCGAGCAGCTCCTCCTCCGTCAGTTTGTGCAGAGGGTTGTTCTTCTGGAAGTCGGTGCTGAAACAGACAAAAGGACAAAAGGGTCACTTCAGGAGCGTTTCACAGACGACAGAACAAATGGAGAAAAAGAGGTTAAAAGACAAGGCTACGATGAGAAGAAACGTCACAATTTTTTTCCACATTTGTGACCAAACTGGGACCAAAGAAATACTTTAGTGACGACAAACACGTCCCGTCCATCGATCAATCCAGTGTTTTTTAACTTTTAACGCTTCTTTTGGTTGAAAAAAATACCACATTAGCTCAGGGCGGGTGGATACAGAGATAAAAATGGAATCATGAGCTGGTCCCTGTGACAATGGGCTATTTTTATGTTATTGTGACTGTCTGTTTGTGTCTTTAATGCAGCTGTCTGTTCAAACACACTTTTTCTCCTGTTGTTTAGCCTCTGAAGCCTCTGAGCAGATGACTTTATTTAAGGCCAGAGCTGCACAATTAAACAAAACTGACACAAAATCACAATTTTAATGGATGCAATTAGCAAATTGCAAAGACCAAAAGTGATAAAAATGTTTTCAAAAGCGACAAAAACGCGCCTACAAACAACAGACGCACCAAAACACAACTTAAAACAACAAAGACGTGACTAAAAAATGACAAAAACTCGACTAAAAGTGACTAAAACACAACTAAAAGTAGGTCTAGGCAATTTGGTGATTAAAATGGAATCATGAGCTGGTCCCTCTGACAATCTGTTTTAGTGAAATGTTGTTCTGGTGATGGACTGTTTGTGTCTTTAATGCAGCTGTCTGTTCAAACACACTTTTTCTCCTGATGTTTAGCCTCTGAAGCCTCTGAGCAGATGACTTTATTTACCTCTTAAAGACCAGAGCTGCACAATTAAACAAAACTGACACAAAATCAACATTTTAATGGATGTAATTAGCAACTCATAAAGGCTGCAATCATTTCTTCCACAAACAACAAAATGTCTTGCTTTGATTTGAATAAAAAAGATGTTTTGTACAAACAGGTTCTGAAACAAGCCACAAAAGTGCGACCAAAAGTGATAAAATGTGTTCAAAAGCGACAAAAACAAACAACAAACGTGACTCAATGCACCACGTGAGTAAAAATGACAAAAACGCGACTAAAAACAGCATGCATTTTTTCTTATAATTCCTAATGTCTTCTACAAACAAAATGTCTCGCTTTGATTTGAATAAAAACGTCTCACACTGTAGTTTGGATTTGTACAAACAAGTGACAAAAGTGCGACCAAAAGAGATGAAAATGTGTTCAAAAGCGACAAAAACGTGTCTCCAAACAACAAGAAACAAACAACAAGAGCGTCAAGAGACATTTGGGAGGGATCTCCTCGTCAGAAAGGGGTTTGTCTCCTTTGAAGGAGCAGTTGTTCTTCCATTTATAAAGCTCTGTTACTGTAGAATCTGGAGATTTGGCCGCAGTGGGACGTCCAGGTGAACGTGGACTGTGACGCTGCTCTTTGTAATAACCTCCCTTTAATGCACAGAAGTGACTCGACTCGTCTTCTACTGACACTGACCAACAGCTTCACAAACAACACCAAGCAACGAGAAACTACTTTCACTTTCCATCTGAGGGTTTATGGATCCGTCTGTGCTGCTCTGGTCGTGAACCCGGGACGTTCAGGGTCAACATTGATCCAAACGTGTTAAAGGCGTCGGTTCGAGATCGAAACACGATGAATGTTCAGGATAAAAGAGCATTAAACACACTTTACCTTCAGGAGAAAATGACTCAAACTCAGGGTCAAACACAACGTCAGACAAAAGTGTGACGTGAACTGGACAAACAATAAAGCTCTGGGTCATTTACATTTCTTTGTCGTTAAAATGTGTTCATGAACTCAAGGAGGTAAAGCAGGAAAAAAATAAAATTAGAGCTGCATTTAACGAACCTTTTGGTGTTCAACGGTCAGATGATTATTTCTAATGAACACTGAGACTTTTAAACACATTTTTAACCAAATAAAGGTTGGAATCTGGGACTGAAGGTTTCTAGACAGAATCTTTATAAAGTGTATTATTGACATTTTGATTTAATAAAGTCACTGTCTTTGTTATAAAAGCTCTTTCTTTTCTTGTGTTTAGAGTCTGTTTAGTTCAGATAAACATTAACATGATCAAAATTAGATTATTTTAATACTCGACTTGTCACAATTAGTCAATTAATTGTTGCAGCGCTAAGAATTAGCTCTTCAGAAAGACTTTAGTCCCTGCTGCAATCAGACGGTTTAATGCAGTTAATGTCCTTGCACTTGTCAGAAATAATCTGTGTTTTTCTTCCTGATGAGCCGCTGCAACAAAACAATGTCCTGAAAATGATTAATAAAGAATCTATCCCTCAACAAATAATCATTTAACTGTCGACACTAAAATAATGTTTGCTGCAGCTTTGATTGAGATAGAACTGAGAGGACGGGAGGGCATCTGACACAGCCTCACCACAGTCCCAGCACCAGGGAGGGCATCTGACTCACCACAGTCCCAGGACCACGGCCTGCTCCTCTGGACTCAGGTCCGGGAGCTGGAACTGGTCCGGATCCTCCAGGTGGATCTTCTCCAGACGAGTGTCATCGTTCAGCTCACAGTCCTGAGGAGAGGGCGGGGTTAAAGCTCACAGTCCTGAGGAGAGGGCGGGGTTAAAGGTCGTCTGAGGAGAGGGCGGGGTTAAAGGTCGTCTGAGGAGAGGGCGGAGTTAAAGGTCGACTGAGGAGAGGGCGGAGTTAAAGCTCACAGTCCTGAGGAGAGGGCGGGGTTAAAGGTCATCTGAGGAGAGGGCGGAGTTAAAGCTCACAGTCCTGAGGAGAGGGCGGGGTTAAAGCTCACAGTCCTGAGGAGAGGGCGGAGTTAAAGCTCACAGTCCTGAGGAGAGGGCGGGGTTAAAGGTCATCTGAGGAGAGGGCGGAGTTAAAGCTCACAGTCCTGAGGAGAGGGCGGGGTTAAAGGTCATCTGAGGAGAGGGCGGAGTTAAAGCTCACAGTCCTGAGGAGAGGGCGGGGTTAAAGCTCACAGTCCTGAGGAGAGGGCGGGGTTAAAGCTCACAGTCCTGAGGAGAGGGCGGGGTTAAAGGTCATCTGAGGAGAGGGCGGAGTTAAAGCTCACAGTCCTGAGGAGAGGGCGGGGTTAAAGCTCACAGTCCTGAGGAGAGGGCGGGGTTAAAGCTCACAGTCCTGAGGAGAGGGCGGGGTTAAAGTTCATCTGAGGAGAGGGCGGAGTTAAAGCTCACAGTCCTGAGGAGAGGGCGGGGTTAAAGGTCATCTGAGGAGAGGGCGGAGTTAAAGCTCACAGTCCTGAGGAGAGGGCGGGGTTAAAGGTCACAGTCCTGAGGAGAGGGCGGGGTTAAAGGATCGACTGAGGAGAGGGCGGAGTTAAAGCCGTTTTTATCAAACCACAGATTGGTGCAGGTTAGTCACACACTACAGGAGGCGGGGAGGGCATCTGACACACCTTTGGCAGAAGATTGACAGGTGTGGGGGTGGGGCTTGTCTTGGACCAATCAGAAGTGTTGCGGCTCCTCTTCACCTCCAGGACGAGCTGAGCCAAACTCTTCTCCTGAAACCGAGTGCGTTTCCCCAAAGCACCTGAAACAACGAGTTCAGGAGGAAAAGAGAAAACAAAGAGTTCAGGAGGAAAAGAGAGAAAACAAAGAGTTCAGGAGGAAAAGAGAGAAAACAAAGAGTTCAGGAGGAAAAGAGTTCAGGAGGAAAAGAGAGAAAACAAAGAGTTCAGGAGAAAAAGAAAGAAAACAAAGAGTTCAGGAGGAAAAGAGAAAACAGAGTTCAGGAGGAAAAGAGAAAACAAAGAGTTCAGGAGGAAAAAGAGAGGAAACAAAGAGTTCAGGAGGAAAAGAGAAAACAAAGAGTTCAGGAGGAAAAGAGAAAACAAAGAGTTCAGGAGGAAAAGAGAAAACAGAGTTCAGGAGGAAGAGAGAGAAAACAAAGAGTTCAGGAGGAAAAGAGAAAACAAAGAGTTCAGGAGGAAAAGAGAGGAAACAAGGAGGAAAAGAGAGGAAACAAAGAGTTCAGGAGGAAAAGAGAGGAAACAAAGAGTTCAGGAGGAAAAGAGTTCAGGAGGAAAAGAGAGAAAACAGAGTTCAGGAGGAAAAGACAGAAAACAAAGAGTTCAGGAGGAAAAAGAGAAAACAGAGTTTAGGAGGAAAAGAGAAAACAAAGAGTTCAGGAGGAAAAGAGAGAAAACAAAGAGTTCAGGAGGAAAAGAGAGAAAACAAAGAGTTCAGGAGAAAAAGAGAGAAAACAACGAGTTCAGGAGGAAAAGAGATAAAACAGAGTTCAGGAAGAAAAGAGAAAACAAAGAGTTCAGGAGGAAAAGCGAGAAAACAAAGAGTTCAGAAAGATAAAAGAAAACAAAGAGTTCAGGGGGAAAAGAGAAAACAAAGAGTTCAGGAGGAAAAGAGAGAAAACAATGAGTTCAGGAGGAAAAGAGATAAAACAGAGTTCAGGAAGAAAAGAGAAAACAAAGAGTTCAGAAAGAAAAGCGAGAAAACAAAGAGTTCAGAAAGAAAAGAGAAAAAACAGACATTTAGCTCAAATATAAACTTATGAAGAAGCAAAATCATAGAAACTAGTTTATTGGAACTGGTCCCTAAAATAACAGTTTCTTTCCTCATTAATGAATAAAGACCAAAACGAAACTCTGAGCCTTAACTTTGAAACTTAACTCTAAAGCTAAATTCTAAAACTAAATAAAATTCTGTGACAATCAAGATGTTGCTCGTTGAAGTAAACATTCTAAATCCGACTCAAACGTGTGAGAAAAGGGTGTATCGTTTCCACACATGTTGATTTAAACTCTTTTTCCCTCGGTGTGGTTTGTTTTCGTCTAAACCCGGTGAGGTCGTACCGGTCATGTTCACGGAGAGTCCGCACAGATCCTGGGCCCTCCTCATGTGCTCCTTGGCCTCTGAATACTCGTAGTAACTCAGGTTCGTGTAGACGCACTCCACGTGGAACAGGAGCTGCAGAGGCTCCTCCAGCGACGACAGCTTCTCCTCCACTGAAACAGAAAGACGTTATAGTGGCTAAAGTTGAGCTAGCAGTTACAGGGGCTAAAGTGGAGCGAGCAGTTATAGGGGCTAAAGTGGAGCGAGCAGTTATAGCGGCTAAAGTTGAGCTAGCAGTTACAGGGGCTAAAGTGGAGCGAGCAGTTATAGCGGCTAAAGTGGAGCGAGCAGTTATAGGGGCTAAAGTGGAGCGAGCAGTTATAGCATCTAAAGTGGAGCTAGCAGTTATAGGGGCTAAAGTGGAGCTAGCAGTTATAGCATCTAAAGTGGAGCTAGCAGTTATAGGGGCTAAAGTGGAGCTAGCAGTTGTGGCATCTAAAGTGGAGCTAGCAGTTATAGCGGCTAAAGTGGAGCGAGCAGTTATAGGGGCTAAAGTGGAGCTAGCGGTTATAGCGGCTAAAGTGGAGCTAGCGGTTATAGGGGCTAAAGTGGAGCTAGCAGTTATAGCGGCTAAAGTGGAGCTAGCGGTTATAGCGGCTAAAGTGGAGCTAGCGGTTATAGCGGCTAAAGTGGAGCTAGCGGTTATAGCGGCTAAAGTGGAGCTAGCAGTTATAGGGGCTAAAGTGGAGCTAGCAGTTATAGTGGCTAAAGTGGAGCTAGCAGTTATAGCGGCTAAAGTTGAGCTAGCAGTTACAGGGGCTAAAGTGGAGCGAGCAGTTATAGCGGCTAAAGTGGAGCGAGCAGTTATAGGGGCTAAAGTGGAGCGAGCAGTTATAGGGGCTAAAGTGGAGCTAGCAGTTATAGCGGCTAAAGTGGAGCTAGCAGTTATAGGGGCTAAAGTGGAGCTAGTAGTTATAGCGGCTAAAGTGGAGCTAGCAGTTATAGCGTTATAGTGGAGCCGAGTGCGTATCAACCACAAGTAAGAAACAATGAGGTGAAACAAGTCAGAAACCGTTTGAAACAAGTAAAATAATATAGTTCTATCAAATAAATACTCTTAACTGATCTTAACGAGTCAAAACGTCTGAAATTCAGATTCATATCCAAAAATCAGGACATTTTAACTCAGGGTCTGTGGTAGGTCTGTGGTGGGTCTGTGGTGGGTCTGTGGTGGGTCTGTGGTAGGTCTGTGGTGGGTCTGTGGTGGGTCTGTGGTGGGTCTGTGGTGGGTCTGTGGAGGGTCCTTGGAGGGTCCTTGGAGGGTCTGTGGTGGGTCTGTGGAGGTTCTGTGGTGGGTCTGTGGTGGGTCTGTGGAGGTTCTGTGGTGGGTCTGTGGTGGGTCTGTGGTGGGTCTGTGGAGGGTCTGTGGAGGGTCTGTGGAGGGTCTGTGGTGGGTCTGTGGAGGGTCTGTGGAGGGTCTGTGGTGGGTCTGTGGAGGGTCTGTGGAGGGTCTGTGGAGGGTCTGTGGAGGGTCTGTGGAGGGTCTGTGGAGGGTCTGTGGTGGTGGTCCTGGAGGGTCTGTGGAGGGTCTGTGGAGGGTCTGTGGAGGGTCTGTGGAGGGTCTGTGGTGGGTCTGTGGAGGGTCTGTGGTGGGTCTGTGGTGGGTCTGTGGAGGGTCTGTGGAGGGTCAGTGGAGTGTCTGTGGTGGGTCTGTGGAGGGTCTGTGGTGGGTCTGTGGTGGGTCTGTGGTGGGTCTGTGGAGGGTCTGTGGTGGGTCTGTGGTGGGTCTGTGGAGGGTCTGTGGAGGGTCCTTGGAGGGTCTGTGGTGGGTCTGTGGAGGTTCTGTGGTGGGTCTGTGGTGGGTCTGTGGTGGGTCTGTGGAGGGTCTGTGGAGGGTCCTTGGAGGGTCTGTGGTGGGTCTGTGGAGGTTCTGTGGTGGGTCTGTGGAGGGTCTGTGGAGGGTCTGTGGAGGGTCTGTGGAGGGTCTGTGGAGGTTCTGACCTGACTTGATGCAGCTTTGGGCCAGAGACAGGAGCTGAGGAGAACAGACCTCCAGGATCTGCTGATGGAGCGACAGATACCGCAGAGTCCACCAGGGAAGCAGCTGAGGACCAACACAAACATCAGAAAAGGAGCTTCTCAAGAGGAACAAGTCTGAGCAGTGCTTCCCTGGACACAGCGCCCCCTACAGGGACCACAGGGACCACAGGGACGGACGCACAAACCTCTGCTCAAGAGTTTGTAGCAGTTTAGTTAAAGTCCACATTTCAGGTTCTTGTGTTTTCTAATTCTGACTTTCTGGCGTGAGGTAAATATTCATCATCATTTTACGACAGTTAAGATGGAGTTTGTGACAAAACTTTGAATGATAAAAGCATAAAATGACAGGAAGTAGAGCTGAATCCTTCTGTGATGTCATCAAAAGGAGGCAATTTACAGCAACTGACACATTTTAAACCATCATTCAACAAAATAAAGCATTATCAGGGATTATTCATTCATTTTTTTCTCCCGCTTGTTCCCGTCAGAGGTCGCAGGGGACTGGAGCCTGTCCCAGTGACTTTGGGCCTTTGGCGGGGCACACCCTGGACAGTGATCAGGGATTATTTATTGTCAAATCATAACTATTGTGTAATGTATATGGACGTGTCCCTGGTCTGGTTGCTACGGTAACAGTTGGTCCTTGTTTACAGTCTGGTTGCTATGGTAACGGTTGGTCCTTGTTTACAGTCTGGTTGCTATGGTAACGGTTGGTCCTTGTTTACAGTCTGGTTGCTATGGTAACAGTTGGTCCTTGTTTACAGTCTGGTTGCTACGGTAACAGTTGGTCCTTGTTTACAGTCTGGTTGCTATGGTAACAGTTGGTCCTTGTTTACAGTCTGGTTGCTATGGTAACGTCGGCCCTTGTTTACGGTCTGGTTGCTATGGTAACAGTTGGCCCTTGTTTACGGTCTGGTTGCTATGGTAACAGTTGGCCCTTGTTTACGGTCTGGTTGCTAGGTAACAGTTGGCCCTTGTTTACGGTCTGGTTGCTATGGTAACAGTTGGCCCTTGTTTACGGTCTGGTTGCTAGGTAACAGTTGGCTCTTGTTTACGGTCTGGTTGCTATGGTAACAGTTGGCCCTTGTTTACAGTCTGGTAGCTATGGTAACAGTTGGTCCTTGTTTACAGTCTGGTTGCTAGGTAACAGTTGGTCCTTGTTTACAGTCTGGTTGCTATTGTAACGTTGGCCCTTGTTTACAGTCTGGTTGCCATGGTAACAGTTGGCCCTTGTTTACAGTCTGGTTGCTATGGTAACAGTTGGTCCTTGTTTACAGTCTGGTTGCCATGGTAACAGTTGGTCCTTGTTTACAGTCTGGTTGCTATGGTAACAGTTGTAGAATTACCTCTAACTGTGTCATATTTGTGTTATGTTCAACCAGGAAGTGACATCATAAACTTTACACAAACTGTCAAACTGGACAAATGTTTAGTCAAATCTGAAACAGAGTGAGCAGTGATAAAAGTGCATTGTTGATTTTTTTTATTTTTTATTATTTGTTGCATGTTGTTTGTTTAATTGTACAAATCCTTCACCTGCAGCGAGGAGCAGACTCTGGTGAACACGACTCTGGACAGAAGCAGCAGCACCGGGTTTGACACCAGAGGATAAACAGACTCTCCATCCAGGACCAGAGCCGACAGGAGCGACCCTGACGCCTGTGACAGCAGGGATACAACGTCAGGGGCAGACAGGGGCAGAACTAAACCAGGAATAAACCCAGACTAAAGCCGGACTAAACCAGGAATAAACCCAGACTAAAGCCGGACTAAACCAGGAATAAACCCAGACTAAAGCCGGACTAAACCAGGAATAAACCCAGACTAAAGCCGGACTAAACTGGGACGAAAGCAGGACTAAACCAGAGCTAAACCAGGGACTAAACCAGAGCTAAACCAGGAACTAAACCAGAGCTAAACCAGGGACTAAACCAGAGCTAAACCAGAGCTAAACCAGGGACTAAACCAGAGCTAAACCAAGTACTAAACCAGAGCTAAACCAGGGACAAAACTAGGACTAAACCAGGACTAAACCAGAGCTAAACCAGAGCTAAACCAGGACTAAACCCGACAGAATGAAGTGGAGTCGTTCTGGACCTGTGTTTGCAGAAGAGCCTCAGGCAGAACCTCAGACTCCTGAAGATCCAGAGCAGGTCCAGTCCAGTTACTCTGAGCAAACATCTGCAGCGAGGAGACGGCCACGAGCAGAACAACCAGCTCTCTGAAACAAAACCAGGACAACACTCAAACACAGAGAGGAGAACAACCAGCTCTGAAACAAAACCAGGAGAACACTCAAACACAGAGAGGACAGGACCACGAGCAGAACAACCAGCTCTGAAACAAAACCAGGATAACACTCAAACACAGAGAGGACAACCAGCTCTGAAACAAAACCAGGATAAAACATCTGCAGCGTTTTGGAGGAACTTCTAAGTAAACCAAACCAAACCAATACAAACTGACATAAACTTGTGTATTTTTTTTGTCATGTTTTTGTCCTAATCATTACTTGTTGTTGTTTTATGTTTTGTTTATGTTTTATCTAGTTTTAGTCGATGAAACTCCTCATTAACCCCTCGTCGTTCAGGTGTGTTCCGTCGTAGAAAAGGCTACAGGGTCGTCATCCGGACGCTGTTTGAAGATCGATTGTTTCGACTTCTCTCCAGACGTCATTGTCCATCAGTAGAGCTGGTCTGATCTGTGAAAGCCCCGCCCACAGGGAGGAGTCACTGATAACGGACATGTCCAGCCGGCCCCCTCAGCCTGTGATTGTCCTAAATGGGCCTTTAACAACGTCAGAAGAGCCAAGAAACAGGACAAAAGGGAAAAGTACCAAGCAGGAGGGGAGTCTACGCCTTATGTCTCGGTTCTGTCTGAGAAACTGCAAAGGATTTTTAGACGACACGACATCCTGTTTACGTCAAACCTGGCAACACAGTAAGACTGAGACTGGTCCGTCCGAAAGACAAGATGAACCACAGAAACAGAGCAAAGTAGTTTATTATAGAGTGCAGTGAGGACAGCTGCACAGAACGGTACACAGTGAGACAAAAGCCTGTACAGCACAGAAGATCAGCCACAGCTGGACCACAAAGTGCAGTCCATCTGCTCCTGAAGGACACAAAGCACTCGTTTGAGGACAGTTAGGGGAAGATTCTGAGCTCCTCCTTATCTCACGGCGCTTCTGTCTGTTCATGTTCCATGTAGAGCGTTGAGATCAGCAAACCTCATGATCTTAGACATCCCGAGATCAGAGGGCGGGGCTTTCTCTGGGGCAGGTCCCAGACTCTGGAACAGTCTTCCTCTGAGCATTTTTAAGACTTTGTTGAAAACCCATAAACATTTGTATTGCATTATTTTATTTTAGCTTGTTCTGCACGCTCCGTTTTGTCTTATTGTATTTTATGTTGCGTCTGTGCAGCACTTTGGGCCATTGTGGTTGTTTTTAAATGTGTTTTATAAATATATTCAACTTGACTTGACTATTTTTGTGAAAAGAGAGAACAGGAACGGGGGTTTAAGATTTAATTTAGCTCAGATTTATGACAGCCTCCTAACACCCTGGTCCAAGTCAATAGACCAGTCACATGCTAATCACATGCTAATCATATGCTAATCAGACACTCAGCAGTGATGAGGGAGCAACAGCTTTCAACAGAACAACAGAACAAAGGCTATCACCACAGATTAGCCTCAGGTGACACTAGGCAGGGCCAACTATTAACCAATCAAAGACAGGCCATTATCAGTGACGCCTCCCTGTAGGCGGGGCTTTCATACTCAGAGCATATAAGCCAGAGCTCTCAGACCAGCTCTACTGATGGACAATGACTTCTGGATAAAAGTCAAAACGTTTGGATCTTCAAACAGCGTCCAGATGACAACCCTGTGACCTTTTCTATTTGGTTTTAGTCAGAAAAATAAGACAAAATAATTTATTTGTCTATTATTCTATTTGAATTGTTTGATTTTATTGCTCCTTGTTTTATTTTTGCACTGAAAGACTAAACCAGGACTAAACCAGGTCTAAACCAGGACTAACCCGGGCCTAAACAAAGACTAAACCCGGGGCTAAGGCAGGATTAAAGGGGATGAAACCGACTGATCTTTGGCCGATCTTTCCTTCCACACAATAAAGTCTAATTAAATCTCAAAAGAACGAGGAGCGGCTTCTGAATTATTAATGTTTAATAAAGAATCTTCTCTTCGGGGAAACGTGAGCTGAAAGTGGAGCGTGTGCAGCTCGAGCTCTGGTCTGTGCTGTGGCTCAGTCGCCTCTCAGTGACCGGGTTGTGGGTTCGACTCTTGAGCTCCATCACGATCTGTTAAAAATGCACTGCCGTTAACCCTTTCCTCACACTGTCCTCGTCACAAACAGCTGCAGATGTGTTTAGTTTCACTTTTGTTTCGTTCATCCTGTTTGCGAGGTCCTCTGCTCCTTCTCACAAAAACACAATTTCACAGATCTCTCCGCTCTCAAAAGGTGAAGGAAAAGGACGAGGAGGGATTTTTGGACTTGGCTTGCATTTGTTTTTCAGATTCTTACATTTTCGTGGTTGCGTTTTGCGTTACTTCGTTTTGTCGTGTTTTGGATTTGTGCCGTTTTAGCGATGCGTTTTATGACCTCAACTCTCAAGGAGGAAGGAAAAGAACGAGGAGGAGAAAGAAGAAAGAATGTGACCTTAAAGGGGCTGTACATGAACATGACTTTTAAAGACTTCAGGTGCGACACTACAGGAGGTAGGAACAAATCTTCAATGTAAAGATATCGATGTTAAACTTCTCCTGTAGTTTACTCACATAAATGTAAGAAATTGTATTACAAGTTTTTCATCATGTCATGTTTTCATGTAGAAAGAAGACATTTTATGTAAAAATGGCCAAAAATCCACATATTTGGGACATTTAAATCTGAAAAATGGACAGAACCAGGTTTAAATTTATTGGTTCATTTTGTAAAATATCAGTGTGTGAGGTGGTACCTGTTAGGTGTGAGGTGGTACCTGTGCCGGTGTGAGGTGGTACCTGTGCCGGTGTGAGGTGGTACCTGTGCCGGTGTGAGGTGGTACCTGTGTCGGTGTGAGGTGGTACCTGTGCCGGTGTGAGGTGGTACCTGTGCCGGTGTGAGGTGGTACCTGTGCCGGTGTGAGGTGGTACCTGATAGGTGTGAGGTAGTACCTGATAGGTGTGAGGTGGTACCTGTGCCGGTGTGAGGTGGTACCTGTTAGGTGTGAGGCGGTACCTGTTAGGTGTGAGGCGTTACCTGTACCGGTGTGAGGTGGTACCTGTACCGGTGTGAGGTGGTACCTGTGCCGGTGTGAGGTGGTACCTGTGCCAGTGTGAGGTGGTACCTGTGCCAGTGTGAGGTGGTACCTGTTAGGTGTGAGGTGGTACCTGTGCCGGTGTGAGGTGGTACCTGTGCTGGTGTGAGGTGGTACCTGTGCCGGTGTGAGGTGGTACCTGTTAGGTGTGAGGTGGTACCTGTGCCGGTGTGAGGTGGTACCTGTGCTGGTGTGAGGTGGTACCTGTTAGGTGTGAGGTGGTACCTGTGCTGGTGTGAGGTGGTACCTGTGCCGGTGTGAGGTGGTACCTGTTAGGTGTGAGGTGGTACCTGTTAGGTGTGAGGTGGTACCTGTTAGGTGTGAGGCGGTACCTGTTAGGTGTGAGGCGTTACCTGTACCGGTGTGAGGTGGTACCTGTACCGGTGTGAGGTGGTACCTGTGCCGGTGTGAGGTGGTACCTGTGCCGGTGTGAGGTGGTACCTGTTAGGTGTGAGGTGGTACCTGTGCCGGTGTGAGGTGGTACCTGTGCTGGTGTGAGGTGGTACCTGTGCCGGTGTGAGGTGGTACCTGTTAGGTGTGAGGTGGTACCTGTTAGGTGTGAGGTGGTACCTGTTAGGTGTGAGGTGGTACCTGTTAGGTGTGAGGTGGTACCTGTGCCGGTGTGAGGTGGTACCTGTTAGGTGTGAGGTGGTACCTGTTAGGTGTGAGGTGGTACCTGTTAGGTGTGAGGTGGTACCTGTTAGGTGTGAGGTGGTACCTGTTAGGTGTGAGGTGGTACCTGTGCTGGAGCTCCTCCTCTGGGGCGGTGCTCAGGTAAAGCTTCAGCCTCTTCTCCAGGTGAGTCTCCAGGTCTGTTCCCTCTCCAAGATGGCCGCCGTCTCCCCACAGCAGATCCTGGACCAGTGCGCTCTGGAGGACGCCCCGGAGGTCTCCATCGAAGAACAGCTCCAGCAGAGGCCCCTCCTCTGAAGACCAGAGACCAGGACTAGACCAGGACTGGACCAGGGCCGGACCAGGGCCAGACCAGGGCCAGACCAGGGCCAGACCAGGACTAGACCAGGGCCAGACCAGGACTGGACCAGGACTAGACCAGGACTAGACCAGGACTGGACCAGGGCCAGACCAGGGCTAAACCAGGACTAGACCAGGGCTAGACCAGGGCCAGACCAGGGCTAGACCAGGGCTAGACCTGGACCAGAGACCAGGACTAGACCAGGACCAGACCAGGACTAGACCAGGGCTAGACCAGGGCCAGACCAGGACTAGACCAGGACTAGACCAGGACTAGACCAGGACTTTATTCATTAATCACAGTTTTATTTTAAGAGACAAACTTCAGACGTGTTCATTCACAGTTTCCTTCTCATTAATTCCTGATGATTCCAATAGAAAGGCTCCAGCTTCATGAGGAAAGGCCCAGTGATTACAGCGACACAAACAGGACAAACTTACACTTTTCTCTTTCTAAAGTCTCTCTCTCTTCACTCTTTCTGTCCAGCTCCATTAAAGACCGAGCGGCTCGAGTCAAACGGCTCCGTCACAGACTGTTGGCTTTGAGCGTTTTACTGGAATTACCCACGATTCAACAGGAGCGCCGTCAGTTCTTCTTCTGACAAATGAAGCTGAACGACTGAGAGCTGCTGCTTCTTCTGGGATTCACAGACGCCGTTTAAAGAATCGAAGATCATGATTTAGATTTTATCACGATTCACTTTGTGTTTTTATTGTCTTTAATCGAGCTGCACCATTTAAGAAAAATATATAAGTTTGATGTTTCTGACCAGATCGACTGTGATTAGATTTAGAATAATGTTTTAATAAAAGGATTCTGTTCAAATTCACATTTAAACACAATTTTGCTGCTTTTAGTCGTGTTTTTTTTGTCACGTTCAGTTGTGTTTGTCACATTTAAACTCGTCTCTGTTGTTTTTAGTCGTGTTTTTGTCGTTTTCAGTCACGTTTTTGTCACGTTCAGTTGTGTTTGTCACATTTAAAGCATGTTTGTTGTTTTTAGTCACGTTTTTGTCGGTTTTAGTTGTGTTTTTGTTGCTTTAAGTAGCATTTTGGTGCACTGTGTTATGTTTTTGTCACGTTTGAATGCATTTTTATCACTTTTGGTCGCACTTCTGTCACTTGTTTCAGCATTTATTTGTACAAATCCAAACTACAGTGTGAGCAGTTTTTATTCAAATCAACAGAAGACATTTTGTCACTTTTAGTCACAATTTTTTAAATTTTAGTCCGTTTTTTGTCACTTTTAGTCCGTTTTTGTTGCTTTAAGTCAGGTTTTTGTCATTTTTAGTCCATTTTTGTTGCTTTCAATCACGTTTTTGTCGCTTTTAAACACATTTTTATCACTTTTTGTCACGCTTTTGTTGCTTGTTTCAGAACATGTTTGTACAAATCCAAATTACAGTGTGAGCCATTCTTTTTTTTTGTGTCACTTTTAGTCACGTTTTGTTGCTTTTAGTCACCATTTTTTCACTTTTAGTCCGTTTTTTTTGTCACTTATAGTCTGTAGTAGTTTTTTGTTGCTTTAAGTCAGGTTTTTGTCATTTTTAGTCAATTTTTGTTGTTTTCAATCACGTTTTTGTCGCTTTTAGTCGTGTTTTGGTGCACTGTGTCGTGTTTTTGTCACTTTTGAACACATTTTTATCACTTTTGTCACGCTTTTGTCACTTGTTTCATCATATATTTGTACAAATCCAAACTACAGCGTGATCAGTTTTTATTCAAATCAAAGGAAAACATTTTGTCACTTCACTTTTAATCACGTTTTGTTGTTTTTAGTCACAATTTTTTCACTTTTTGTCAGTTTTTTGTCACTTTTAGACTATAGTCTCATGAGAGCTCTTTCAGCAACGACACACAACGATGAACATCTTATTTTGTGGATCTCGAGTCACTTGTTGAAAATCTGGCCCGATTCACATCGAAAATAATTTACAAAACGTCCAGATGAAACCTTTTAATGCTTTATGAAGTTTATTTAAATTTTTTGTACAAATAGTTCATTCTGCATGACATTTGAAAAGTTTGATACAAGACGCACTTAATATTTTTGAGAGCTTTTATTAGATTGACTGAGCACAGAACGTGTCTTTAAAAGTTGATTTAGTCGACTACAACCACAATTACTATAAACTCTATTAATAAACTGTTATTTTCTAAAACCATATTGTGTTTTATATTATTTTTTTATTTTCTCAGACAGTTTCAGTCCAGACTTTTTCTCTGAATCTTAATTGTGGATGAAATGTTCTCAGGATCAAAAGTTAGAAAAAAAGAGTGTGACGTCAGCAGCGAGACTTGGCTGAAATTATTTTTTTTAATCTCCGTTAAATTCAAAGTAAACTACATTATTTCACGATGACACTTGGGCCGAACGACGCGAAACAACACATTTCATCTGTAAAAACATAAATCTGAGTTTTGTGTCTTTGCCCGCGCGCTCACGACTCAGATTTGTCCTAAAATAAGACGTTTTACTGCAGAGTCTGGGGTGAACCGACAACAAGCACAAAGTGAGTGTTTACAGCAGATAAATGAGGATATTATACTTGTTAAATCAGAATATCGAAGCTAAATGTGTTGGTTACAAGAAAGATAAACTGTCTTTACGATATGCGCTTTGAAGTCACAGAAAAATAAAACTAAAAAGGCTCTAAACCCGGCCCCGGAGCCCGGACTCACCTGCGCCGCTGAACACGCTCTGCTTCCACT
Organism: Rhinogobius similis; assembly: GCA_019453435.1. NCBI lineage: Eukaryota > Metazoa > Chordata > Actinopteri > Gobiiformes > Gobiidae > Rhinogobius > Rhinogobius similis. Next base: position 2,486,171 of record CM033634.1, on the reverse strand, counting down.
CCGCCGCTTCGCTCCGGGTCAAAAAGCCCCGGAGCACCGCGATCTCCAGGCCCAGCATCGCGCCTCCTGTTCGGCCGCACGGAGCCAAGTCTGCCCCGGGTCTGGAGCCGGGAAACAGCGCTGAATTCCGGGTAAAACTGGAGTCTAGAGCCGGGGTCTGGAGCTGAGTTTGGAGCCGGGAAACAGCGCTGAATTCCGGGTAAAACTGGAGTCTAGAGCCGGGTCTGGAGCGGGTTCTGTGCCCGGGAAACAGCGCTGATGTCCGGGTAAAACTGGAGTCTAGAACCGGGTCTGGAGCAGAGTTTGGAGCCGGGAAACAGCACCGAATTCCGGGTAGAGCTGGAGTCTAGAGCCGGGTCTGGAGCGGGTTCTGTGCCCGGGTAACAGCGCTTGTCTCCGGGTAGAGCTGGAGTTTAGAGCCGGGTCTGGAGCTGAGTCTAGAGCCGGGTCTGGAGCTGAGTCTAGAGCCGGGTAACAGCACTGATGTCCGGGTAGAGCTGGGGTCTAGAGCCGGGTCTGGAGCTGGTTCTGTGCCCGGGGAAGAGCGCTTGTGTCCGGGTAGAGCTGGGGTCTAGAGCCGGGTCTGGAGCTGGTTCTGTGCCCGGGAAGGAGCGCTTGTGTCCGGGTAGATCTGGGGTCTAGAGCCGGTTCTGTGCCCGGGGAAGAGCGCTTGTGTCCGGGTAGATCTGGGGTCTAGAGCCGGGTCTGGAGCTGGTTCTGTGCCCGGGGATGAGCGCTTGTGTCCGGGTAGATCTGGGGTCTAGAGCCGGGTCTGGAGCTGGTTCTGTGCCCGGGATGAGCGCTTGTGTCCGGGTAGAGCTGGGGTCTAGAGCCGGGTCTGGAGCTGGTTCTGTGCCCGGGGATGAGCGCTTGTGTCCGGGTAGATCTGGGGTCTAGAGCCGGGTCTGGAGCTGGTTCTGTGCCCGGGGATGAGCGCTTGTGTCCGGGTAGATCTGGGGTCTAGAGCCGGGTCTGGAGCTGGTTCTGTGCCCGGGGATGAGCGCTTGTGTCCGGGTAGAGCTGGGGTCTGGACTCGGGACAGCGGTGTTTATCCTGAACATGTGCAGCGCGTGCATCACATGGAGCTGTTCCGCATGCGCACTGCCGCGGTGCACTCTGGGAATCTTTTCACAGTAAAAGCACCAATGTGTAGTTTCTTTATTTTTCTGTATTTATTTTTTAATAATTTTTCCCAAATCATGATTCTTTTTGACCCGCACAAATGGTTTATAAAAAGGCCTTTTTAAATTGTTTACATTATGATTTATTACATTTTCTAAAACGTCAAATATTGGTTTATTTTGAACAAGTTGAGTCTTTTTCTATTTTGATTGTGATTTTTTGCCTGAGAGAGAATTTCTTCTTGATAAATGACAGTAATCCTAATTCAGATTTTGAATATTATTTAATGTTACATTTAATTTTATTCTTTGAAGCAATGAACCACATTCTGTTGTTCTTTACTGTTTTTTTATATAGTTATTTAATTTATATGTCTTCATTTACTTTTTTTTTTACTTTTTATTTTATTTTACACTTTTTATTCTATTTTACGGTTTAACTGTTGTATTTCACTTTGTACAGCACTTTCTAAACTTCGCTCGTTTGTAAAATGTGCTTTTGAAATAAAGTGGATTGGATTGTGTTCTTTACTCAGTTCTGGTTCAGTTTGTATAAAAACGATCACAAAGTTTTTCAAACAGGATTTCCCTTGTGCCCTGAAGCAAAGCACCTCCCTCTGCTGTGGTTTTATCTTTATCCTGGAGCCTGTTGGACCTGGATCTGAATTCAGAGGCACAGCTTTCACCAACAAATACTTAATTCAAAAAATTCAATTTAAATAAAAATAAAGTATTTAGAAGCTAAACATAAACAATAGATTTATTATTACAATATTTATGGAATAATCGCTGATATTGGGAGAAAAAAGATCATGCTTTATTTTTATTTCCTTTTCGTATTATATTATTTTATTCAGTTTTCTCAATTATTGTATTTAATATAACCAAAAAGGGGAAAGGGGACGTTGTAAAATCTTTTCTTTTTGTGCATTTTAAGTGACAAAAACGTGACTAAAACGCAACTGAAAACACAAACGTGACCAAAAGTGACAGAAATGCAACTAAAAACAAGGCAAACGTGACTAAAAGTGATGAAAACACAATTAAAAGTAATAATAATGCAACTAAAAGTAACGAAAAATTGAGTTTTTGTCAATTCAAAAACTAAGACTAAGAGCGACAACGTGACTAAAAGCAAGAAAAGTGACTGAAAGTGACAAAAAAGTGTTAACTTTGCAAAGAAAAATCTAAAATCTTAAATCAAAGTTACATTAAAATTACATCTGATTTAAAATATACAATTGTCAAGGAGCAAATGTATTTCCATCCGACAGATCTGCTGTGTCTGAACATTACAGACTTTTTATTTTGCAAAATGTTAAAAATGTGTTTTCGATTCTTGGAGCAACATTTTCCAGTTTGTTCTCGTTTTAAAAAAGGAACAAAATAAACTTAAATGAGCGTTTAACCTGATTACAGCACAGTCCCTCTTCACTGTGATCAGAGCTGTGTCTTAAAGGGCCTATGACAGGTTTTTAGGATTTTCTAATTGTGACTTTATTCAGTGCATTAATACATGTTGTACATATAAATTATAGTTTTACACCAATCAGGTCCCTATTTGTGGAGAAAAGTTGAAAAATCTGTTGAAAATGACAGGAAGTAAACAAACTGATGACATCACACTGTGAGACAAAGGTTATGCAGAATTTACACAAAATAAACTACTTTTTTGACCCTTTAAACATAGATTCAACAAAATAAAGGTGTTCACGTGTGTTTCTCTTTGTCAAATAAACAAAATCTGTGACATTACCGGAGTTTGGACCAGTGTACAGTGTGGTTGCTATGGTGATTTCCTAGTGTGATGTCATACTTTACAACGAGGAAGTACAATTAAAAACCTAAAAGAACAGCTAAACTGGGGTAAAATGTGTAAGGATTATAGTAGAAATTGAAATATATTTATCTTAACTGCATTTTAGTTAAATGTGTAATTCAACCTGTCATAGGCCCTTTAAACCTGTCATAGGCCCTTTAAACCTGTCATAGGCCCTTTAAATGACTTCTCCAGGTTTAAGTTAATCCCGTTTCGTCCCGTTGTCACCCACCCCCTAGCCCCGCCCACCCCTAGCCCCGCCCACTCCCTGTACTCACTGTGATTGTTGGAAAATGCAGCCTCCGAGTGACACGTCCAGCTCTGAGTCTGAGTCACATTTGTTCTTCGTCTGAGAGTCGTTGCAGATGTATCTGGGGCGTCTGAGGCCCATCGGCGCCCCCTGCTGTCTCTGGGAGCAAAACCCGCTGCAACATTCACAGACATCGACCCAAAGACAACTCTGAGAAACACTGGCTCTTTTTTATATTTTATACAACGTTTTTTAAATTATATTGTACTTATTTATTTCAATAAAAAAGTGTTTGTGTATTTTCACCAGAGACCTACAGGGGGAGCTCTATCACTCTCTGTCACTTAGTTCTGCTTTAAAGATGTAAATGTAACGGTTGTTTATTTTATATTTAACGTTTTTAAAGCATAACTAAGTGATAGAGCTCCCCCTGTAGGTCTCTAATGAAAATACACAAACACTTCTTTTTTTATTATTATTATTAATATTAGATCATAATTTTATATTTTGTTGTTTTTAAATCATGAAATTGATCCCAAACTGCTTAATGTGTTTAAAATGTAAACGTAACGGTTGTTTATTTTATATTTTACGTTTTAAAGCTAAAGTTCGACTCCCGCTCTGGACACATCGCCGGCTGAACGTCAGATCCACAGAGTCCAGCTCCCTCAGGTGAACACTGCTGTTGTGTCCTTGAGCAAGACAAGCCCCAGTGTGTGCGCTCTGAGTGCTTTGGAGGAAAAGAGCGATGTAAATGTTTTTTTTTTTTTTTACCATTTAGAACTTCTCTGCTGTTGAAATCGTCAGCTCTGTTTAAACTGGAAGAGGATCACAACAAACGTCAACAACGTCCAGCAACCTTAAAGGGGCTGTACCTGATTTTTACTGTTTTGAAACGTCAAAAACAGTTTTAGTTTAAACTAGTTTTAGTTCAACTCTGACATCAGTCTCATGTGTCTCTTACTTTAATTCAGTCCCAGTGTCATAAATATTCCCTCAATGAGTTTAAAGCACTTTTCACCAGAGCACTAAAGCTAACAAACATTAGCAAAAAGCTGAAAGTGACAAAAACGAGGCTAATAGTGACAAAAGCATGACTAAATTGATTCAAATGTGACTAAAAAGTGTCAAAATTGCAACTAAATGTGACAAAAACAAGGTTAGAATTGACAAAAACAAGGCTAATAGTGACAAAAGCATGACTAAATTGACCCAAATGTGACTAAAAACTCTCTCACTTTAATACAGTCCATCATAAATATTCACCTCTATGAGTTTAAAGCACTTTTCACCAGAGCACTAAAGCTGACAAACATTAGCATGCTAACGCCGCACTTCCTGCTTCTCGTAGAATGAGATGCTCTATAAACAGATGAAACTGCTGTGTGTCATTTTCACCTGAACAGAGGCTTTTACAATAAGTTTTGTTTTTCCCGTTTCACAACAGCAAAAATCAGGTACAGGCCCTTTAATGTGAAAGGCTTTGACAACAGCATGATGTGTCTCCTTTAACTATTTACTCTGGATTACTTTAATTCAAATGAGTCTTAAATAAAATGGTATAAAAATAAAATCCTTGCCATTTTAAACACTTTCCTGTGCTTGTGTTATTGTTTTTTGTTTGTTTTTGCATATTTACTCGTGCACTCTGTGTGTTTGTAGTTTTCAGTAAAAAACGCATTGAAAATGTAGTCTTAAAATGACTGAATAAAGTTGAAAATCTGTGAAAATATTTGACATTTTTAGGCAAAATGGAGGATTTTGTTCACGTCATTTTTCAAACATTACAAACAGATGTAGAAGTGGATTAGACTTTAGTCGTGATCAGAGCTGCACGATTCATCGAAATCTGAACCAACGCTCTCAGTAAATGTAAAAGGCCGCTGTGTTTGAGGCTCCATATCTTCTTCCACAAACGACAAAGTGTTTTATTCTGTGTAAAAACTGCAAACCTGTAGTTTAGATTTGTTTAAATATGTTTTGAAGCAAGTGACAAAAACGTGACTAAAACGCAACTGAAAACAAGGCAAATGTGACTAAAAATGACTAAAAGTGACAAAAATGCAACAAAAATGCAAAAAACACAAACGTGATCAAAAGTGACAAAAATGCAAACACAAATGTGACTAAAAACAAGGCAAACGTGACTAAAAGTAACAACTAAAAGCAATAATAATGCAACTAAAAGTAACGAAAAATTGAGTTTTTGTCAATTCAAAAACTAAGACTAAGCAACAACGTGACTAAAAGCAAAAAAAGTGACTGAAAGTGACAAAAACGTGACAAAAACGCAACTGAAAACAAGGCAAATGTGACTAAAACCAGCAAAAACGTGACTCAAATGCAACTAAAAACACAAACGTGACTAAAAGTGACAAAAAACGTGACTAAATCACAACTGAAAACAACGAAAAATTGAGTTTTTGTCAATTCAAAAAATAAGACTAAGAGCGACAACGTGCAGTGACTGAAAGCGACAAGAAAGTGACTGAAAGTGTCAAAAATGTGACTGAAAGTGTCATTTATTATTTATCCTGGTTGTGTTTAAATGTGAACCTTTAATTGTGCAGCTCTGACGTCTCAATCCTGCAGAAACCATGGACTCGAGCTTAAAAAATGAAAGACTTTCGCCTCCATCGACTTCAAACATCCTCCGTTTTGCCAGTTTGGCTGAATCTGTCGTCAAACGTCATGAGTTAAAACCATTTTATTCTGCTGTTTTTGTTTTAAGTAAAAGCAACTCGACACCGCAGCCCAAAATAACCCGACGTTCTTAATCCTAAACTTTTTTTAATTTAAATATTTGTCCCAAAATTAAGAAAAAACAAAGAAAAACAAAGTGGATTCCTCCTGAAGGCAGTTCCCTTATAGACTCTTGCTCATATTTTACACAGCATCCATCAGTGGTTTGTCACGTTGGAAAAAGCACAAAATGTTTACACTCTTGTACAGGTAAATAAAATTCTTCGGGGGACTTTATTTTTTGGTTTCCCCGCCTTGACGATCTTTACATACAAATATGGACAAAAGGATGGGCCGTGTGCGGCGGCCGCAGTCTGTCGTTTCGTTCTCGTTGGAGGCTCACAAGGCGCCGTCGGAGGAGTCGTGGCTGCCGCCGGCCTTGTCCGCGTCCTGATTGGTCAGGTCGGTGAGGAGGGCGGAGCTCTTGTCGGTGAATTCGTCGGCGTCGGGTTCGAGGCCCTCGGGACACGGGAGTTTGAGCAGCTCTTCTCGGAGCTGAGCGCTGTGTCTCTGAGAGCGAGAAGAAAACGAGAGGGGTTTATCATTTAGTCTAATCTTCAGGACGGACAAAAACACTTTTAGGTCAAACTCTCTAAACTCGTCCATGGGCTTCAGATTCTCTCTTCATTTATTCCTTTTTGCTGAGCATTGAATATAAAAATAAACTTTAACACACTTATTTTCAGTCAAATCCCTTTAGTGTTAGCATGTTACCTTTAGCGCAGCATGTGGTGGTGTTAGTGTGTTACCTTTAGTGTTAGCATGTTACCTTTAGCGCAGCATGTGGTGGTGTTAGTGTGTTACCTTTAGCGTGGTGGCTCATGTTTAGCATGATACCGTCAACACAGCGGTGTAGTGGCCAAGACAGTGTTAATGTGTTACCTTTAGCACAGGCATGCGTGGTGATGTTAGCATGTTACCTTTACCGCGGCGGCGTGGTGGCTCGTGTTAGCGTGTTACCTTTAGCATAGGCATGCGTGGTGGCTCGTGTTAGCGTGTTACCTTTAGCATAGGCATGCGTGGTGGCTCGTGTTAGCGTGTTACCTGTAGCGTGGCGGCGTGGTGGCTCATGTTAGCGTGTTACCTTTAGCGTGGCGGCTCATGTTAGCGTGTTACCTTTAGCGCGGCGGCTCATGTTAGCGTGTTAGCCTGTTACCTTTAGCGCGGCGGCTCGTGTTAGCCTGTTACCTTTAGCGCGGCAGCGTGGTGGCTCATGTTAGCATGTTACCTTTAGCGCGGCGGCTCGTGTTAGCCTGTTACCTTTAGCGCGGCGGCTCGTGTTAGCCTGTTACCTTTAGTGCGGCGGCTCGTGTTAGCCTGTTACCTTTAGCGCGGCGGCGTGGTGGCTCATGTTAGCATGTTAGCCTGTTACCTTTAGCGCGGCGGCTCATGTTAGCGTGTTACCTTTAGCGCTGCGGTGTGGTGGCTCGTGTTAGCCTGTTACCTTTAGCGCGGTGGTGTGGTGGCTCATGTTAGCCTGTTACCTTTAGCGCTGCGGCTCATGTTAGCGTGTTAGCCTGTTACCTTTAGCGCGGCGGCGTGGTGGCTCATGTTAGCGTGTTAGCCTGTTACCTTTAGTGCGGCGGTGTGGTGGCTCGTGTTAGCGTGTTAGCCTGTTACCTTTAGCGCGGCGGCTCATGTTAGCCTGTTACCTTTAGCGTGGCGGCTCGTGTTAGCGTGTTACCTTTAGCGCTGCGGTGTGGTGGCTCGTGTTAGCCTGTTACATTTAGCGCGGTGGTGTGGTGGCTCATGTTAGCCTGTTACCTTTAGCGCGGCGGCTCATGTTAGCATGTTAGCCTGTTACCTGTAGCGTGGCGGCGTGGTGGCTCATGTTAGCGTGTTACCTTTAGCGCGGCGGCTCATGTTAGCGTGTTACCTTTAGCGCTGCGGTGTGGTGGCTCGTGTTAGCCTGTTACCTTTAGCGCGGTGGTGTGGTGGCTCATGTTAGCCTGTTACCTTTAGCGCTGCGGCTCATGTTAGCGTGTTAGCCTGTTACCTTTAGCGCGGCGGCGTGGTGGCTCATGTTAGCGTGTTAGCCTGTTACCTTTAGTGCGGTGGTGTGGTGGCTCGTGTTAGCGTGTTAGCCTGTTACCTTTAGCGCGGCGGCTCATGTTAGCGTGTTAGCCTGTTACCTTTAGCGTGGCGGCTCGTGTTAGCGTGTTACCTTTAGCGCTGCGGTGTGGTGGCTCGTGTTAGCCTGTTACCTTTAGCGCGGTGGTGTGGTGGCTCATGTTAGCCTGTTACCTTTAGCGCGGCGGCTCATGTTAGCATGTTAGCCTGTTACCTGTAGCGTGGCGGCGTGGTGGCTCATGTTAGCGTGTTACCTTTAGCGTGGCGGCTCATGTTAGCGTGTTACCTTTAGCGCGGCGGCTCGTGTTAGCCTGTTACCTTTAGCGCGGCGGCGTGGTGGCTCATGTTAGCCTGTTACCTTTAGCGCGGCGGCTCGTGTTAGCCTGTTACCTTTAGTGCGGCGGTGTGGTGGCTCATGTTAGCATGTTAGCCTGTTACCTTTAGCGCGGCGGCGTGGTGGCTCATGTTAGCGTGTTAGCCTGTTACCTTTAGCGCGGCGGCGTGGTGGCTCATGTTAGCGTGTTAGCCTGTTACCTTTAGCGCGGCGGCGTGGTGGCGCATGTTAGCCTGTTACCTTTAGCGCGGCGGCTCGTGTTAGCGTGTTACCTTTAGCGCGGCGGCTCGTGTTAGCGTGTTACCTTTAGCGCGGCGGCGTGGTGGCTCGTGTTAGCCTGTTACCTTTAGCGCGGCGGCGTGGTGGCTCATGTTAGCATGTTAGCCTGTTACCTTTAGCGCGGCGGCTCATGTTAGCGTGTTAGCCTGTTACCTTTAGCGTGGCGGCTCGTGTTAGCGTGTTACCTTTAGCGCTGCGGTGTGGTGGCTCGTGTTAGCCTGTTACCTTTAGCGCGGCGGCGTGGTGGCTCATGTTAGCATGTTAGCCTGTTACCTTTAGCGCGGCGGCTCATGTTAGCGTGTTAGCCTGTTACCTTTAGCGTGGCGGCTCGTGTTAGCCTGTTACCTTTAGCGCGGCGGTGTGGTGGCTCATGTTAGCGTGTTAGCCTGTTACCTTTAGTGCGGTGGTGTGGTGGCTCGTGTTAGCGTGTTAGCCTGTTACCTTTAGCGCGGTGGCTCATGTTAGCGTGTTAGCCTGTTACCTTAAGCGTGGCGGCTCGTGTTAGCGTGTTACCTTTAGCGCTGCGGTGTGGTGGCTCGTGTTAGCCTGTTACCTTTAGCGCGGTGGTGTGGTGGCTCATGTTAGCTTGTTACCTTTAGCGCGGCGGTGTGGCGGCACGTGTTAGCGTGTTAGCCTGTTACCTTTAGCGCGGCGGCTCATGTTAGCGTGTTAGCCTGTTACCTTTAGCGTGGCGGCTCGTGTTAGCGTGTTACCTTTAGCGCTGCGGTGTGGTGGCTCGTGTTAGCCTGTTACCTTTAGCGCGGTGGCGTGGTGGCTCATGTTAGCTTGTTACCTTTAGCGCGGCGGCGTGGCGGCACGTGTTAGCGTGTTAGCCTGTTACCTTTAGCGTGGCGGCTCGTGTTAGAGTGTTACCTTTAGCGCTGCGGTGTGGTGGCTCGTGTTAGCCTGTTACCTTTAGCGCGGTGGTGTGGTGGCTCGTGTTAGCCTGTTTCCTTTAGCGCGGCGGCTCGTGTTAGCCTGTTAGCCTGTTACCTTTAGCGCGGCGGCGTGGTGGCTCGTGTTAGCCTGTTACCTATAGCGCGGCGGCGTGGCGGCTTGTGTTAGCGTGTTAGCCTGTTACCTTTAGCGTGGTGGCTCATGTTAGCGTGTTAGCCTGTTACCTTTAGCGCGGCGGCTCATGTTAGCGTGTTAGCCTGTTACCTTTAGCGTGGTGGCTCATGTTAGCGTGTTAGCCTGTTACCTTTAGCGCGGCGGCGTGGTGGCTCATGGTGCGGCCCACTCTCTTGTCGCTGCTGTACTGCTGGATGTCGGTGATCCACTCCTCGCACTGGGACAGGATCTCGGCGCGCTTCAGGTAAAAGTGCTTATGGATCACCTGAAACACAAACAACCAATAAACAAACAAACAAACAAACAAACAAACAAACAAACAAACAAACACACACACACACAAACAAACAAACAAACACTGACACCTGCGCTCAGTCCAGACTCAGGTTTAGTGTCTTTTCCTGTCGCTCGTCACTGAACTTCAGGCACAGATTTGATCCAACACAATATATTTTTTGTGAATCTGTGACAAAGAGGCAAAAGTGGGCGGGGCCTAATATGATGAAAACATTTAAAACGCAGTGACTTTTTCTCCTTTAATCCTGTTCTAACAATGTTCTTCATCAAAAACACACTGGAGTTACATTCAGTTTCATTCTCGTTGTTTTGTGAATGTTTATTAGAAAATCCTCTCCCTCCGAGCATCAAACACACTTCCTGTTGAACTCCTTCTGTCCGGGACGTGTTTTCAGACTCATACGTCATTTATCTGAGAATCTTCTGCTGTTTTTAGTCCTTAAATCATCTCTAAACACGATAACTGCTGCAGCAAATCTACACAATGACGTCTTTTCAGCGCTAACTTCACAGATTGTATGTAGAGCCGGCGCCATCTGCTGGATGCACTCAATAAGTGCCATTTCAGAGTGACTCATAACACAGAGAATGAAGAAGAAACTATTTTGTTTGTTCTTGAACATGAGATGCAAATTTAAGGCACAAGAGCAGGTTTAAAGGAGAAGAACAATATGGAAAATGCAGAATATTTTTCCTTTAAAAAGAAATACTAACTAACCCTAACGCCCATGACATTTACTGCATGTCGTTCCCTGCTCTCCTCCCCATTTCATTCTGCAATGTCCTGTCAAATAAAACCTCAAGAGAAAAAAAATCCTTAAAAAAAATAAAAAATGATCAATTAAAACGTGTTGGATACAAAAGCCAATAAAATATATATCTGACATTTTACATGAATCTTACAAAATGTTCTAATATTTTTGTGCATTATTGTTCGACCAAGTCTAAAATAATACGCTTTAACTGCAAATCCAAGATAGAAATTTAACTTCGATAAAAACTGAATAGATTTAATCATAAAATAGAAAAACATTCAAACAAAAATAAAACACTAAAACAATAATATTTCATGTTTGTGTTCACATTTCTTCTTCTTCTTCTTCTTCGTCTTCGTCTGCGCTGATTCTACTTTAATCCTAATCTCAGATCTGATCGCTCCTCCCCCCCTCCGCGTGTTGCCGTGGCGATCCCCCTCCCCAGCAACTGTCAGCGTCTCCCCAGTAACCGTTGCCATGGAGCCACAGCATCAGTATTCAGAGCGGCGCGGGCGTTTGGGCTCGTCCCCAAACCCAGGCTTCTGAACCAGGATTGAACCAGGACTAAACCAGGTCTAAACCAGGTCTAAACCGGGTCTAAACCGGGTCTGAACCAGGACTGAACCAGGACTGAACCAGGACTGAACCAGGACTAAACCAGGACTGAACCAGGACTGATCCAGGACTAAACCAGGTCTGAACCAGGACTAAACCAGGACTGAACCAGGACTGAACCAGGACTGAACCAGGACTAAATCAGGACCGAACCAGGACTAAACCAGGACTAAACCAGGACTAAACCAGCACTGAACCAGGACTGAACCAGGACTGAACCAGGACTGAACCATGGCTAAAACCAGGACTAAACCAGGACTAAACCAGGTCTAAACCAGGTCTAAACCAGGACTAAACCAGGACTAAACCAGGGCTAAACCAGGGCTAAACCAGGTCTAAACCAGGACTAAACCAGGGCTAAACCAGGTCTAAACCAGGTCTAAACCAGGACTAAACCAGGACTAAACCAGGGCTAAACCTGGACTAAACCAGGGCTAAACCAAGGCTAAACCAAGGCTAAACCAGGGCTAAACCAGGGCTAAACCGGGTCTAAAACCAGGTCTAAACTAGTGGTGCGTTCCTGGTGACTGGGATGTTTCCCACGTCCGACTTTTAAAATGCCCTGGTCGTGGCTCGTCTGTAAATCCCACTGAACTGGAGCAGGTCAGAGACTCAGATCAAACTGTGACGTCACAGATAATAATCAGGACAAAAACTGAGCCTGAGCCATTAACCATTTACACCATCACAGGTTATTTACAGTTAGCATTAGCCAAACTGTTTACAGTTCATTCAGCTGAACGCTCTGAGGTCGGGACTCGTATCTGTGAAGAGGGAAATAACCCAGTCCAGAGTCTGGAACAGAAGGGTCTGAGTTTGATTTCATGAAGTTTGAGGAAACGTAACACGCTCGACAACGAGAAGATTTCACTGTTGTTTGGTCTCAATAATCATAAATAATCATCAAATTGTGGCTTTTTTTTTTTAGCGTCTGTTCAATACAATGATCGTCTTAATAATCGATTGTCGTAAATAATACATAAAAGTAAGAAAAGTGAGTGAGCGCTCGGGTCCAGGACGTTTGGATCTGAGCTCTGTTCCAGGTCGTTTTTCAGTCCGGGGCCTTGAACGTGACTCGGGCCTCGGTCCATCAGAGTCTGAGCTTTAAGAATCCCACTCTGCGCCTCGTCCCGAACGCACCACGAAAATGAAGGAATAAATCACACGGCGACCTTCAGCGACCGAGAGCAAAGAGGGGCTAAACCAGGGCTAAAGAGGGGCTAAAGAGGGGCTAAAGAGGGGCTAAAGAAGGGCTAAAGAGAGGCTAAAGAGAGGCTAAACCAGGGCTAAAGAGGGGCTAAAGAGGGGCTAAAGAGGGGCTAAAGAGAGGCTAAAGAGGGGCTAAACCAGGGCTAAAGAGAGGCTAAAGAGAGGCTAAAGAGGGGCTAAAGAAGGGCTAAAGAGGGGGCTAAAGAAGGGCTAAACCAGGGCTAAAGAGGGGCTAAACCAGGGCTAAACCAGGGCTAAAGAGGGGCTAAAGAGGGGCTAAACCAGGGCTAAAGAAGGGCTAAAGAGGGGGCTAAAGAAGGGCTAAACCAGGGCTAAAGAGGGGCTAAACCAGGACTAAAGAGGGGCTAAACCAGGACTAAAGAGGGGCTAAAGAGGGGGCTAAAGAAGGGCTAAACCACGGCTAAAGAGGGGCTAAACCAGGACTAAAGAGGGGCTAAACCAGGACTAAAGAGGGGCTAAAGAGGGGGCTAAAGAAGGGCTAAACCAGGACTAAAGAGGGGCTAAAGAGGGGGCTAAAGAAGGGCTAAACCAGGGCTAAAGAGGGGCTAAACCAGGGCTAAAGAGGGGCTAAACCAGGGCTAAAGAGAGGCTAAAGAGAGGCTAAAGAGGGGCTAAAGAAGGGCTAAAGAGAGGCTAAAGAGAGGCTAAAGAGGGGCTAAAGAGGGGCTAAACCAGGGCTAAAGAGGGGCTAAACCAGGGCTAAAGAGGGGCTAAACCAGGGCTAAAGAGGGGCTAAACCAGGGCTAAAGAAGGGCAAAAGAGGGGGCTAAAGAAGGGCTAAACCAGGGCTAAAGAAGGGCTAAACCAGGGCTAAAGAGGGGCTAAACCAGGACTAAAGAGGGGCTAAACCAGGGCTAAAGAAGGGCTAAAGAGGGGGCTAAAGAAGGGCTAAACCAGGGCTAAAGAGGGGCTAAACCAGGACTAAAGAGGGGCTAAACCAGGACTAAAGAGGGGCTAAAGAGGGGGCTAAAGAAGGGCTAAACCAGGACTAAAGAGGGGCTAAAGAGGGGGCTAAAGAAGGGCTAAACCAGGGCTAAAGAGGGGCTAAACCAGGGCTAAAGAGGGGCTAAACCAGGGCTAAAGAGGGGCTAAACCAGGGCTAAAGAGGGGCTAAACCAGGGCTAAAGAGAGGCTAAACCAGGGCTAAAGAGAGGCTAAAGAAGGGACTAAACCAGGGCTAAAGGGGGGCTAAAGAGGGGCTAAACCAGGGCTAAAGAGGGGCTAAAGAAGAGACTAAACCAGGACTAAAGAGGGGCTAAACCAGGGCTAAACAGGGGGCTAAACCAGGGCTAAAAAAGGGACTAAACCGGGGGCTAAAGAGGGGCTAAACCAGGGCTAAAGAGGGGGCTAAAGAGGGGCTAAACCAGGGCTAAAGAGGGGCTAAACCAGGGCTAAAGAGGGGCTAAAGAAGAGACTAAACCAGGACTAAAGAGGGGCTAAACCAGGGCTAAAGAGGGGCTAAAGAAGAGACTAAACCAGGACTAAAGAGGGGCTAAACCAGGACTAAAGAGGGGCTAAACCAGGACTAAAGGACTCATCTCCCCCCCCTCTCTCTCTCCTCCCCCCTTCTCTCCCTCCCTCTCTCCTCATCTCTCTCTCCCTCTCTTTCCTCCATCATCTCTCTCCCTCCCTCCCCCTCTCTCCTCCTCCCATCTCTCTCTCTCCTCTTCTCTCCCCCTCCCCCTCTCTCCCTCCTCCTCATCTATCCCTCTCTCCCCCCCTCCCCCTCCTCCCCCTCTCATCTCCAAACCTGTTCATTTGTTTCTGGTTCTGACGGTTCTCAGATTACAATCCGGCGCTGCGATCCGTCTCGCACAAACACAAATATATATCTCTTTACTCTTCCATCTCCTCGAGGCAAAACGCAGAAGGGATTTATGGCCCGGCGCCGGCGAGAGAAGAGCCGTCAGCGCCTAACCTTGGACAAAACACTGATAGACCCTTATTTATTGTAAAAGTGTAAAATAAAGGCATGAATCTGTAACATCTGAAGGTCAAAGAGAGAGACGAGCCGCGCTGAAGCTGAAGAAAACGTGAGAAACGTTCAGCTCAAACGGCCGCCCTGTGCTCAAGGTGAAAGAATCGATGTTTACATGAATAACACGGACATAAACGAGTCTTAAAGGGACGATCATCTGTTCTGACTCTGACTCGGGTGGAGCTGGTTTCACTCGCACATGTTTAAACTGTGAAGGCCAGACACTGCAGCAAAACTTTTCACTTTTTCGGTCAGTTTGCTCTCAACATATCGACCTTCATTTGGTAAACAACACACTTCTCCAGTCTCGTCTTAAAGATGTTTGATTCTTCCATTTAATCCACTTCATCCATAGATTTCTCTGGGACATTGTAAATTCAAAGGCCGTTCAAAGATTTTGACGAAACGTACAGAAGGATTTTTTTTATATCTAATTTTAAAACTGATTTATTGACGGTTTAAAGGTCCCATAACATGCAAAATGGACTTTTCAGAGGTTCTAACCTTCCTCCAGGGCTCTCTGGGCCTCGTATGTTGTGCCCAAAGTGGTTTTTTGATTGATTCCCTCATGTTTTCACTAGAGAACTGTCTTTTCCGTCCCCCTCGGCTGAGCAGCAGACGGGGGCTCCTCACTAAGATGACGCGGTGTTTAAGCCACGCCTCCAGGAAGAATAAAAACAGCTAATGCTAATGCTACATAGTAATTACACGATGGATACGACAGACAGAAGAGTTAGCTTGTTATTTACCAAACGGCAACGGCAAGTTTACTTAAATAATAATCCAAACCCTCTGTACATTTTTATAACTAATATGTTACAAAATGAACCAAGAAATGTAAACCTGGTTCTGTCCATTTTTCAGATTTAAATGTCCCAAATGTGTGGATTTTTTTTTGCCATTTTTACATAAAATGCCTTATTTCTACATGAAAACATGACATGATGAAAAACTTGAATTAAACTAGAGAGGTTTAACATTGATATCTTTAAATTTCAGATTTTTTCCTGTTTCACTGCAGAGTCTCGCCTTAAAGAAGCTCTGAATGTTTGTCCCACTGCATGATGTCATGAGGTGGATGCTCCACAGACTGTAATCACGTCTAAAACAGTCGGGGCTGGAGTCGACTGAAGACCTGCCCCATCGATCGATTAATCGACTAAAGGGGGCGTGGAAAGTACATCAAAAGTAGGAAGTGTGTCCATGGATCTGACCCAAACTGCACTAAAAACACCACAACTGCACCGGAATTCAGGCAAAAACAACTATTTTTTTGTTAAATAAAATAATTAGTTGACAAATAAATATGTCAACTAAGACCACAGACCTATTAATCGACAGCCCACTGTCAGTCGATGGTATTCAGAGTTGGCCTGTCGTTCAGTCGATTAATCGGTCAATGGTGTTTTAGTCGACTAATCATTTTATTTCAATTAAAAGGATTCATACGACAAAGATAGCGTAAACTTGAAGATGATATATATAAGTTCGCTAAAAATTTTGAAATGATCATGAGTTTAATCTAATTTATAATATCTAATGTACAAAAACACTGTTTCTTAGCACATTTCTGTATAAATTGTTATTTTTTTAGCATAAACACCTGTGCAGTTGTGTTTTTTTAGTGCAGTTTGGGTCAGATACAGAGAGATATGTTATAGTTTTGCCACGCCCCTTTTTAGTCGATTAATCGATCAATAGGACAGGTCTTTAGTCGACTCCAGCCCTAATCCAGAGTGTAATAATCTGAAACCAGAGGTGCGTTCACCGTCGCCGAGTCTCGTTTCCAGAAGCAGCAACTGACACTTTTACACAAATCCGTGCTGTTTAACTCAACGACACGTCCAGGAGAAAAGGGTTCACCTGCACAATGGTTTGAAAATCACAGCATTTTGACTTCCATTTGAAGTCATTTTCAATCTGAGGAGCTGGTCTGAGCAGACTAAGCCCCGCCCTAAACCTTAATTTAACCATCCTCTGTTTAAAGTGGGCTTCTCCTCGTCCATAACACTGATCTCCTTCACTCTTTTCAAACCATCTCTTCGGATTAAACTCTGCTCCTCTTTGTTGTCGAGTGGTTCTGGTGCGTTCCAGACTCTGGTCATTGAGACTTGAAAAAATGCCCTGAACGTCGCTCAAACGGGTAAATCCTCCTGAACCGGAGCTGGTCGAGATCATGATAATCAGCACAAACAGCACTTTTGAGCGGTTTATCACCACAAACAATGGAAACATCAGTCAAATCCCACAGTAATCTGATATTTAACATGTTGGATTGATGTGTTTAACATTTACATACTTTAGCCTGTGGTTTAGCATTAGCCTGTGGTTTAGCGTTAGCCTGTGGTTTAGCGTTAGCCTGTGGTTTAGCGTTAGCCTGTGGTTTAGCGTTAGCCTGTGGTTTAGCATTAGCCTGTGGTTTAGCATTAGCCTGTGGTTTAGCTTTAGCCTGTAGTTTAGCGTTAGCCTGTGCTACATGAGTCACAGCTCCCCCTGCTGTCTGGAGCACAGCACGTGTCTTTGAGATGGAGCTGCACGGCACACTGTGGTCCAGAGCTTGAGTGTCTTCTGCGTCGATACAGACTTTTGTGAAGAGTTTAGTCTCAATAAGAGACGCTCACAGGATTAAATAAACTAATATTAGACAAACGACAAAACAGAAGCAGCTACAGCTTTGGAACGACACAAAAACAGGACTTTTGTCTCCGGCACATGAACATTTACTCAAAGACAAACCAAACTCTGAGCCGATGTTCATGTCCCGGAGCAGTGACCTCTGTGACCTCTGTGACCTCAGTGACCCCTGTGACCTCAGTCCATCCCATGATCACGTGACCTCATTGACCTCTGACCTCTTTAAAGCAGGGCGAGGCGTTCCTGATCTGCTCCAGCATGGCCCACTTGACCGTGGCCTGGCGGATGTTCCCGTCGTATTCTCTGGAGCTCTGGGTCCCACTGGGCGTCCCTCTGGAGCGCTCGTACCCCGGCTCGTTAAAGTACGGCTCGGCCACCAGGATCAGGGACTGGACCGAGACCAGGACCTGGGACAGAGCAGAGGGTTAGAGACTGGACCAGGACCAGGACCAGGGACAGAGAAGAGGGTTAGAGAACGGACCGAGACCAGGACCAGGGACAGAGCAGAGGGTCAGAGACTGGACCGAGACCAGGGACTGGACCGAGACCAGGACCTGGGACAGAGCAAAGGGTTAGAGACTGAGACCAGGACCTGGGACAGAGCAGAGGGTTAGAGACCGGACCGAGACCAGGACCTGGACCAGGATCAGGGACTGGACCGAGACCAGGACCTGGGACAGAGCAGAGGGTTAGAGACTGGACCGAGACCAGGACCTGGGACAGAGCAGAGGGTTAGAGAACGGACCGAGACCAGGACCAGGGACAGAGCAGAGGGTCAGAGACTGGACCGAGACCAGGACCTGGGACAGAGCAGAGGGTTAGAGACTGGACCGAGACCGAGACCAGGACCTGGGACAGAGCAGAGGGTCAGAGACTGGACCGGGACCAGGACCAGGGACAGAGAAGAGGGTTAGAGACCGGACCGAGACCAGGACCGGGACCTGGGACAGAGCAGAGGGTTAGAGACTGGACCGAGACCAGGACCTGGGACAGAGCAGAGGGTTAGAGACTGGAACGGGACCAGGACCTGGACCGAGACCAGGACCTGGGACAGAGCAGAGGGTTAGAGACTGGACCAGGACCAGGGACAGAGAAGAGGGTTAGAGAACAGACCGAGACCAGGACCTGGACCAGGACCTGGGACAGAGCAGAGGGTTAGAGACTGGACCAGGACCAGGACGGACCTGGGACAGAGCAGAGGGTTAGAGACTGGACCGAGACCAGGACCTGGGACAGAGCAGAGGGTTAGAGACTGGACCGAGACCAGGACCGGGATCTGAGACAGAGCAGAGGGTTAGAGACTGGACCGGGACCAGGACCAGGCACAGAGCAGAGGGTTAGAGACCGGACCGAGACCAGGACCGGGACCTGGGACAGAGCAGAGGGTTAGAGACTGGACCGAGACCAGGACCGGGACCTGGGACAGAGCAGAGGGTTAGAGACCGGACCGGGACCAGGACCTGGACCTGGACCTGAGACAGAGCAGAGGGTCAGAGACCGGACCAGGACCAGGACCGGGACCTGGACCTGGGACAGAGCAGAGGGTTAGAGACCAGGACCGAGACCAGGACCAGGACCTGGGACAGACTTTTAGAACCCAAACACAAAACTGTACAATCTGTGAACAAGATTCTGACAGAACGTACTCAAGGACTTTTAGATCTCGATCTATCCATCTTTTAAGACAATTTTCAGTCAGGTCTAGTTTCCTCAAAAACTAAATAAATCCAAATCCCCTCTGTACATTTTTATAACTAATATGTTACAAAATCAAGAAATTTAAACCTGGTTCTGTCCATTTTTCAGATTGAAATGTCCCAAATGTGTGGATTTTTGGCTGTTTTTACATAAAATGTCTTATTTCTAGATGAAAACATGACGTGAGGAAAAACATTTTTTCTTACATTTATGTGAATAAACTACAGAAGTTTACCGTTGATTTCTTTAAATGTATTTTCCCCATTCACTTCAGTGTCTTTACTTGAATGTGAGAGTTTTGCTTCAGAATTGAAGAAACGGCACATTTTTTCTTAAAATGATAAAGACGGTCTTGGACGAGTGAACTTGGTTTAGTTCTTTTCTACTCCAGGGAGACGCTGGACTCGGTCTGGACTATGGTTTCTGGTCTGGACTTATTTAGTTTGGACTTTGGTCTGGACTTTGGTCTCTGGTCTGGACTTTGGTCTGGACTTTGGTCTGGACTTATTTGGTCTGGACTTATTTGGTCTGGACTTATTTGGTCTGGACTTGGTCTGGTCTCTGGTCTGGACTTTGGACTATGGTCTGGACTATGGTCTGGACTTTGGTCTGGACTTTGGTCTGGACTTTGGACTATGGTCTGGACTTTGGTCTGGACTTATTTGGTCTGGACTTATTTGGTCTGGACTTGGTCTGGTCTCTGGTCTGGACTTTGGTCTCTGGTCTGGACTTTGGTCTCTGGTCTGGACTTTGGTCTCTGGTCTGGACTTTGGTCTCTGGTCTGGACTTTGGTCTGGACTTATTTAGTTTGAACTTATTCTGGATTTGGAAAAAATGAAATGACTTTGACCACTGAAACAATGATTTTATGGTAGAATAAAAAAACGAAGATGAAATACAAATTTGAACGAGAAAAACTAAACTCTGACACTGATTGTGTTTTAAGTCCACATTTGTTTCTCAGACTCTTTGGGCTCAAACAGGTGAAGCAAACGTCCTCTCGGTCCAGACTCCGATGAAGATTTGGCTTCGTAAAAACATCCCATAATATTTCTTTCTTAACGAGAACATAAAACGTGAAGGACAAACGGGACGAACACAGCGACTGGACCAGAGCCACGGACTGAAGGACACGCTTTACACAGTGGATCTGATCAAACTAACAACTGACGAATGAACAAAGGACTAAACCAGGACTAAACCAGGACTAAACCAGGACTAAACCAGGACTAACCTCGGTCTAAAAGTCCATCAGCAAAGACTAAACTGTGTCTGGTCTATGGTCCAAGTGGAGTCCATGTTTAGTCCTGGTTTTGTGCAAGTTTAGTCCTGAATTAGACCTTGTTTAGTCCCGTTTTAGTCCTAGTCGTGTTTTGGTCTTGGTTCAGTCCTGGTGCTGGTTCAGTCCTGGTCTTAGTTCAGTTAAGTCCTGGTCCTAGTCTTGGTCCTGGTCCAGGTCAGGTCGGGTGTGGGGTAGAGGGGGGAGAGGGGGAAGAGGGGAAATGGAGAGAGGGGGGTGTGGGGGAGAGGGAGAGAGAAAGAGTGAAAGAGAGAGGAGAGAGGAAGAAAACGAGAGAGAGAAAGAGAGAGTAGGGGGGGCGCTATGGCAACGACGATTAACACTCGACTGACACATTTTTCTGACAGTTTAAACCGTCATTCAACAAAATAAAGGCGTTATCGAGTATTATTATTTGTCAAATCATAACTATTGTGTCATTAACATGGATGTGGCCCTTGTGTACAGTCTGGTTGCTATGGTAACATCAGTAGAATTACCTCTATGTCGTATTTGTGTTCAACAGGAAGTGACATGATAAAAGTTATGAATGTCCAAAAATCCACATATTTGGGACATTTAAATCTGAAAAATGGACAGAACCAGGTTTAAATTTCTTGGTTAATTTTGTAACATATTAGTTATAAAAATGTACAGAGGGTTTGGATTTATTATTTAGTTTTTAAGTAAACTAGATTGGACTGAAAATTGTCCTAAAAAGTCAAATTTCGCCTCATTTTTTTAACTTAAAACTTCAATAAATCTGTTTCAGAATCAGATATAAAAAAACTCCTTCAGTACGTTTCGTCAAATTCTTGTTGAGACCAAGACTGTCAAGTTTGATGTAGGATCTACTTTAAGGGTGATATTTATTTCTCGAGGGAGAAAAATGCATTTGAAGAAAACGGCCTTTGAATTTACAACGTCCTATAGATTTGGATGGAGTGGATTCAATGAAACAATAAAATATTTTAAGGAGCAGATTGGTGTTTGTTGTTTCCACATGAAAGTCAATGTGTTGAGAGAGAAAAGTGACCAAAAAACAAAAAATAGAAAAAAGAGTGTTGCCTGCAGTGTCTGGCCTTAAACATTTCCAGTGACTTGGTTCTGGACGACGTGACATTTTAAAGGGCGTGTTGTGTAAACGAGGGGCGTGTCCCGTGGAGAGTCTCACCTGGAGGAAGCTGGACGTGTGCGGGTTCCACTTTTCCTCCGGTCGGCCGTGCCACGTGTTCAGGATGCTCAAACACACCTGAGGAAACACAGAGGGTCAGACGTGGGACAGAAGACAGAACCAGAACTGAACCAGAACATGAGCCGGGCCACAAACATGGAGCTGGACCCGTAGACGATCTGTTAGTTTAGTGAAATGTTGTTCTGGTGATTTGTCTCTTTAATGCAGCTGTCTGTTCAAACACACTTTTCTCCTGATGTTTAGCCTCTGAAGCCTCTGAGCAGATGACTTTATTACCTCTTATTTATTTTATTCATTTATTTATTTATTTGATAGGGACAATGCACATTAATGAACATCATTATAAAACAGATGTAAATATGCCGGATTATAGCTACAAAGCTAGTTTTCATCCGTAGTCCCTAGGCAGGCAAATACATAAAAATGACAACATGCAACACAAATACAAGGAAAAGTTGTCTAATGGGTCTAATGAGTCTAATGGTCACATGACTGGTTTGTTTTCAGCCATCGTTTTCTTAAAGTGCGTATGACAGGTTTGTATGATTTTCTAGTGTATTAATACCTCCTGTAAATATAAATTATAGTTTTACACCAATCAGGAGCAGTTGCTATGCAGTCATCTGCTCAGAGGCTTCAGAGGCTAAACATCAGGAGAAAAAGTTTTTGAACGACATGTCAATTTCACAAAAATAGCAGATTGTCACAGGGACCAGCTCACAATTCCATTTTTATCACCGTATCACTCAGACCTAATTTGAACCAAAGGGTGGATAAAACAGCAGAGAGAAGAATAAATGAGCCTTAAAGGAGACGACGTGGCTCCTTTACTGACCTTTCCGTCGTTGTAGAGGTTTGGGTTGAAGCGGACGCTGTGGCCCCCGGTGGTCTCCAGGTTCACCAGCGGAGGAGAGTTCGGATAGTCCTGAGGAAAGTACACGTCGAACTCGAAGCAGCCGTTAGCGTAAGGAGTGTCGGCCGGACCCGTGATCAGCACCTGAAGGACACACGAGGAGTTAGAGCGAACCTGAAGGACGCACGAGGAGTTAGAGCGAACCTGAAGGACGCACGAGGAGTTAGAGCGAACCTGAAGGACGCACGAGGAGTTAGAGCGAACCTGAAGGACGCACGAGGAGTTAGAGCGAACCTGAAGGACGCACGAGGAGTTAGAGCGAACCTGAAGGACGCACGAGGAGTTAGACCTGAGAGCGGAACCTGAAGGACACACGAGGAGTTAGACCTGAGAGCGGAACCTGAAGGACACACGAGGAGTTAGACCTGAGAGCGGAACCTGAAGGACACACGAGGAGTTAGAGCGAACCTGAAGGACACATGAGGAGTTAGAGCGAACCTGAAGGATGCACGAGGAGTTAGAGCAAACCTGAAGGACACACGAGGAGTTAGAGCGAACCTGAAGGACGCACGAGGAGTTAGAGCGAACCTGAAGGACACACGAGGAGTTAGAGCGAACCTGAAGGACACACGAGGAGTTAGAGCGAACCTGAAGGACACACGAGGAGTTAGAGCGAACCTGAAGGACGCACGAGGAGTTAGAGCGAACCTGAAGGACGCACGAGGAGTTAGAGCGAACCTGAAGGACGCACGAGGAGTTAGAGCCGGAACCCAAGGACGACGAGGAGTTAGAAGCGAACCGAAGGACGACGAGGAGTTAGAGCGAACCCGAAGGACGCACGAGGAGTTAGAGCGAACCCGAAGGACGACGAGGAGTTAGAAGCGAACCTGAAGGACGACGAGGAGTTAGAGCGAACCTGAAGGACGACGAGGAGTTAGAGCGAACCTGAAGGACGCACGAGGAGTTAGAGCGAACCTGAAGGACACACGAGGAGTTAGAGCGAACCTGAAGGACACACGAGGAGTTAGAGCGAACCTGAAGGACGCACGAGGAGTTAGAGCGAACCTGAAGGACGCACGAGGAGTTAGAGCGAACCTGAAGGACACACGAGGAGTTAGAGCGAACCTGAAGGACGCACGAGGAGTTAGAGCGAACCTGAAGGACACACGAGGAGTTAGAACGAACCTGAAGGACGCACGAGGAGTTAGACCTGAGAGCGGAACCTGAAGGACACACGAGGAGTTAGACCTGAGAGCGGAACCTGAAGGACACACGAGGAGTTAGAGCGAACCTGAAGGACACATGAGGAGTTAGAGCGAACCTGAAGGATGCACGAGGAGTTAGAGCAAACCTGAAGGACACACGAGGAGTTAGAGCGAACCTGTAGGACACACGAGGAGTTAGAGTGAACCTGAAGGACACACGAGGAGTTAGAGCGAACCTGAAGGACGCACGAGGAGTTAGCGCGAACCTGAAGGACACACGAGGAGTTAGAGCGAACCTGAAGGACACAAGAGGGGTTAGAGCGAACCTGAAGGACACACGAGGAGTTAGAGCGAACCTGAAGGACACACGAGGAGTTAGAGCGAACCTGAAGGACGCACGAGGAGTTAGCGCGAACCTGAAGGACACACGAGGAGTTAGAACGAACCTGAAGGACGCACGAGGAGTTAGAACGAACCTGAAGGATGCACGAGGAGTTAGCGCGAACCTGAAGGACACACGAGGAGTTAGAGCGAACCTGAAGGACACACGAGGGGTTAGAGCGAACCTGAAGGACACACGAGGAGTTAGAGCGAACCTGAAGGACGCACATGGAGTTAGAGCGAACCTGAAGGGCCTTACGAGGAGTTAGCGCGAACCTGAATGACACACGAGGAGTTAGAACGAACCTGAAGGGCGACGAGGAGTTAGAACGAACCTGAAGGACGACGAGGAGTTAGAGCGAACCTGGAAGGGCCTTACGAGGAGTTAGAGCGAACCTGAAGGACACACGAGGAGTTAGAGCGAACCTGAAGGGACGCCACGAGGAGTTAGAGGGAACCTGAAGGACACACGAGGAGTTAGAAACGAACCTGAAGGACGACGAGGAGTTAGGACCTGAGAGCGGAACCTGAAGGACACACGAGGAGTTAGACCTGAGAGCGGAACCTGAAGGACACACGAGGAGTTAGAGCGAACCTGAAGGACACAGGAGGAGTTAGAGCGAACCTGAAGGATGCACGAGGAGTTAGAGCAAACCTGAAGGACACACGAGGAGTTAGAGCGAACCTGTAGGACACACGAGGAGTTAGAGTGAACCTGAAGGACACACGAGGAGTTAGAGCGAACCTGAAGGACGCACGAGGAGTTAGCGCGAACCTGAAGGACACACGAGGAGTTAGAGCGAACCTGAAGGACACAAAAGGGGTTAGAGCGAACCTGAAGGACACACGAGGAGTTAGAGCGAACCTGAAGGACACACGAGGAGTTAGAGCGAACCTGAAGCACGACGAGGAGTTAGCGAACCTGAAGGACACACGAGGAGTTAGAACGAACCTGAAGGACGCACGAGGAGTTAGAACGAACCTGAAGGATGCACGAGGAGTTAGCGCGAACCTGAAGGACACACGAGGAGTTAGAGCGAACCTGAAGGACACACGAGGGGTTAGAGCGAACCTGAAGGACACACGAGGAGTTAGAGCGAACCTGAAGGACGCACATGGAGTTAGAGCGAACCTGAAGGACGCACGAGGAGTTAGCGCGAACCTGAATGACACACGAGGAGTTAGAACGAACCTGAAGGACGCACGAGGAGTTAGAACGAACCTGAAGGACGCACGAGGAGTTAGAGCGAACCTGAAGGACTCACGAGGAGTTAGAGCGAACCTGAAGGACACACGAGGAGTTAGAGCGAACCTGAAGGACGCACGAGGAGATAGACCTGAGAGTGAACCTGAAGGACGCACGAGGGGTTAGAGCGAACCTGAAGGACACACGAGGAGTTAGAGCGAACCTGAAGGACACACGAGGAGTTAGAGCGAACCTGAAGGACGCACGAGGAGTTAGAGCGAACCTGAAGGACGCACGAGGAGTTAGCGCGAACCTGAAGGACACACGAGGAGTTAGAGCGAACCTGAATGACACACGAGGAGTTAGAACGAACCTGAAGGACGCACGAGGAGTTAGAACGAACCTGAAGGACGCACGAGGAGTTAGAGCGAACCTGAAGGACGCACGAGGAGTTAGAGCGAACCTGAAGGACACACGAGGAGTTAGAGCGAACCTGAAGGACGCACGAGGAGATAGACCTGAGAGTGAACCTGAAGGACGCACGAGGGGTTAGAGCGAACCTGAAGGACACACGAGGAGTTAGAGCGAACCTGAAGGACACACGAGGAGTTAGAGCGAACCTGAAGGACGCACAAGGAGTTAGAGCGAACCTAAAGGACGCACGAGGAGTTAGAGCGAACCTGAAGGACACACGAGGAGTTAGAGCGAACCTGAAGGACGCACGAGGAGTTAGAGGGAACCTGAAGGACACACGAGGAGTTAGAACGAACCTGAAGGACGCACGAGGAGTTAGACCTGAGAGCGGAACCTGAAGGACACACGAGGAGTTAGACCTGAGAGCGGAACCTGAAGGACACACGAGGAGTTAGACCTGAGAGCGGAACCTGAAGGACACACGAGGAGTTAGAGCGAACCTGAAGGACACATGAGGAGTTAGAGCGAACCTGAAGGATGCACGAGGAGTTAGAGCAAACCTGAAGGACACACGAGGAGTTAGAGAGAACCTGAAGGACACACAAGGAGTTAGAGCGAACCTGAAGCACGCACGAGGAGTTAGCGCGAACCTGAAGGACACACGAGGAGTTAGAGCGAACCTGAAGGACACACGAGGAGTTAGAGCGAACCTGAAGGACACACAAGGAGTTAGAGCGAACCTGAAGCACGCACGAGGAGTTAGCGCGAACCTGAAGGACACACGAGGAGTTAGAACGAACCTGAAGGACGCACGAGGAGTTAGAACGAACCTGAAGGATGCACGAGGAGTTAGCGCGAACCTGAAGGACGCACGAGGAGATAGACCTGAGAGTGAACCTGAAGGACGCACGAGGGGTTAGAGCGAACCTGAAGGACACACGAGGAGTTAGAGCGAACCTGAAGGACGCACGAGGAGTTAGCGCGAACCTGAATGACACACGAGGAGTTAGAACGAACCTGAAGGACGCACGAGGAGTTAGAACGAACCTGAAGGACGCACGAGGAGTTAGAGCGAACCTGAAGGACGCACGAGGAGTTAGAGCGAACCTGAAGGACGCACGAGGAGTTAGAGCGAACCTGAAGGACACACGAGGAGATAGACCTGAGAGTGAACCTGAAGGACGCACGAGGGGTTAGAGCGAACCTGAAGGACACACGAGGAGTTAGAGCGAACCTGAAGGACACACGAGGAGTTAGAGCGAACCTGAAGGACGCACGAGGAGTTAGAGCGAACCTGAAGGACGCACGAGGAGTTAGAGCGAACCTGAAGGACTCACGAGGAGTTAGAGCGAACCTGAATGACACACGAGGAGTTAGAACTAACCTGAAGGACGCACGAGGAGTTAGATCGAACCTGAAGGACGCTCGAGGAGTTAGAGCGAACCTGAAGGACGCACGAGGAGTTAGAGCGAACCTGAAGGACGCACGAGGAGTTAGAGCGAACCTGAAGGACGCACGAGGAGATAGACCTGAGAGTGAACCTGAAGGACGCACGAGGGGTTAGAGCGAACCTGAAGGACACACGAGGAGTTAGAGCGAACCTGAAGGACACACGAGGAGTTAGAGCGAACCTGAAGGACACATGAGGAGTTAGAGCGAACCTGAAGGATGCACGAGGAGTTAGAGCAAACCTGAAGGACACACGAGGAGTTAGAGTGAACCTGAAGGACACACAAGGAGTTAGAGCGAACCTGAAGCACGCACGAGGAGTTAGCGCGAACCTGAAGGACACACGAGGAGTTAGAACGAACCTGAAGGACACACGAGGAGTTAGAGCGAACCTGAAGGACACACAAGGAGTTAGAGCGAACCTGAAGCACGCACGAGGAGTTAGCGCGAACCTGAAGGACACACGAGGAGTTAGAACGAACCTGAAGGACGCACGAGGAGTTAGAACGAACCTGAAGGATGCACGAGGAGTTAGCGCGAACCTGAAGGACACACGAGGAGTTAGAGCGAACCTGAAGGACACACGAGGAGTTAGAGCGAACCTGAAGGACACACGAGGAGTTAGAGCGAACCTGAAGGACACGAGGAGTTAGAGCGAACCTGAAGGACGCACGAGGAGTTAGCGGAACCTGAATGACACGAGGAGTTAGAAGCGAACCTGAAGGACGACGAGGAGTTAGAGCGAACCTGAAGGACGACGAGGAGTTAGAGCGAACCTGAAGGACGACGAGGAGTTAGAAGCGAACCTGAAGGGACGACGAGGGAGTTAGAGCGAACCTGAAGGACGCCGAGGAGATAGACCTGAGAGTGAACCTGAAGGACTCACGAGGAGTTAGAGCGAACCTGAAGGACACACGAGGAGTTAGAGCGAACCTGAAGGACACACGAGGAGTTAGAGCGAACCTGAAGGACACACGAGGAGTTAGAGCGAACCTGAAGGACGCACGAGGAGTTAGAGCGAACCTGAAGGACACACGAGGAGTTAGAGCGAACCTGAAGGACGCACGAGGAGTTAGAGCGAACCTGAAGGACGCACGAGGAGTTAGAGCGAACCTGAAGGACACACGAGGAGTTAGAGCGAACCTGAAGGACGCACGAGGAGTTAGAGCGAACCTGAAGGACGCACGAGGAGTTAGAGCGAACCTGAAGGACACACGAGGAGTTAGAGCGAACCTGAAGGACGCATGAGCGAACCTGAAGGACGCACGAGGAGTTAGAGCGAACCTGAAGGACGCACGAGGAGTTAGAGCGAACCTGAAGGACACACGAGGAGTTAGAGCGAACCTGAAGGACGCACGAGGAGTTAGAGCGAACCTGAAGGACACACGAGGAGTTAGAGCGAACCTGAAGGACACACGAGGAGTTAGAGCGGAGATCAGAACCTGGAGGACGCAAGATAAATGACGTAGATGATCTGAAAATAAGTCCCAGATAGAAGGAGTTCAACAACTGTGTTTGACGCTCGGAGGGAGAGGATTTTCTAATAAACGTTCCTCAAAACAGCGAGAATGAAACTGAATGTAACTCCAGTGTGTTTTTGATGAAGAACATTGTTAGAACAGGATTAAAAGAGAAAAAAAAAAAATCACTGGAGCAGAATATTTGTGCTTTTTGTTGAACAGTTTTAGTGCAAATGCTGCTCCAAAAGATGAACGAAGACTAGAATTAGACTTAAATCTCACACTGTTCAAGTAAAGCAGACAGACGACCAGAGAAAGCAGCTCAGTACACCAGCGCTGGTTATAATAAATCATCTGAGAGAGTTTAATCACCAAGTGCAGATAAAAAGAAAAAACAAAGGCCTAATTTTCTCAAACAAACTGTAATTAACACGACTTCAGGGCGATTCATCAACACGACAGTTTAAAGAGTTTAAGGAAGAGTTTCATTATTAAAGCTTCAGGATCAAACCAAAACTAAACGGATTTAAAGAGTTTAAGAGTCTGAGAAATAAACAGGAAATATGGACTAAACCAGGACTAAACCAGGTCTGAACCAGGACTAAACCAGGACTAAACCAGGACTAAACCAGGACTAAACCAGGACTAAACCAGGACTAAAACCAGGACTAAACCAGGACTAAACTAGGATTAAACCAGGACTGAACCAGGTCTGAACCAGAACTAAAACCAAGACTAAACCAGGACTAAACCAGGACTGAACCAGGATTAAACCAGGTCTGACCCAGGACTAAACCAGGACTAAACCAGGACTTAACCAGGAATAAAACCAGGACTAAACCAGGACTAAACCAGGATTGAACCAGGTCTAAAACAGGTCTAAAGTAGGATTAAACCAGGTCTGACCCAGGACTAAACCAAGATTAAAACCAGGACTAAACAAAGACTGAACCAGGTCTGAACTACGTCTGAACCAGGACTAAACCAAAATTAGAACCAAGACTAAACCAGGACTTCACCAGATCTAAAACCAGGTCTGAACCAGGACTAAGCAAGGACTGAACCAAGACTGAACACGGGTTCAAACTAGGGACCAAACCAGGACTGAGAACCAGAAACTAAACCACATCAAACCAAGAACTAAACCAATACTAAGACGATAGAAAGAAACTTTGGACAAAAACAAGAAGTGAACCATAAATGAGAACCATAAAAAACTGGAACAAAACCAGGACTGAAGCTGGACTGAACCAGGATCAAACCTGGAGTATATTGTGCAGTATTTTATGCAGAAGTGACTGGGATATATTTAGGTCAATTTCGTTCCAAAAATGTGAGTGTGGCGTAAAAAGCCGCAGGTCGATGACAGTTTTGAGGTGAACGTTTCCACCGACTGAGTCTGTCCTAACAACATTTACACTTCAACGGACACGGGCCAGCCTCTGGGTCAGCCTGTGGGCCAGCCTGTGGGCCAGAGTGTGGGCCAGCCTCTGGGCCAGCCTCTGGGCCAGGATCTGGGCCAGAGTGTGGGCCAGAGTCTGGACTAAAGTCTGGACCAGAGACTGGGCTAAAGTCTGGGTCAGAGTCTGGACCAGGGTCAGGGCCAGAGACTGGGCCAGAGTCTGGACCAGTTTTTTGGTTGTGTCTTTGTTGCTTTTGCTCGTGTTTTTGACACTTTTTTGTTGCTTTTAGTCACGTTTTTGACTCTTTTGGTTGCGTTATTGATGCTTTTGATTGTGTTTTTGACCGTTTTTTGTCGCATTTTTGATTCTTTCACTATTGACAATATTGTTTTGGTTGTGACTTATGTTTTTGTCACTGTTACTTGAGTTTTTGTTGCTTAGTCTCGTTTTTGACACTTTTTGTTGTTTTAAGATGCGCCTTTTTGTTGCTTTTGACTCTTTAGGTTACGTTATTGTCACTTTTCGTTGTATTTATGTCGCTTACAATCACGTTTTTTGCCACTTTTGGTCACATTTTAGTTGCTTTTAGTCACGTTTTTAAAGTAAATGCAGAAAATGCAGGAACAGGAGGTAGTTTACTATTGACTGTAGCTTTAGCCACGTCTCACAGACACAAACATGGAAATACTAAACATCTTTTTGTGAATCGTTGACGTCTGAGGAAAAGGTACGATTTAGATTTATTCATAAAGAAAACAAACGAGGCCCTGGTGGAGACAAAATAAAAGGTGAACTCCACACTGGACCTTGGTAAATGCCTGTGCAGTGTTTCTTTTCCAGGTCGACTGGACGCGGCAGGTTTAGTTTTTTCTCCACGTCGTCCTCGTCATGTTTCTCGTCTGTGCTTCGCGGTTTGACATTTGGAGCGAGAGGAGCGGGGCATTAATCAGAGCGAGGTGAGAAATGGTCACTAAATGTCAGTGAGTCTGAGCGGGACAAACACGAGAAACAGGACGAGCGCTCAAGCAGGTCATACAGGCTGAACGCCCCGGAACAGAGGCGCTTCAGAGGGGTTTGAGCCCAGTTCACAGACAGTTTATGACCCAGTTTAGAGCCATTTAAGAGCCAGTTTAGAAACTATTTATGACCCGTTTAAGAGCCAGTTTAGAGACCGATTATAACCCAGTTTGGATCCATTTGAGAGCTAGTTTGGACCTGGTTTTGGACCCAGTTTGGAGCCAGTTTTTTAACCCAGTTTGGAACCATTTAAGAGCCAGTTTAGAGCCAGTTTGGACCTGGTTTTGGACCCAGTTTTGAGTCATTTTAGGACCCAGTTCGGAACCATTTAAGACCCAGTTAAGATCCAGTTCAGGACCCAGTTTATACCCATTTAGAGCCAGTTTAGGCCTTGGTTTGGAGCCAGTTTATGACCCAGTTTGAATCCATCTAAGAGCCAGTTTAGAGCCAGTTTGGAGCCGGTTTATGAGCCGGTTTAGAGCCTGTCAATGACCCAGTTTAGATCAATTTCAGAGCCGGTTTTGGACCCAGTTTAGGACAAAGTTTAGAACCTGGTTTTGGACCCAGTTTAGGATAAAGTTAAGACCCAGTGTAGGACCCCGTTTATACCCATTTAGAGCCAGTTTAGACCCTATTTGAACTAATTTTATAGTCAGCTTGGACCCAGTTTGGGACCCAATTTAGAGCCAGTTTAAGACCCAGTTTGGGACCTAATTTAGAGCCGGTTTAGAGCCAATTTGGACTCACTTTTGGTCCCAGTTTGGATTCATTTTAGAGCCGTTTTGGACCCAGTTTGTAGCCAGTTTAGAACCATTTAAGAGCCAGTTTAGAGCCCATTTCAACTAATTGTATAGCCAGCTTTAAACTGGGTCCAACCTGGATTTGGACTCAGTTTAGAACGACTTTAGGACCCAATTTGGAACCCAATGTAGAGCCGGTTTAGATCCACTTTGGACTTGGTTTTGGTCCCAGTTTTGGTCCCAGTTTAGAGCCAGCCTGGACCTAGTTTTGGACCCAGTTTGGGACCAAGTTTATGACCCATTTTAGGACACTGTAAAATGAGCCCATTTGGACTCAGTTTAGAGCCAATCTGGACACAGTTTTGGACTCAGTTTAGAGCCAGTTTGGACCCAGTTTAAAGCCAGTCTGGACCCAGTTTTGGTCCCAGTTTAGAGCCAGTCTGGACCCAATTTAGGGCCAGTCTGGACCCAGTTTTGGTCCCAGTTTAGAGCCTGTCTGGACCCAGTTTAGAGCCAGCCTGGAGCCAGTTTTGGTCCCAGTTTAGAGCCTGTCTGGACCCAGTTTTGGTCCCAGTTTAGAACCAGCCTGGACCCAGTTTTGGTCCCAGTTTAGAGCCAGTTTGGATCCAGTTTTGGTCCCAGTTTAGAGCCAGTCTGGACCCAGTTTTGGTCCCAGTTTAGAACCAGTCTGGACCCAGTTTTGGACCCAGTTTAGAGCCAGTCTGGAGCCAGTTTTGGACCCAGTTTAGAGCCAGTCTGGACCCAGTTTTGGTCCCAGTTTAGAACCAGTCTGGACCCAGTTTTGGTCCCAGTTTAGAGCCAGTCTGGACCCAGTTTTGGTCCCAGTTTAGAGCCAGTCTGGACCCAGTTTTGGTCCCAGTTTAGAACCAGTCTGGACCCAGTTTTGGTCCCAGTTTAGAGCCAGTCTGGACCCAGTTTTGGTCCCAGTTTAGAACCAGTCTGGACCCAGTTTTGGACCCAGTTTAGAGCCAGTCTGGAGCCAGTTTTGGACCCAGTTTAGAGCCAGTCTGGACCCAGTTTTGGTCCCAGTTTAGAACCAGTCTGGACCCAGTTTTGGACCCAGTTTAGAGCCAGTCTGGAGCCAGTTTTGGACCCAGTTTAGAGCCAGTCTGGACCCAGTTTTGGTCCCAGTTTAGAACCAGTCTGGACCCAGTTTTGGTCCCAGTTTAGAGCCAGTCTGGACCCAGTTTTGGTCCCAGTTTAGAGCCAGTCTGGACCCAGTTTTGGTCCCAGTTTAGAACCAGTCTGGACCCAGTTTTGGTCCCAGTTTAGAGCCAGTCTGGACCCAGTTTTGGTCCCAGTTTAGAACCAGTCTGGACCCAGTTTTGGACCCAGTTTAGAGCCAGTCTGGAGCCAGTTTTGGACCCAGTTTAGAGCCAGTCTGGACCCAGTTTTGGTCCCAGTTTAGAACCAGTCTGGACCCAGTTTTGGACCCAGTTTAGAGCCAGTCTGGAGCCAGTTTTGGACCCAGTTTAGAGCCAGTCTGGACCCAGTTTTGGACCCAGAACCTGCAGCTCTAGTTTAACCCCGTACACGCACACGTAGATCTCTGTGGTCGAAGTGGCCTCACCTTCATGATGTCGAGCCGCTCCTCGTCGCAGCGCACGAACACGCTGGAGCAGGAGGACAGGGGCAGGGAGGTGGACAGGGTGACGGCCTCCTGGGCCAGACGTCTGGACCGGGCCGCGCTGTTGGAGTCGCTGGCGTTCTTCACCTGAGACATGTAGTGGTAGTTGACTTTGAACAGCAGCTTCCCGTCGTCGTCCTCGCTCACCATCTCAAACGTGTCTGAGAACAAAACAGAGAAGGTTCGTTTGAGCGTCGCACGAAGCTGTAACTCCATCTCAAACGTGTCTGAGAACGCACCAACGAAACAGAAAAGATTAGAATAAATACAGCACAACGTTAAAACGCCATCTCAAACGTGTCTGAACATTCACCAGAGACAGAAAAGTTTGATCTAAGTATCACAAAAACTTACTACACCATCTGAAACGTGTCTAAAAAACAAGTTTAGTTTAAGTACTATCAGATCTGAATACTGATGATTTTACGTCTTTATAAACAAAAATATAACCAACGATTTTGAAGGATAGATAAGTCTAGAAGTTTGTTTTGCTTTTACAAAGAGGGGAAATATACTATAATTTGTGTTCAAGTGTGAGCCCTGTGTCTGTCTTGGTTTATCTGACTGTATCACGCAGCGTAATAAGCACAAAAATATGTTTCTGTAAAAAAAATCTAAATGAAAAAGGTCAGCCCTGAGAATCCAGTGTAAATGTGCTGTTTGCAGCTCTGAGTCACTCATGTGTCTGAGGCTTTTACGACACAAAACAACAGCACTTTTCACTCTGTGTCACATTCTGAGCTTAAGACGAGACGCTGCAGGTGAACAGGAAAAAATCTTAAATTTAAAGATGTCAATTGTAAACTTCTCCTGTCGTTTATTCACAAATCGTTTTTCATCGTGTCATGTTTTGATGTAGAAATAAGGCATTTTATGTAAAAATGACCAAAATGTCACATATTTGTGACATTTAAATCTGAAAAATGGACAGAACCAGGTTTAAATTTCTTGTTCATTTTGTAACATATTAGTTATAAAAATGTACAAAGAGGATTTGGATTTATTATTTAGTTTTTGAGTAAACGAGATCTGACTGAAAATTTACCTAAAACTCAAATTTCGCCTCATTTTTTAAGACTTAAAACTTCAATAAATCAGTTTTAGAATTAAATATCAAAAAATCCTTGTGTTTGGTCTAAATGTGTTGAGTCCAGATTGTACAGTTTGTGTGGATCTACTTTAGGCTGATCTTTATGTCTCGAGGGACAAAAATGCATTTGAAGAAAACAATGTCAGAGAAATCTATGGATGAAGTGGATTCAATGGAAGAATCAAACATCAGGAGCAGATTGGACACGTTTGTCGTTTCCAGATGAAAGTCCAGATGTGAGAAAAGTGACCAAAAACAGCAGCAGCCTGTAGTGTCTCGTCTTAATTAAAATGCCCTTTAAACCCTGCTTTAGACGGAGCATGGTCCAGTTTCAGAGTTGTGTTTGGTGCGGTTCGTGTGTCGCTCGTGTTCGACTGAAGTGAAAGTGACGCGCTCTGGACGGCGCTCTGGACACGTCGAACCCCAGACAAACACACGTCTGAATCCCAGACACGATCGGAGAAACAAAGAGCAGAGTCCATTTACCGAACTGCAGTTTCTTCATGACGGCGACGTACTTCTCCTCCAGCGAGCGCAGGATGGACAGAGGCTTGGGACGATTCGACGCTTTTCTGGAACATTCCACCAACTTCCTCTCTGCAAAACAAACAATCACATTAAACACGTGATAAAAAGATCATTTTCTGTTCAGGAACAAAGAATAGAGTTGATTTCGGCCGATTGTGTACGATTAAAAAGTTAAGATCAGTTAAGACGATCGTTGAGTGGAACTAGATTCTGGCTTATTTCAATTCATTACTTCTTACTTCAAGTCAAATTATCTGCCAGTTTTGAGTTTTGAGTAATAAATAGTGATTTTTGGCCACAAAAAGGCCCATATGGAAAAAAAAACATGAAGTTTGGTACTTTATGTATTTGAAATGAAGACAAGCTGACAAACGCTTTGAGCCATTGAAAGTAGAAAAAAAATATTTCACTGATATTTTAAAGCAGGTTTTTGTGTCAGGAACCGTTTGTGACTCGAGGGTCAGGAGTGTGAGCTAAAATATTGGGATGTCGGAGGGTCAAGGGATCAAATGTAATCATGAGTTGGCGAAACACATTCCAGGAATCTGTCCTTTTCTCGCTCAGACCTCCTTAAACCGTCGTCCTTCAGATCGAGGCCAAACCCGGCTCGGTCCATCACGGCTGAGGGACGACTGGGTTTTCTAAAGTTAGAGCCGAAGCTCCAAAGAAAGAGGACGAGACGACACCGAAGGACGAGCGGAAGAACGAGACCAGGATCTGAAAGTCGAGGGTCGGAGCTGAGGCTGTGACAGAGGGTTTGTCACGTCTTAAAGGGGACAGTTCCTCATCATTTGGACCCGTCAAAAGAGCAGAAAGGCTCATGTTACACAAACAAACAAGGAACATTTTGGAGTCAATTGGATGCATCATGTCCTCAAAAACTTTCTTTGCAAACTATTTAAAAGTCTCTGACATGTCTTGTTACTATAGCAACCACTGGTTTGTGTCTTTACCTTGGCCTATGTACATTTGTGAGTGTTTTAGCTGTTTTGTCTGCCGTTTTACTTTCTGAGTATGTTTGTGTTTTTGCTAGTAGTTTTATTTGCTGTCTTATGTTGATTTTCCGGGTGTATATTTGCGTTTTTGGTAGTTTTTGTGCTGTCTGCCGTTTTACCTTCTTTGGCCTGAGTATATTTGTGTTTTTGGTGGCTTTTGCTCTGTTCTTACCTTCTTTGGCCTTTGTGTCTGTGTGTTTTTGCTGTTTTGTGTCTGTACCTTGGTTGGTTGGTTGGTTGTGTTTTTGGTGTTTTTTCAACCGTTTAACCTTCTTGTGTTTGTGTAGTTTGATTTGCCGTTTCATCTTGGTTTTCCTGTGCATATTTGTGTTTGTGCCGGTTTGGTTCCTCACCTTGGTTGGCCTTGTGTTTGTGCCGGTTTGGTTCCTCACCTTGGTTGGCCTTGTGTTTGTGCCGGTTTGGTTCCTCACCTTGGTTGGCCTGTGTGTTTGTGCCGGTTTGGTTCCTCACCTTGGTTGGCCTGTGTGTTTGTGCCGGTTTGGTTCCTCACCTTGGTTGGCCTGTGTGTTTGTGCCGGTTTGGTTCCTCACCTTGGTTGGCCTGTGTGTTTGTGCCGGTTTGGTTCCTCACCTTGGTTGGCCTGTGTGTTTGTGCCGGTTTGGTTCCTCACCTTGGTTGGCCTTGTGTTTGTGCCGGTTTGGTTCCTCACCTTGGTTGGCCTGTACCCTTGTGTTTGTGCCGGTTTGGTTCCTCACCTTGGTTGGCCTGTGTGTTTGTGCCGGTTTGGTTCCTCACCTTGGTTGGCCTTGTGTTTGTGCCGGTTTGGTTCCTCACCTTGGTTGGCCTTGTGTTTGTGCCGGTTTGGTTCCTCACCTTGGTTGGCCTGTACCCTTGTGTTTGTGCCGGTTTGGTTCCTCACCTTGGTTGGCCTTGTGTTTGTGCCGGTTTGGTTCCTCACCTTGGTTGGCCTGTACCCTTGTGTTTGTGCCGGTTTGGTTCCTCACCTTGGTTGGCCTGTGTGTTTGTGCCGGTTTGGTTCCTCACCTTGGTTGGCCTTGTGTTTGTGCCGGTTTGGTTCCTCACCTTGGTTGCCCTTGTGTTTGTGCCGGTTTGGTTCCTCACCTTGGTTGGCCTGTACCCTTGTGTTTGTGCGGTTTGGTTCCTCACCTTGGTTGGCCTTGTGTTTGTGCCGGTTTGGTTCCTCACCTTGGTTGGCCTGTACCTTGTGTTTGTGCCGGTTTGGTTCCTCACCTTGGTTGGGCCGTGTGTTTGTGCCGGTTTGGTTCCTCACCTTGGTTGGCCTGTGTGTTTGTGCCGGTTTGGTTCCTCACCTTGGTTGGCCTTGTGTTTGTGCCGGTTTGGTTCCTCACCTTGGTTGGCCTTGTGTTTGTGCCGGTTTGGTTCCTCACCTTGGTTGGCCTGTACCCTTGTGTTTGTGCCGGTTTGGTTCCTCACCTTGGTTGGCCTTGTGTTTGTGCCGGTTTGGTTCCTCACCTTGGTTGGCCTGTACCCTTGTGTTTGTGCCGGGTTTGGTTCCTCACCTTGGTTGGCCTTGTGTTTGTGCCGGTTTGGTTCCTCACCTTGGTTGGCCTGTACCCTTGTGTTTGTGCCGGTTTGGTTCCTCACCTTGGTTGGCCTGTGTGTTTGTGCCGGTTTGGTTCCTCACCTTGGTTGGCCTGTACCCTTGTGTTTGTGCCGGTTTGGTTCCTCACCTTGGTTGCCCTTGTGTTTGTGCCGGTTTGGTTCCTCACCTTGGTTGGCCTGTACCCTTGTGTTTGTGCGGTTTGGTTCCTCACCTTGGTTGCCCTTGTGTTTGTGCGGTTTGGTTCCTCACCTTGTGTTTGTGCGGTTTGGTTCCTCACCTTGTGTGGTTGCCCTTGTGTTTGTGCCGGTTTGGTTCCTCACCTTGGTTGGCCTGTACCCTTGTGTTTGTGCCGGTTTGGTTCCTCACCTTGGTTGGCCTGTACCCTTGTGTTTGTGCCGGTTTGGTTCCTCACCTTGGTTGCCCTTGTGTTTGTGCCGGTTTGGTTCCTCACCTTGGTTGCCCTTGTGTTTGTGCCGGTTTGGTTCCTCACCTTGGTTGGCCTGTGTGTTTGTGCCGGTTTGGTTCCTCACCTTGGTTGGCCTGTGTGTTTGTGCCGGTTTGGTTCCTCACCTTGGTTGGCCTTGTGTTTGTGCCGGTTTGGTTCCTCACCTTGGTTGGCCTTGTGTTTGTGCCGGTTTGGTTCCTCACCTTGGTTGGCCTGTACCCTTGTGTTTGTGCCGGTTTGGTTCCTCACCTTGGTTGGCCTGTGTGTTTGTGCCGGTTTGGTTCCTCACCTTGGTTGGCCTTGTGTTTGTGCTGGTTTGGTTCCTCACCTTGGTTGCCCTTGTGTTTGTGCCGGTTTGGTTCCTCACCTTGGTTGGCCTGTACCCTTGTGTTTGTGCCGGTTTGGTTCCTCACCTTGGTTGCCCTTGTGTTTGTGCCGGTTTGGTTCCTCACCTTGGTTGGCCTGTACCCTTGTGTTTGTGCCGGTTTGGTTCCTCACCTTGGTTGCCCTTGTGTTTGTGCCGGTTTGGTTCCTCACCTTGGTTGGCCTGTACCCTTGTGTTTGTGCCGGTTTGGTTCCTCACCTTGGTTGCCCTTGTGTTTGTGCCGGTTTGGTTCCTCACCTTGGTTGCCCTTGTGTTTGTGCCGGTTTGGTTCCTCACCTTGGTTGGCCCTTGTGTTTGTGCCGGTTTGGTTCCTCACCTTGGTTGGCCTGTGTGTTTGTGCCGGTTTGGTTCCTCACCTTGGTTGGCCTTGTGTTTGTGCCGGTTTGGTTCCTCACCTTGGTTGGCCTGTACCCTTGTGTTTGTGCCGGTTTGGTTCCTCACCTTGGTTGGCCTGTACCCTTGTGTTTGTGCCGGTTTGGTTCCTCACCTTGGTTGCCCTTGTGTTTGTGCCGGTTTGGTTCCTCACCTTGGTTGGCCTGTACCCTTGTGTTTGTGCCGGTTTGGTTCCTCACCTTGGTTGGCCTGTGTGTTTGTGCCGGTTTGGTTCCTCACCTTGGTTGGCCTGTGTGTTTGTGCCGGTTTGGTTCCTCACCTTGGTTGGCCTGTACCCTTGTGTTTGTGCCGGTTTGGTTCCTCACCTTGGTTGGCCTTGTGTTTGTGCCGGTTTGGTTCCTCACCTTGGTTGCCCTTGTGTTTGTGCCGGTTTGGTTCCTCACCTTGGTTGGCCTGTGTTTTTGTGCCGGTTTGGTTCCTCACCTTGGTTGGCCTGTGTTTTTGTGCCGGTTTGGTTCCTCACCTTGGTTGGCCTGTACCCTTGTGTTTGTGCCGGTTTGGTTCCTCACCTTGGTTGGCCTGTACCCTTGTGTTTGTGCCGGTTTGGTTCCTCACCTTGGTTGGCCTGTACCCTTGTGTTTGTGCCGGTTTGGTTCCTCACCTTGGTTGGCCTTTGTGTTTGTGCAGGTTTGGTTCCTCACCTTGGTTGGCCTGTACCCTTGTGTTTGTGCCGGTTTGGTTCCTCACCTTGGTTGGCCTGTACCCTTGTGTTTGTGCCGGTTTGGTTCCTCACCTTGGTTGGCCTTGTGTTTGTGCCGGTTTGGTTCCTCACCTTGGTTGGCCTGTACCCTTGTGTTTGTGCCGGTTTGGTTCCTCACCTTGGTTGGCCTGTACCCTTGTGTTTGTGCCGGTTTGGTTCCTCACCTTGGTTGGCCTGTGTGTTTGTGCCGGTTTGGTTCCTCACCTTGGTTGGCCTGTACCCTTGTGTTTGTGCCGGTTTGGTTCCTCACCTTGGTTGGCCTGTGTGTTTGTGCCGGTTTGGTTCCTCACCTTGGTTGGCCTGTGTGTTTGTGCCGGTTTGGTTCCTCACCTTGGTTGGCCTGTACCCTTGTGTTTGTGCCGGTTTGGTTCCTCACCTTGGTTGGCCTGTACCCTTGTGTTTGTGCCGGTTTGGTTCCTCACCTTGGTTGGCCTGTGTGTTTGTGCCGGTTTGGTTCCTCACCTTGGTTGGCCTGTACCCTTGTGTTTGTGCCGGTTTGGTTCCTCCCCTTGGTTGGCCTGTGTGTTTGTGCCGGTTTGGTTCCTCACCTTGGTTGGCCTGTGTGTTTGTGCCGGTTTGGTTCCTCACCTTGGTTGGCCTGCCTTGTGTTTGTGCCGGTTTGGTTCCTCACCTTGGTTGGCCTGTGTTTTTGTGCCGGTTTGGTTCCTCACCTTGGTTGGCCTGTACCCTTGTGTTTGTGCCGGTTTGGTTCCTCACCTTGGTTGCCCTTGTGTTTGTGCCGGTTTGGTTCCTCACCTTGGTTGGCCTGTACCCTTGTGTTTGTGCCGGTTTGGTTCCTCACCTTGGTTGGCCTGTACCCTTGTGTTTGTGCCGGTTTGGTTCCTCACCTTGGTTGGCCTGGCGCAGGCTGGTGGTGGCGGCGTACACGATCTCCGCCGTCCTCTGAATGTCGGGCACGAGCAGCGTCAGACCCTCGGGCTCCGGGTCAGAACTGTCCGGCTTCACCACACCTTTGGACTTGTCCTTCTTAGACCTGGACACGACAAACACAAACACAAGAGAGAGGTTCAGGAGGCTGGGGTTTGGAGTGCGTTTGTCCAAAGTCTTTAGTCCTGGTTTAGTTCTAGTTTGGACCTGGTTTAGTCCTGAATTGGTTGGAGGAAACGCTTAAAGGTCCCATATTCTGCTCTTTTCCCTTCACACAGTCTGTCCTCAGGGCTTTGTTGATACATTTTCTCGTTGTGTAATATCCATAACATAACAGTTTACAAAAAACACCCATTTCTTGGACTGGCCCCCCTCCTCACTCTGAGATCTGACCCCCCCGAACAGAGAGCAGGCTGCCTCCCCCACCCAACCCGTGCCTCCCCTGTAGTGGAGATGGTGCATGCGCCGTGTGCTCCGGTAAACAGCGATACACAAACACTGAATAAACATTTTCTGGTCCTGACGGTGCGTCGTGCTGAGTCCTACGTCCTGGATCTGACCTGGAGTTTGACGTGCTCCAGGGCCTCAACCACGGACGTGCCGTTTGGTAAATAACAAGCTAACTCTTCTATCTGTCGTATCCATCGTGTAATTACTGTGTAGCATTAGCATTAGCTGTTTTTATTCTTCCTGGAGGCGTGGCTTAAACACCGCGTCATCTTAGTGAGGAGCCCCCGTCTGCTGCTCAGCCGAGGGGGACGGAAAAGACAGTTCTCTAGTGAAAACATGAGGGAATCAATCAAAAAACCACTTTGGGCACAACATACGAGGCCCAAATAGCACTGGAGGAAGGTTAGAACCTCTGAAAAGTCCATTTTGCATGTTATGGGACCTTTAAGAATTACACTTTTTCTTCCCTTCTAACCCTGTTCTATCATCGTTTCTCGTCACAAACTCAGCTGGAGTCGTGTTTAGCTTCTTTCACACTTGTTTCAATCATCCTGTTTATGAGCTCCTCTTCTCTGCTCCTTATCTGAGCCTGAACATTCCGTTTCAACTTTCCCAGATTTGTTATGTCAAAGGTTGAGATCTAGAGACTCGTGACCATTTCTGAATAAAATGAGGGCTGAGGGATACAACAAACAAGTAAATCTAATGTTCTTTCCCTCATAAAAGGCGTTTTGACACATAACAGCACCAAGAACTAAGTCTTTACAAACTCCACGTCCCTTTTTAGTCAGAGGAACCACACAGTCCCACTGAGAAACTGACTGAAAGTGGATCTAACTAAATATAACATTAGAACGTTTCCTTTTTTTCCTTCATTCTAACCCTTTGAGCTCTACAAACCTGCACATGAGACCGAAGCACAAAAAGCTCCAAGAAACCATGAGATTAACAATGATCAATTAAACACTTAGCAACACATTAAAAAAAGATGTGTATTTGGAGCTTCTGGGTCCGAGTTGTTTCCCTTTTGCTTAAAAAAGTTAAAGTCAGAGTTAAAAGTTAAAAGGTTC
Organism: Rhinogobius similis; assembly: GCA_019453435.1. Taxonomy (NCBI): domain Eukaryota; kingdom Metazoa; phylum Chordata; class Actinopteri; order Gobiiformes; family Gobiidae; genus Rhinogobius; species Rhinogobius similis. The sequence continues at coordinate 2,444,558 of CM033634.1, read as the reverse complement.
CTGGATAAAAAGTCCTCAAAGTGTGGTTCCAGTCTCTACTTCCTCCTCTGTTCAAACTGATTCGATCATATTTTATCACTTTGTCGTTTCAAAAACCAAAGAAAAAATGCTTTTAGATTTGATCTATGAACCCGATACTCGGTGTTCTTAACATTTAATGAACTGAACTGATTAAATGAACATAAACAATACACACTTTTCTTCTTCAAAGTCACAATTCTGCACCAAACCATATGATTTTCTGCATTAAAAAGACACAAACTGATCATTAACGACGCCCGACTGAAGGAAAGTCAAGTGTGGTTTTCAGAACAAACATTATTCAAAGTTCTAAAACACGAGACGCCAAAGTAAAAAGACAAATAAAGCAGAATGTGTGTGCTTTAGTCCAGGTTTAGCTCTAAATCCTGACGTGAACCGCCCAGTCTCCGTTTCCTGGTGTAACATTAATGCTGGTGTTTTCTATAAATAAACTCGTGCATTTATAATGACGCTCTCCGGGCCTCGGCGGACGAGCGGCGCAAACGCGATTATTCAGCGCTCGGATTATGACAGACGCCGATCCATAATGTATCTGCGCACAAGACGAGAAGAGCCACGTTCAGAGCGGACGCTGACCGTTATTACTGTTCTACGCTGACTTTTTACATGTTTTTAACCAAATAAAAAGGTTGAAATATGGGACTGAAGGCTTTAGAGAGAGAATATTTATGAATAAAGTGTAATTATTGATGAAAAACAGAAATTATAGAATCTTTTTTGACATGTTGATTTAATTACGACACTGTCTTTGTGATAAAATCTTTAAAAATCTTGTAAAATCTTTGCTTTTTCGTGTTTAGTTGATCACACGCCACATCAAAAGTGGGACTAAACTTGGACTAGAACAGGACTAAACCAGAACTAAACTGGGCTCAAACCAGGATCGTTAATCCAGGAACTGTTTCTTTGTGTTTTGTCCTGGTTCAGGGTCTGGTTTAAGTCTGGGGGGTGAAGGAGTTTGACAAAAATGAATGTCTCAGTATTTTATTTTGCATCATCTCATAACGATCGGATGAAACCTGTCCTGGATCTGGTTCTAGTCCTGGTTTAGTCCTGGTTTAGTCCTGGTTTAGTTCTGGTTTAGTTCTGGTTTAGTCCTGGTTTAGTCCAGCTTTAGTCCTGGTTCAGTCCTGGTTCAGTCCTGGTTCAGCCCTGGTCCAGCCCTGGTCCAGTCCTGGTTCAGTCCTGGTCCAGCCCTGGTCCAGCCCTGGTTCAGTCCTGGTCCAGCCCTGGTCCAGTCCAGGTCCGTCCCTGGTTTAGTCCAGGTTCAGCCCTGGTCCAGCCCTGGTTTAGTCCTGGTCCAGCCCTGGTCCAGCCCTGGTCCAGTCCTGGTTCAGTCCTGGTCCAGCCCTGGTCCAGCCCTGGTTCAGTCCTGGTCCAGCCCTGGTCCAGTCCAGGTCCGTCCCTGGTTTAGTCCAGGTCCAGCCCTGGTCCAGTCCTGGTTCAGTCCTGGTCCAGCCCTGGTCCAGCCCTGGTTCAGTCCTGGTCCAGCCCTGGTCCAGCCCTGGTCCAGCCCTGGTCCAGCCCTGGTCCAGCCCTGGTCCGTCCCTGGTTTAGTCCAGGTCCAGCCCTGGTCCAGTCCTGGTTCAGTCCTGGTTCAGTCCTGGTTCAGCCCTGGTCCAGCCCTGGTTTAGTCCTGGTCCAGCCCTGGTCCAGTCCTGGTTCAGTCCTGGTCCAGCCCTGGTCCAGCCCTGGTCCAGCCCTGGTCCAGCCCTGGTCCAGTCCAGGTCCGTCCCTGGTTTAGTCCAGGTCCAGCCCTGGTCCAGTCCTGGTTCAGTCCTGGTCCAGCCCTGGTCCAGCCCTGGTCCAGTCCAGGTCCGTCCCTGGTTTAGTCCAGGTCCAGCCCTGGTCCAGTCCTGGTTCAGTCCTGGTCCAGCCCTGGTCCAGTCCTGGTCCAGTACAGGTCCGTCCCTGGTTTAGTCCAGGTCCATCCCTGGTCCAGTCCTGGTCCAGTCCTGGTCCTGGTCTCTGGGGTGGTGTTTGGAGCTGAGTTTAAAGTGGAGGAGGATTCCTGTTTCAGCAGAATCTGAGCTCAGAGGAGCGATAAGAGACCCTTCCCTCCCCCATCCCTCCCCCTCTCACCTTCTCCCCTCTCTCTCTCACCCCCACCTTTTTTTTCTCCCCTTCTTCTACCTCCCTTTTGCTCCTTTATCGCCTTCACTCCACGTTTCATCCTTCCTTCTCTGTCCTTTTCCTTCTTGTTTCCTCCTCCCTTCTCTCCCCCCTTTTTCTCTATCTCGTCTTCCCTTCTCCCTCCTGTCACTCTCTCACCTTTACCTTTCTCCCTCCTTTCTTTTCATTTCTTTTTTATCTTCTTTCTCTTTCCTTTTCTCCCTCCCCTTCATTCTCTCCTCTCCTCTCCCCTCTCCTTTCCTTCCTTGCTTCCTCTCTCTCTCCCCCTCCCTCCTTTCCTCCCCTCATCTCTCTCTCTCCCTGCCCCCTCTCTCTCGTTCTTCTTCTCGGTGGAGCTATAACATAAGATATGTTCTCTCCCCCCTCTCTCTCACATTTCCTTTACCTTCACTCTCTCTCCCTCTCCTCCCCCCTCTCTACATCCTTCTCGGTGGAGCTATAACATAAGACATGCTCTCTCTCTCTCTCTCTCTCTCTCTCCCCCGCTCCTCTCTCTCCCCCTCGGTGGAGCTATAACATAAGACACGCTCTCTCTCTCCCCCTCCTATCTCCTCTCCTCTCTCTCTCCCTCTCCTCTCTTCCTCTCCTCTCCCCTCACTCCCCCTCTGCTCCCCCTCTGTGGAGCTATAACATAAGACACGCTCTCTCTCCCCCTCCTCTCTCCTCCCCCCTCTCTCCCTCTCTCTCCCCCTCCCCTCTTTCTCCCTCTCCCCCCTCTCCTCTCTCTCCCTCTCTCTCTCCTCCCCCTCGGTGGAGCTATAACATAAGACACGCTCTCTCTCTCCCCGCCTCTCTCTCCCTCTCCTCTCTCCCTCTCCTCTCCCTCTCTCCCCCTCTGTGGAGCTATAACATAAGACATGCTCTCTCTCTCTCTCTCTCTCTCTCTCTCCCTCTCATTCCCCCTCTCCTCTCTCTCTCTCCCCTCTCTCCTCCCCCTCTCTCTCCTCCCTCCTCTCTCTCTCCCTCTCTCTCTCCTCCCCCTCGGTGGAGCTATAACATAAGACACTCTCTCTCCCCCTCTCCTCCCCCCTCTCTCTCCTCCCCCTCGGTGGAGCTATAACATAAGACATGCTCTCTCTCTCTCTCTTTCTCCCTCTCATTCCCCCTCTCCTCTCTCTCCCTCTCCTCTCCTCCCCCTCGGTGGAGCTATAACATAAGACACTCTCTCTCCTCCCCTCTCCTCTCTCTCCCCTCTCTCCTCCCCTCGGTGGAGCTATAACATAAGACATGCTCTCTCTCTCTCTCTTTCTCCCTCTCATTCCCCCTCTCCTCTCTCTCTCTCCCTCTCCTCCCCCCTCTCTCTCCTCCCCCTCTCCTCTCTCTCTCCCCCTCTCTCCCCCTCAGTGGAGCTATAACATAAGACATGCTCTCTCTCTCCCTCTCCTCCCCCCCTCTCTCTCCTCCCCCTCGGTGGAGCTATAACATAAGACACGCTCTCTGTCCCTCTCCTCTCTCCCTCTCCTCTGTCCCTCTCCTCTCTCTCCCTCTCCTCCCCCTCTCTCCCTCTCCTCCCCCTCTCTCCCTCTCCTCCCCCCCTCTCTCTCCTCCCCCTCGGTGGAGCTATAACATAAGACACGCTCTCTGTCCCTCTCCTCTCTCCCTCTCCTCTCTCCTCTCCTCCCTCTCTCCTCTCTCTCCTCCAACTCTCTCCCTCTCTCCTCCCCTCTCTCTCCCTCTCTCTCCCCCTCTCTCCCTCTCTCCCCCCCTCTCTCCCTCTCCTCCCCCTCGGTGGAGCTATAACATAAGACACGCTTCTGCCTCTGAAGCAGGAAAATGAGCCCCATCAAATATTAAAATCTATAACGGAGGAGGGACATTATTCTAAGCAATTTAACACAAACGAGGACAGCGCCGTTTAGTCCTGGTTCAGACCCGGGCTGATCCAGGGTAAAGGCCGGGGTTAGTCCTGGTTCAGACCCGGACTAATCCAGGGTAAAGGCCGGGTTTAGTCCTGGTTCAGACCCGGGCTAATCCAGAGTAAAGGCCGGGTTTAGTCCTGGTTCAGACCCGGGCTAATCCAGGGTAAAGGCCGGGTTTAGTCCTGATCTGGACCCATTTGGACCTGACAGAGGTTTCATGAGCCATGTTTGGAAGGGATTATTTTCACCTAAAAGTGATTTAAAGTGACAAAACGCGACTGAAAGACTAAAGTAAGCAAAACCAATGTGTCTAAAAGCAACAAAAAGGTGACAAAATGTGACAAAAACACAACCACAAGCGACTTAAAGCGTGACAGGTGAGCATTAGTGACAAAAGGTGACCAAAAGTAGAAGCGACAGTAAAGCCCCAAGTGACAAAATGCAACTAAAATTGAAAAAACAAAACAAAAAAAACCTCAAAGTCAACAAAAGTTTTTTTTCAGTTGCGCTTTTGTAGACTTTGGTCATGTTTTTGCCACTTTTAATTGTGTTTGTGTCACTTTTAGTCACGCTTTTGTCAATTTAAATCACTTTAGTTGCATTTATGACGTGATTAGCCACGTTTCTTTGTCGATTATAGTGACTTTTTTGTCTAATAAATACATGCAGAAAAAGCTTTGTGCCTGTCATGTGTGTCGTTAGGTACCTGAGTCAATTGGTGTCAGTCGTTGGTGTCAGTCCTTGGTGTCAGTCGTTCCGTACCTGAGCCTGTTGGTGTCAATGGTTCGTGTCAGTCGCTCGTGCCGTTCCGTACCTGAGTCGTCGGTGTCAGTCCTTGGGTCAGTCGTTGGTGTCATTGCGTACCTGAGTCGTCGGTGTCAGTCGTTGGCGTCAGTCGTTCCGTACCTGAGCCTGTTGGTGTCAATGGTTCGTGTCAGTCGTTGGTGTCATTGCGTACCTGAGTCGTCGGTGTCAGTCGTTGGCGTCAGTCGTTCCGTACCTGAGCCTGTTGGTGTCAATGGTTCGTGTCAGTCGTTGGTGTCATTGCGTACCTGAGTCGTCGGTGTCAGTCGTTGGCGTCAGTCATTCCGTACCTGAGTCTGTTGGTGTCAGTCGTTTCGTACCTGAGCCTGTTGGTGTCAGTCGTTGGCGTCAGTCGTTCCGTACCTGAGCCTGTTGGTGTCAGTCGTTGGCGTCAGTCGTTCCGTACCTGAGCCTGTTGGTGTCAGTCGTTGGCGTCAGTCGTTCCGTACCTGAGTCTGTTGGTATCAGTCGTTGGTGTCAGTCGCTCGTGTCGTTCCGTACCTGAGCCTGTTGGTGTCAGTCATTGATGTCGTTCCGTACCCGAGTCTGTTGGTGTCAGTCGCTCGTGTCGTTCCGTACCTGAGCCTGTTGGTGTCAGTCGTTTCGTACCTGAGCCTGTTGGCGTCAGTCGTTCGTGTCAGTCGTTGGTGTCAGTCGCTCGTGTCGTTCCGTACCTGAGTCTGTTGGTGTCAGTCGTTGGCGTCAGTCGTTGGTGTCGTTCCGTACCTGAGCCTGTTGGTGTCAGTCGTTGGTGTCAGTCGTTGGCGTCAGTCGTTCTGTACCTGAGCCTGTTGGTGTCAGTCGTTCGTGTCGTTCCGTACCTGAGCCTGTTGGTGTCAGTCGTTGGTGTCAGTCGTTGGCGTCAGTCGTTCCGTACCTGAGCCTGCTGGTGTCAATGGTTCGTGTCAGTCGTTGGTGTCATTGCGTACCTGAGTCGTCGGTGTCAGTCGTTGGCGTCAGTCATTCCGTACCTGAGTCTGTTGGTGTCAGTCGTTTCGTACCTGAGCCTGTTGGTGTCAGTCGTTGGCGTCAGTCGTTCCGTACCTGAGCCTGTTGGTGTCAGTCGTTGGCGTCAGTCGTTCCGTACCTGAGCCTGTTGGTGTCAGTCGTTGGCGTCAGTCGTTCCGTACCTGAGTCTGTTGGTATCAGTCGTTGGTGTCAGTCGCTCGTGTCGTTCCGTACCTGAGCCTGTTGGTGTCAGTCATTGATGTCGTTCCGTACCCGAGTCTGTTGGTGTCAGTCGCTCGTGTCGTTCCGTACCTGAGCCTGTTGGTGTCAGTCGTTTCGTACCTGAGCCTGTTGGCGTCAGTCGTTCGTGTCAGTCGTTGGTGTCAGTCGCTCGTGTCGTTCCGTACCTGAGTCTGTTGGTGTCAGTCGTTGGCGTCAGTCGTTGGTGTCGTTCCGTACCTGAGCCTGTTGGTGTCAGTCGTTGGTGTCAGTCGTTGGCGTCAGTCGTTCTGTACCTGAGCCTGTTGGTGTCAGTCGTTCGTGTCGTTCCGTACCTGAGCCTGTTGGTGTCAGTCGTTGGTGTCAGTCGTTGGCGTCAGTCGTTCCGTACCTGAGCCTGCTGGTGTCAGTCGTTGGCGTCAGTCGTTGGCGTCAGTCGTTCGTGTCAGTCGTTCGTGTCAGTCGCTCGTGTCGTTCCGTACCTGAGTCTGTTGGAATCAGTCATTGGTGTCAGTGGTTGGTGTCAGTCGTTCCGTACCTGAGCCTGTTGGTGTCAGTGGTTGGCGTCAGTCGTTCCGTACCTGAGTCTGTTGGTGTCAGTGGTTGGCGTCAGTCGTTCCGTACCTGAGTCTGTTGGTGTCAGTCGTTGGTGTCAGTCGCTCGTGTCGTTCCGTACCTGAGCCTGTTGGCGTCAGTCGTTGGTGTCAGTCATTGGTGTCAGTCGCTCGTGTCGTTCCGTACCTGAGCCTGTTGGTGTCAGTCGTTGGCGTCAGTCCTTAGGTCAGTCGCTCGTGTTGTTCCGTACCTGAGCCTGTTGGCGTCAGTCGTTGGCGTCAGTCCTTAGGTCAGTCGCTCGTGTCGTTCCGTACCTGAGTCTGTTGGTGTCAGTCGTTGGCGTCAGTCGTTGGTGTCAGTTGTTGGCGTCAGTCGTTGGTGTCAGTCGCTCGTGTCGTTCCGTACCTGAGCCTGTTGGTGTCAGTCGTTCGTGTCAGTCGTTGGTGTCAGTCGCTCGTGTCGTTCCGTACCTGAGTCTGTGGGTGTCAGTCGTTGGTGTCAGTCGTTGGTGTCAGTCGCTCGTGTCGTTCCGTACCTGAGCCTGTTGGTGTCAGTCGTTGGTGTCAGTCGTTGGTGTCAGTCGTTGGCGTCAGTCGTTGGTGTCAGTCGTTCCGTACCTGAGCCTGTTGGTGTAGGTGTCCACGCAGGTCTTCATCTTGGCCAGCAGGTGTCCCACAGAGCTCTGCCCGTCCGGCTCCTCGTCCTCGTCCTCGGCGTCCTGCACGTCTCCGGACAGAGGCAGCAGCAGAGGCACCAGCGCCGTGCAGGACGAGATGGCCCTGAGCAGCTCCAGGAGGGCGCGGTACAGAGGGACGTGCCGCGCCATGTCCAGCACTGAACACAGACAGGAAAAAAAACAAAAAACAACCACTTTACTACGTCCTGGTTATAAGAAAAAATGGCAAATATCTTCTACTGTAAAAATTCTGCGCATCCAACCAAATATATCTTATCAAATATACAAAAGTGCATCCAAAATGTGACTTCTGTGAATTCAAAAGCAACATTTTTATTCACTTATTCTGTGGATGAACCCAGAGCTGCTCGATTATAGCAAAATCATAATCACGATTATTTAGCGCAGACTTGAAAACACGATTATTTTTTAACAATTACTAGAATATTGACAAAATTATTCTGTAGAGAAAGTGTAGACCGAGTATATTTTATTAGAAATGTTTTAGAAAAGACAAAGGGTTTCACTTATAACAATGAACAGAAGGAAATTCATTGTATTAGATTATGAAATTTTTGTAATTGAATGAGTAGTAATTTAAATACAGAGTTAATTGCACAGCCCTAAATGAACCTTTGTTTAAATTTGTACAGTACTTGAAGAGTTTTTATGTACAAAAACAAAACATAAAAAGTCAGAAAATGTCACAACCAGCTCAGAATATAATACAACTTAATAAATGTATACATTTTATGGTTCTTTTAGGTACATTTTATATTAAAAAAATGTAAAACCCAAAGATCAAATCCTTGCCTTAAGTCATTTTTGCAGAGTATTATCATATTGAGTGTAATCTTCAAAAATCTTAATCAATTTTCGTTAAATCTCTTCAGTTAAAATGTCTGATATGAATTGTAAGCTTGAATATTTCTCATTGTTTCATTTATATTGTTTGTTTGATTGTATTGGATCTGCTGTTCAATATTATTTAAAAAATATACACATGTGGCAAATATCTTCATTGATCATTTCTCAAATATACGTCTTATATCAATTTATCGTTCAATAGATAATAGCTGGAACAATATAATTTGTGATTAATTATAGATACTAACTTGTTTAGTAGCTCGTGTTTTTAATTATATTAAACATTTAGAAAAGGGTTTATTTGGGTTTTCATCTTTAACATAGCTCCTTTTTCTTTCTCTTTGTATATTTCCATGAAAACTATGTCAAAGTCAGATCAAGAGAAAGCCGTGAGGTACAAGCTAAAAAAAATTGACCATTCGGATAAATTTTCAGTGAATATTGGCTGCTTCATGTCTGACAAAGCTGCTGTAATCTGTGGAGTTCCTCAGGGATCAATTTTAGGACCAGCTTTGTTTTCTCTGTAAATTCTGTAGATCTGGACAAAATATTGAAATGTACATATTTTTGTGAATTTTGTTCCAAAGATGCAAATGTGACAATTGAGTAAAACGCTTACAGTAAAAAAAAAGAATTCTATAAAAAGAGCTCATTAAAAATAAATGAAAAGTGATGTTTTAACCTTTCAAAAAGAGTTTATGCGAATATTTCTTTGGACACGTTTTAGTCATGCTTTAGTCCTGGTTTTGCCCCAATTTAGTCCCGAGTTAGTCTTGTTTAACCCTGGTTTAGACCTGGGTTAGACCAAGTCCTCTTTTAGTCCCGTTTTAACCTCGGTTAAATCCTGGGTTAGTCCTGTTTCAATCCCAGTTTAGTCATGTTTTAGACCCGTTTTACCCCCGGTTTTGCCCTGGTTTTGTCCCAATTTAGTCTTGTTTAGCCCTGGTTTAGTCCTGGGCTAGCTCTGTGTTAGTGTTCCCATTTATAGGCCTGTTTTAAACACGTTTTAGTCCAGTTTCAGTCACATTTTAGTCCCAGTTTAGTCCAGATTTAGTCCAGGTTTAGCCCAGTATTGTCTGTAATTAAAACTAAATTGAGTTCAAAAAGAGACAGAAACGTCTAAAGTAATCTCTCAAACAAAGAGTCTGTAATATTTCTACATGTTTGTGGTTTATTTTCATGTATTGTTCATGTTTGCAGCTAAAATCACACGCTGGACATATTTCCTTGTTTGTTTTTTTACTCACGTCTTAATAAACATGTCATTTGTAAAAGCACTGACACATTACTGTAATCCAATCCGCCGCCCTCCCGTTCCACGACAAACGCTCAGCCCACTGCTCCACCACAGCAAAGCCAATCAGCCTCAAGAACGCGTGAAAAGTGTGAAAAGTGTGCGTCGAAAAGCTCCGAGAGCAGTTACAGCGAGGAGCTTCTGGACCAAACAAACGGCTGTTGTGACGGAGCCTGTTTAACATTTATATTGAAATTCTGGTCTCCACACTGTCCTCCCCACTGACCTCGCCCGGATTTAATCTGCTGCTCCTCCACGGCGGGAGGAGAAGGGGGAGGGGGGGGGGGGGTGAGAGGTGAACGGGGAGAGAGGGGTGAGGGGGAGAGGTGAGAATGGGACAGAGAGAGAGAGAGAGAGAGAGAGAGAGAAGGGTGAATGAGAGAGAGAGGGAGCGAGAGAGAGGGGTGAAGGGGGGTGAGGGGTGAGAATGGGACAGAGAGAGAGAGAGAGAGAGAGAGAGAGAGAGAGAGAGAGAGAGAGAAGGGTGAATGAGAGAGAGAGAGAGAGGTGAGAGGTGAACGGGGAGAGAGGGGTGAGGGGTAGAGGTGAGAATGGGACAGAGAGAGAGAGAGAGAGAGAGAGAGAGAGAGAGAGAGAGAGAGAGAAGGGTGAATGAGAGAGAGAGGGAGAGAGAGGGGTGAGGGGGAGAGGTGAGAATGGGACAGAGAGAGAGAGAGAGAGAGAGAAGGGTGAATGAGAGAGAGAGAGAGAGGTGAGAGGTGAACGGGGAGAGAGGGGTGAGGGGGAGAGGTGAGAATGGGACAGAGAGAGAGTGAGAGAGAGATAGGGGAGGGGGAATGAGAGAGAGAGGGAGAGAGAGGGGTGAGGGGGAGAGGTGAGAATGGGACAGAGAGAGAGAGAGAGAGAGAGAGAGAGAGAGAGAGAGAAGGGTGAATGAGAGAGAGGGAGAGAGAGGGGTGAGGGGGAGAGGTGAGAATGGGACAGAGAGAGAGGGATGAGGGAGAGAGAGAGGGGTGAGAGGTGAACGGGGAGAGAGGGGTGAGGGGGAGAGAGAGGGGTGAGAGGTGACCGGGGAGAGAGGGGTGAGGGGGAGAGATAGGGGTGAGAGGTGACCGGGGAGAGAGGGGTGAGGGGGAGAGAGAGGGGTGAGAGGTGACCGGGGAGAGAGGGGTGAGGGGGAGAGATGAGAATGGGACAGAGAGAGAGGGATGAGGGAGAGAGGGGTGAGGGGAGAGAGAGAGGGAGGGGGGGAGAGGAGTGAACGGGTGAGGGGGTGAGGGAGAGAGGGGGGGGGGGGGTAGAGAGGGGTGAGGGAGAGAGGGGTGAGGGGGAGAGAGGAGTGAACGGGTGAGGGGGTGAGGGAGAGAAGGGTGAGGTAGGGGAGAGAGGTGAGGGGGGAAGAGAGAGAGAGAGGGAGGGGGGAGTGAACGGGTGAGGGAGAGAGTGGTGAGGTAGGGGTGAGGGGTGAGTGAGGGAGAAGGGGGTGGGGGGGTGAGGGGAGGAGAGGGAGGGGGTGAGCAGGTGAGGGGGTGAGGGAGAGAAGGGGGGGTGAGGGGGAGAGAGGGGGGAGGGGGAGAGAGAGGGTGAACGGGAGACAGGGGGGTGAATGGGAGAGACATGAACGAGGGAGAGAGAGGGGTGAGGGGGGAAGGGGTGAGGGTGAGAGAGAGGGTGAACGGGAGACAGGGGGGTGAACGGGAGAGAGGGGTGAACGGGGGAGAGACATGAACGGGAGAGTGTTAATATAAAGACAAAGAATGGATCATGTCTGTTGCTGTTTTAGAGCGTCGTCTGTAATTAAACAATTAATCAATTTAGTGCTGGTTTAGTCCCGGTTTAGCTCATGTATCGTCTGTATTTAAAACTATTAAAATGAGCTCAAAAACACACAGAAAAGTCTTGCTTAATCTCACAAACAAAGAATATAACGTGGTATTTCTACATTTTTGTGGCTTATGTTGCGGTCCATTCATGTTTTGAGCTCATTCTGATCGAGCTCCTCTAAACAGATATTGAGTGATCATTTGTATAATAACGTGTCAGCTCTAATTACAGGCGCTGCTTATTTCTCGGTGAGACGCGGCTGAAATACCACAGACTAATGAACGGTGATGTGTGTAAATGTCACATGAACTCGTTAGGCCTGACCTCACCGTCTCACTCAGGCCTGGGTCACTGCGAGCTCGGCCTCATCTGAGCCCAAGTCCAGGTTTCACAAAACTCACTCAAAAAAGCCGGGTTTGTCGTTTCCCAATTGGAGTCAAGTGCCAAATTTTCTTTCTTTCTTCGTGTATTTCCAAGAAAACTGTGTCAAAGCCGAGAGGAACAAGCTCAAAAATTGACCATTCAGACACATTTTTGAGTGAACGTTGGCTCCTTCATGTCTGACGAAGCTGCTATAGCTGTGGAGTTCCTCAGGGATCAATTTTAGGACCAGCTTTGTTTTCTCGTTTGTTCGTTCGTCTTGTTTTTCTGTATAGTCTCGGTATAGTCTGTAGAGTTGATCCAAATATGCAATTGCGGCAACTGAGTACATCATATATTGTAAAAATAAAAAATGCTATAAAAAGAGCTGATGTAATTGCTAACTTGACTTTATTCTCATAAATTAAATTGTCAGGAAACTATAAAAAATGTTCTTTCAGTCGTTTAAAGGTGGTGTACTCTATTTTAGATTAGATTTAGATTGGGTTTTCCACCTAAGATTATCTTATAAAGCACTTTGTGACAAAAACGAGAGCGCATTTTGTCTGCTTCTAAAATTAAACAATTTCATGTCTCATCAACCGAGCAGTAAAAGCTGAGAGCAGTGGTCTTATTGGCTTTAGTGGTCCGACCCATTTCCTGAACAAAATCTGTTTTGCAGCTGTGAATGAGCCCTGATTTAGACCTGGTTTTGTCCGGCTTTGGTCCTGGTTTAACCCTGTTTTAGCTCTAGTTTAGCCCTGCTTTAGGCCTTGTTTGGACCCAATTTAGTTCGGCTTTAGTCCTGGTTTTAAGCCTGGTTTAGACCCAGTCTAGCCCTGGTTTAACCCTGTTTTATGCCATTTTTTAGTCCTGGTTTTTGTTCCATTTAGCCCTGTTTTCAAGCTGGTTTTAGTTTTTGTTCAACTTTAGACCTGCTTTTGTCCAGATTTAGTCCTCTTGTCCTTATTCTGAGTCCTGGTTGAGTCTTTTTTTACTCTTTGTTCAGTCCCGGTTCAGTCCTGGTTTTAGTCTTGGTTTAGTCCTTGTTCAGTCCTGGTTTTAGTCTTTGTTTAGTACAGTTTTTAGCCTTTGTTTAGTCTTGGTTTACTCTCAGTTTAGTCCTGTTTTTAGTCTTCGTTCAGTCCTGGTTTAGTCCTCATTCAGTCCTATTTTTTGCCTTTGTTTAGTCCTGGTTCAGTCCTGGTTTTAGCCTTTGTTTAGTCCTGGTTTTAGTCCTTGTTTAGTCCTGGTTCAGTCCTGGTTTTAGTCTTCGTTCAGTCCTGGTTTAGTCCTGGTTCAGCCCTGGTTCAGTCCTGGTTTTAGCCTTTGTTTAGTCCTGGTTTACTCTTGGTTCAGTCCTGGTTCAGTCCTGGTTCAGTCCTGTTTTACTCCTGGTTCAGTCCTGGTTCAGTCCTGGTTCAGTCCTGTTTTAGTCCTGGTTCAGTCCTGGTTCAGTCCTGGTTCAGTCCTGGTTCAGTCCTGGTTCAGTCCTGTTTTAGTCCTGGTTCAGTCCTGTTTTACTCCTGGTTCAGTCCTGGTTCAGTCCTGGTTCAGTCCTGGTTCAGTCCTGGTTCAGTCCTGGTTCAGTCCTGTTTTAGTCCTGGTTCAGTCCTGTTTTAGTCCTGGTTCAGTCCTGTTTTTAGCCTTTGTTTAGTCCTGGTTTTAGTCCTGGTTCAGTCCTGTTTTTAGCCTTTGTTTAGTCCTGGTTTTAGTCCTGGTTCAGTCCTGGTTTACTCCTGGTTCAGTCCTGTTTTTAGCCTTTGTTTAGTCCTGGTTTTAGTCCTGGTTCAGTCCTGTTTTAGTCCTGGTTCAGTCCTTGTTTAGTCCTGTTTTAGTCCTGGTTCAGTCCTGGTTCAGTCCTGGTTCAGTCCTGGTTCAGTCCTGTTTTAGTCCTGGTTCAGTCCTGTTTTAGTCCTGTTTTACTCCTGGTTCAGTCCTGTTTTAGTCCTGGTTTTACTCCTGGTTCAGTCCTGGTTCAGTCCTGGTTCAGTCCTGGTTCAGTCCTGGTTCAGTCCTGGTTCAGTCCTGGTTCAGTCCTGGTTCAGTCCTGTTTTACTCCTGGTTCAGTCCTGGTTCAGTCCTGGTTCAGTCCTGGTTCAGTCCTGGTTCAGTCCTGGTTCAGTCCTGTTTCAGTCCTGTTTCAGTCCTGTTTTAGTCCTGTTTTAGTCTTGGTTCAGCCCTGGTTCAGTCCTGGTTCAGTCCTGGTTCAGTCCTGGTTCAGTCCTGTTTTAGTCCTGGTTCAGTCCTGTTTTACTCTTGGTTCAGTCCTGGTTCAGTCCTGTTTTAGTCCTGTTTTACTCTTGGTTCAGTCCTGGTTCAGTCCTGGTCCAGTCCTGGTTCAGTCCTGTTTTAGTCCTGGTTCAGCCCTGGTTCAGTCCTGGTTCAGTCCTGGTTCAGTCCTGGTTCAGTCCTGTTTTACTCCTGGTTCAGTCCTGGTTCAGTCCTGGTTCAGTCCTGGTTCAGTCCTGGTTCAGTCCTGGTTCAGTCCTGGTTCAGTCCTGTTTCAGTCCTGTTTTAGTCCTGTTTTAGTCTTGGTTCAGCCCTGGTTCAGTCCTGGTTCAGTCCTGGTTCAGTCCTGGTTCAGTCCTGTTTTAGTCCTGGTTCAGTCCTGTTTTACTCATGGTTCAGTCCTGGTTCAGTCCTGTTTTAGTCCTGTTTTACTCTTGGTTCAGTCCTGGTTCAGTCCTGGTCCAGTCCTGGTTCAGTCCTGGTTCAGTCCTGTTTTACTCTTGGTTCAGTCCTGGTTCAGTCCTGGTCCAGTCCTGGTTCAGTCCTGGTTCAGTCCTGTTTTACTCTTGGTTCAGTCCTGGTTCAGTCCTGGTCCAGTCCTGGTTCAGTCCTGGTTCAGTCCTGTTTTACTCTTGGTTCAGTCCTGGTTCAGTCCTGGTTCAGTCCTGGTTCAGTCCTGGTCCAGTCCTGGTTCAGTCCTGGTTCAGTCCTGTTTTACTCTTGGTTCAGTCCTGGTTCAGTCCTGGTACAGTCCTGGTTCAGTCCTGGTTCAGTCCTGTTTTACTCTTGGTTCAGTCCTGGTTCAGTCCTGGTTCAGTCCTGGTTCAGTCCTGGTTCAGTCCTGGTTCAGTCCTGGTTCAGTCCTGGTTCAGTCCTGGTTCAGTCCTGGTTCAGTCCTGGTTCAGTCCTGGTTCAGTCCTGGTTCAGTCCTGGTTCAGTCCTGTTCTTTCGCTCATCTCAGAGGCACATTTACCCTCCTTCCTGTCCGCCTGATGCTGTATTTTCCTCTCTGCTGCTCACATTTGCTCTAAAAGCTTCCGTTGGACCCGGCGTGTTCTGCTCAGACCTGGAGGCTGCTCTGGACGTGAAGTGCCAGGGATCGCTCCGGTCTGAGGCCCATCACGCCGGCTCTCGTTCGGAGAAAAGGGCAGAGCGATTTGGCCCGAGGTCGAGACAAAAACCTGACTCACGGAAACAGACGCCCACACGAGGCCCAAAGTAAAAAACTGAAGGAAAACAGAACCAAAAGAGGAACAAAACACGACGTAAAACACCAAAACAACCAGCAATGTTTGAAAACTAAGACGGTTCTGTTTAATGTCTGTGATTTGAGCTGTTTTAGTCCAAGGATTTAAGGCCAGACTCTACAACAAACGTGTCCAATCTGCTCCTGATGTTTGATTCTTCCATTGAATCCACTTCATCCATAGATTTCTCTGACATTGTTTTCTTCAAATGCATTTTTGTCCCTCGAGACACAAAGATCAGCCTAAAGTAGATCCACACAAACTGTACAATCTGGACTCAACAGGATTCTGATACAACGAACGTTTGACTAAAAGCAACAAAAACGCGACTAAAAACAACAAAATGTGACTTAAATTCACACAAACGCAACTAAAAACTACAAAATGCAACTAAAAATGACAAAAATACATAAAAAGCGACAAAAACGAGACACAAACGCAACTAAACGTGACAAAAATACAACTGCAGCAACTAAAAGTGACAAAAATTCTGATACAACCAACGTTTGACTAAAAGTGACAAAAACGCAACTAAAAACAACAGAAATGATTTAAAGCGACAAAACCATGACTTCAAGCAAAAAACCTGGACTGAAAGCGACAAAAATTTGACTAAAAGTGTCAAAAAAGTTACTAAAAGCAACTAAAACGCAACAATAAACGTGACTAAAAGCGACAAAAACACAACAAAAAGCAACAAAAATGCAACTAAAAGCGATAAACTGCAAGAACATTGTTTTCTTCAAATGCATTTTTGTCCCTCGAGACATAAAGATCATTAAAGTAGATCCACACAAACTGTACAATCTGGACTCAACACATTTAGACCAAACAAGGATTTAAGGAGGATTCTAAAACTCATTTGTTGAGGTTTTAAGTCAAAAAAATGAGGCGAAATTTGAATTTTCAGTCAAATCTAGTTTACTTAAAAACTAAACAAGAAATCCAAAATCCTCTCCTATCCTGTACATTTTTATAACGAATATGTTACAAAATGAACAAGAAATTTAAACCTGGTTCTGTCCATTTTTCAGATTTAAATGTCCCAAATATGTGGATTTTTGGTTGTTTTTAGATTTAAAATGTCTTATTTCTACATGAAAACGTGACATTAATAATAATACATTTTTTCCTTATATTTATGTAAATAAACTACAGGAGGAGTTTAACGTTGATATCTTTAAATTTAAGATTTTTTATGATTCACCTGCAGCGTCTCACCTTAAACTTTTATTGATTCAAACGTCTGAGTCCATGTTACGTCCCAGATTCATGTTATTAGTTAATCACAGATCCTTTTCCAACGCAATTATTGTTTTTTTTTCTGTAAATAATAAAAACGTGACCCAAACATCTTTCTAGGTTTGAAGAACATTTGAACAGGGCGCCCTCTGACGGTCGAACATGAGAAAATAAAATTCATGATTCTGGCACGAGGTCATTTGTAAATAGAACTTTGTGAATAGAATTGTGGAAGAAAAAGCCGCTTTCAGTTGGAACGATACAGTTCTATCAACAAATACTGTCACTTTCATTTAAATATTCTGTACGTTCTATGACTAATCTGAAAATCCAAAACTAAACAAAGTCAATGACATTTTGACCAAAACATCAGATAAAACCCTAGGATTTAAAGCAAATTGATGTGAAGCAAAACGATCAATTTGAACAAAAACACCGCCTTGTAAACCGTTTACAGGAGAAAAACAAAGGCATTTTAGTGGATTTTATTTTATTTTTTTCCTGCGGTGACAGTCTTTAATAATGAAATCCAAAAATCAAACGGTCGAGACATTTTCAGGGACAAAACAGACGTATATTTTGGCAGATCTGGTCTTTTTTCTCATTTTCCATGTCTTGAAAACTTGACTTGATAATTGTTTTCCAGGTTTTCCAGGACTCGTGGGAACCCTGCCTTTCTCTCTCCCCCTCACCCCCCATCTCTCCCTCTCCCTTTCTCTCCCCCAAAGACGTCTGATTCAACAGTAAATGACGTTGGAAACAACACAAAGCTGCTCTCTCCTCCTCTCACTTTCTCTCGTTTGTCTCTCCTTCTCTCCCCCTTCCTTTTTGGTCTCTCCCTCCCTCTCCCCCTTCCTTTTTGGTCTCTCCCTCCCTCTCCCCCTTCCTTTTTGGTCTCTCCCTCCCTCTCCCCCTTCCTTTTTGGTTTCTCTCTCCTTCCTTTCCTCTTTTGTCTCTTTCCCTCCTCCATCTTCTCCTTCACCCCCTTTTTGTCTCTCCCTTTCACACTGTTCTCCTTCTCCTTTCCTCCTCTGTTCTCTCTCATTCTTCTCCTGTCCCCCTTTTCCTTTCCCACTCTTCTCTCACCCTCCTTCTGGCCCTCCCCCATCCCTTCATATTTTCCTTACTTCTTGCTCCCTCGCTCTGTATCTCGTCCTTTCTTCTTCCTCCCCCGTATCCTTAAAATCACGCAGCCTTCTCCTGCTGCTCCTCCTCCCCCTCTCCTCCCTACGCTCTTCCTTTCTCTCTCCTCCCCCATTCCTTCATCAGCGCTCTCTCACATTCCTACTTATTTCTTATCTCTTTTCTGCCCCCCTGATCCCAATTTTTCCGTCTTCTCTTTTGTCTCCCTCTTCTTTCTCCTCCCTCCTCTCTCTCCTCCTTTTTTCCTTCCCCTTTTCCTTTTCTCTTCTTCCTCTTTTGCCTCCCTCTCTCCTCTCTTTTCTTGTGTCCCTCTTCATCTTTCTCTCTTATTCTCTCCCTCCTCCCCCTTTTCTTTTTTCCTCCCTCCGTTCCCTCTTCTCCTTTTCTTCACGCTTCTCTTCCACTTTTCTCTCTCCCTTCCCCCGTTCCCTCCCTCTTCTTCCTTCTCTGTCTCTTCCTCCTCTCTCCAGTCTCTCTCATTTTTTCTCCCTATCCATCATCTTTCTTTCTCCTCCCCCTTTCCTTCATAATTTTCTCTCTTCCCTACTTATTTTCCTTTCCTTTCTCTTATTGTCTCCCTTTTCTTTCTTCTGCCCCATATCCTTTTCTCCTCCCCCCTTTCTCTCGCTTCTATCATCTCTTTCCCTCTTACTCTCTCCTTCCTCCCCCCTTCCTTTCTCTCCCTCTTCCATCTCCCTCTCTTTCCTTGCTTCCCTTCTCTCCCTTTCTTGCCCCTCGCTCTCTTGTTCTTCCTTCTCCCTCCTCCCCCTTTTTCTTTCTTCCTTCCTCGTTGTTCTCCTCTCTCCTTTTGTTTCCCTCTTTTCTCCCCCTCCCTCCTCTCCCTCCTCTCCCTCTCTCATTTGCATCGTCTCTTTCCCCTCACTCTCTCGCTCTCCCTTTTCCTGTTTTCTTTCTTCCTTCCTTCCTCTCCTTACTCCTCTTTTGTTTCCCTCTTTTCTCACGCGGTTCCCTCCTCTCCCCCTCTCATTTGCATCATCTCTTTCCCCTTGCTCTTCCTTTTCCCTCCTCCCCCGTTTTCTTCCTTCCTTCCTCACTATTTTCCTCTTTTGTTTCCCTCTTTTCTCCTGCTTTTCTCCCTTCTTCCTCCTCTCTCCCCTCCCGCCCTCATTTGCTTCGTCTCTTTCCCCTCGTTCTCTCATTCTCCCTTTTTCTGTTTTCTTTCTTCCTTCCTCACTGTTCTCTTTTATTTCCCTCTTTTCTCACGCTGTTCCCTCCCTTTCCTCCCCCCTTTCCCACTCCTCCCTCTCATTTGCATCGTCTCTTTCCACTCCTCCCCGTTTTCTTTCTTCCTTCCTTCCTTCCTTCCTCACTGTTCTCCTCTTTTGTTTCCCTCTTTTCTCCCGCTGTTCCCTCCTTCTCCTCCCCCCTCTCCCTCTCCCTCTCTCATTTGCATCGTCTTTCCCCTCACTCTCTTCCTTTTCCCTCCTCCCCCGTTTTCTTCCTTCCTTCCTCTCTGCTCTCCTCTTTTGTTTCCCTCTTTTCTCACGCTTTTCTCCCTTCTTCCTCCTCTCTCCCCTCCCTCCTCTGTCTCTTCTCCCTCCTCCGTCTCTCCTCCCTCCTCTCCCTCTCTCATTTGCATCATCTCTTTCCCCTCTCTCTCGCTCTTCCTTTTCCCTCCTCCCCGTTTTCTTTCTTCCTTCCTCTCCGCTCTCCTCTTTTGTTTCCCTCTTTTCTCCTGCTTTTCTCCCTTCTTCCTCCTCCTCTCTCCCCTCCCTCCTCCATCGTCTCCCTCTCCTCTCCCTCTCCTCCCTCTCATTTGCATCGTCTCTTTCCCCTCGCTCTCCCTTTTCTTCCTTCCTTCCTCTCCGCTCTCCTCTTTTGTTTCCCTCTTCTGTCTCTCCTCCCTCCTCCTCTCTCCCCTCCCTCCTCTGTCTCTCCTCCCTCCTATCCCTCTCTCATTTGCATGGTCTCTTTCCCCTCGCTCTCCCTTTTCTTCCTTCCTTCCTCTCCGCTCTCCTCTTTTGTTTCCCTCTTCTCTCCCTCCCTCTCCTCCCCTCTTCCTCCTCCTCTCTCCCCTCCCTCCTCTGTCTCTCCTCCCTCCTCCTCTCTCCCCTCCCTCCTCTGTCTCTCCTCCCTCCTATCCCTCTCTCATTTGCATCGTCTTTCCCCTTGCTCTCCCTTTTCTTTCCTCCTTCCTCTCCGCTCTCCACTTTTGTTTCCCTCTTCTCTCCCTCTCCTCCCCTCCTCCTCCCCCCTCTCTCTCTCTCTCCCTCTCTTCTTCCGCTCCGTTATGCAATGCACGGTCCTCCCACGTCTGCTCCCGTCGACTAAAATATTCCAGCCTGTACCTGCGACCACAAAGCCTCTGCCGCCAGCAGGATTCCACCTCCTCCTCCTCCTCCTCCTCCTCTCTCTTCTCTCTCTCTTCTCCTCCTCTTCCTCCGACACCGGGAACGTTCCTTTTCATTTACGCCTCGACCGGAGCCAGGAAAACCGACGGAGCGATTCCAGGCGTCGGAAAATCACAAAATCGGTCTGGAATTCCGATGGAGCGACAGGGAATTTACAAAAAGCAAACACCGGGGGACGTTCCGGAGCGTTTGTGCGACCGACGAGGCATTCTCCAAAGCAGGAATTTCAACGTGTTTCGTGGATAAGAAGCGGGAAAATTGGGAAAGAAAAGAAAAACCGAGGGAGTTGTTTTAGGAGGAGCGAAAGGAGAGTGAAATCTGGGAAAACTGGGTGACATAAAAACAACTCTGAGCCACATTTTGATGAGATTTTCCAGATCTTTTCCCAAAACGATTGTTAAATTTGCAGAAAATGTGCTGTTTATTATGGAAATATTGTCAGATTGTCAAGCAGCACAGACTTTAAAGGTTGACCGTTACATTTAGACACATTTTTCCCACGTTTTCGAGCCGAAGTGACACTGGAATCACAAATAGGAAACGATCATTTGACGTTAAGAATCAAGAGGAATTTTAAACGATTGAAAGGCACAGGGAGAAACTGGGAATAATCGATCGTATTTTGGTCGAACGCAAAGGAAAAGCAGCAAAAAAACAGCGAAAATGTTGAGATTTTATTAAACAAATAAGACTAGACTCTCTTTAAATGGCATTTAAAGCAGGAAATGCTTCAAAAAGGCAAAAATAATGGTTTTGAATGCAATAAATGAGAAAAAATACATTGTTTATGGAAGAAAAGAGTGAGAATGTGAAGCTTAAATGCTGTAAATTAAACTAATTTAGAGATTGACTTTGTTCCAACGCAGAATTTAGACGTTTAAGAGTTTAAAAAATATGAAATTAAGCTTAAAAATGAAGAATATTTTGAAGAAAACGAGGCAGTGACTTTACATGAACTTTAATCGACGAAAACACATCGTTTATCAATTAGTTTTAACCATTTTGGACGAGTTTAAAGCTGGAAATTGTGTCAGAAATATATTGTTTTTGGAAGACGAAGAGAAGAGAGAACGTTTGAGATGGCAAGAAGGCTCATTCCTGATTAGAGACTTTATTTTCAAAGGATTGTTGAATGAAACGGCTTTTATTCACGAAGGATTGAGCGGAGTTTGAAAAGCGACGGGAGAGAAGCAGCAGCTGGACTTTGACATGTTTTGTCCAAATGGCTTTTTGTGACGCGACTGTTTTTTGAGATTAAAAAGACTCGACTCCACGAAGGAACTGACCATGTCTTAAAGGCTTTTGGGGTAAGAGTTTTAAATGTTCTGTTTGATCAAAATAAAAGCGGTTTGTGTTAAAGACGGCTCAGATCGGTTTGAGTTTAGGAGGAGAATGGGATTAAAAATGAGACGATCCAGACTTTTTAGATTTGATAATGACTTACACACTTTGGCTTTAAGTCCAGACGCTGAAGAAATAAAGCATTTTGTGTAAAAACAGCCAAAATGTCACATATTTGGGACATTTCAATCTGAAAAATGGACAGAACCAAGTTTTTGTTCATTTTGTAACATATTAGTTATATAAAAACTCTTTAAATTTGCCAAAAAAAATTGTAATTTTGCCTCATTTTTACTTCAAACTGTAATAAATGTTAGAATCTGATCTTAAATCCTTGTTTGTTCTAAATGTGTTGAGTCCAGATTGTACAGTTTGTGTGGATCTACTTTAGGCTGATCTTTATGTCTCGAGGGACAAAAATGCATTTGGACAAAACACAATCTAAAAACAATCTTTGTCCACGACAGAATTTAATTTGAAACCAAATAATCTGCACATTTTTTATGTACAATGTGGATTAACATTAGCTCTGATAAAACCCTAGACCTGGTTTAGACCTGGTTTAGACCTGGTTTAGACCTGGTTTAGTCCTGGTTTAGACCTGGTTTAGTCCTGGTTTAGTCCTGGTTTAGTCCTGGTTTAGTCCTGGTTTAGACTTGGTTTAGTCCTGGTTTAGACTTGGTTTAGTCCTGGTTTAGTTCTGGTTTAGACCTGGTTTAGTCCTGGTTTAGTCCTGGTTTAGTCCTGGTTTAGTCCTGGTTTAGACCTGGTTTAGTCCTGGTTTAGTCCTGGTTTAGACCTGGTTTAGTCCTGGTTTAGTCCTGGTTTAGTCCTGGTTTAGTCCTGGTTTAGTCCTGGTTTAGTCCGAGCTGCTCGATTATGGCAAAAAAACGTTTATTTTGAACAATTACTTTTAATTTCTCAAAATTGTTCCAGAGAAAGACAAATATATTTTATTATTCATGTTTTAGAAAAGTGTCTTTGCTTCTGGTTTTAAGGAAAAAGGAGGCACTTAATTATAATAATTAACTGTATTTACAATGACATGTTTGTAATTATAGAACGTAATAACTGAAGTCACAATTATCGACATGATTTAGTGACACAGACCTGTTTGAGTTGATTTATTATAGATTGTGGATCGACTTGTTCAAACGAGTGTCTGGGTTCAATACCAGGTTTAGTGTCACTTAGAATCTGATACTTTTGACAGCGACTAAAACGGCACTCATTTTCTTAAAACAAAACGGATCCAGATGAGTTTGTAACAGTTCTTTATCTTCTCTAACGACAGAACGGCTTTAAGAAATAAAAACTCAAACACTGAGACGTTCTGAACCAACACAGACCAGTAAATATTCTTATTACATCATTTACATCCACCAGGAAATCTGATTTTTCTGGATCGGCGCCAGAGTCAGCATTAGTGCGTCCTTATCTAAAAAAACACAGAGGAGGCGTCTGGATCACCACCTGATGACGTCACAAGGTGGAACAGAGTGAACGAAGCGACAGGATTCACTGAAACAAGCTTTTCGTGGAGGGAAAATACAGGATTGTAACGAGATCGAAGCACAAAAAGTCAGTAGAAAATGCCTTTAATCGGGCTGTAGTCGATTAAAGATCAATTAAAGGAACAAACGAGGTCACAGTCGCCCCTGAACTCCCATCAGCTCACTCCATCCTTTCTCTTCTGCTGCGGTGCATAAACCACTTAAAGGGCCTATGACAGGTTTTCACGATTTTCTAATTTTGTCTTTATTTGGTGTGTTAATAGTTGTTGTAAATATAAATGATAGTTTCACAACAATCGAGTGGCCGTTTGTGAAGAAAAGTCGAAATATCTGTAGAAAGTTACAGGAAGCGAACAAACTGATGACATCACACTGTGGGGAGACAAAGATTACGCATAATTTACACAAAAGAGACGACTTTTTTTACACTTAATTTAATCAAAAAAAGTGTTCACATGTATTTTTATTTGTAAATTTTAAAAAAATCTGTGGCATTAGATGAATTTGGCCCAGTTTACAGCGTGGTTGCTATGGTGATTTCCTAGTGTGATGTCATCATTTACAACCAGGAAGTAAAACAAAAAACCTCCAAAATTGCTAAAGCGGAAGAAAATTTGTGAAGTATTTTAGCAAAATTTGAAATAGATTTATCTGAACTGCATTTAAGTGAAATGAGTCGTCCAACCTGTCATGGGCCCTTTAAATAATTAGTCAATTAATAAAAATGCTGGTCAACTGAGACGCCGACAACTGATTAATCGACGAAACAAATAACAGCCCTTTCCAAATCCTGTTTAAAACTTAATCTACCAATTTTAATGTATACAATTAAGATTTCTTTGTCAATTGTCTGTTTTATTTAATAATTTGGCTGGAGCAGTTGGCAGTGAAGGGGTTAAAGTGACATTTCCACATTTAACTCGGTGATAAAGTCTGACGTGTTTGTGGGAAAAGTTCACCCAAATAAAAACATTGCTGCAGTTTAAAATAGAACACTCTTATTAAATCAGGAAGTGTCGGGGTTTGTACAGTGCAATATTTACGGATTTATCGTCAGAAAATTAAACGTTCTGTTCAGTTTTCTGTTTCGCCAATGAGTTTGTTAGCGATGAAAGGTGACCAAAAGCGTCAAAAATGCGGCTAAAAGCAACAATGATGCGACAAAATGTGACAAAAAAACAACTAAAAGCGACTTAAAGTGACAAAATACAATGAAAAGTGACAAAACCGGATTGAAACAGGCCAAAGGTGACAAAGTAAAAGCGTCTGAAAAGTGCCTAAAAGCAGCAAAACTCAACTAAAACTGAAAACAAATACATAAATGCCAGCGACAAGACAACAAATGTGACTTAAAGCAACAAAAACGTGACAAAATGCGTCAAAAAAGCAACTCAAAGTGGCAAAGCGCAACTGTAAGAGACTGTTAGCGACAAAAGGTGACAAATAGTGACAAAAATCAAAGAAAACTGGAAAAAAAGCAGCAAAAAGCTTGAAAAGACACTTGATGTTCATGACTTCAAACTCGGACTTGATCTTGTGATAAAGAGCTGTATTTGATGCTAACGATATGTTTAGCCGTTAGCAAAACAAAGCTAGCAAAGCACGTTAGCATCAGCTGTTTCCTGTTTATGTCTTTGACTCAAAATCTGATATTTCCAGCTCATAATCATCTAACATTATTCAAATGCATGACATAAAGAGAATTTTTGTTGCTTTTGGTCATATTTTTGTCGCTTTTTTACACTTTTCTGACACTTTCAGTCGCGTTTGTGTCACTTGTACTTGTGTTTTTGGTCATGTTTTAGACACTTTTGGGATTTGGTTATGATTTCAATGTTTTGGTTGCGTTTTTGTCACTTTTACTCATGTTTTTGTTGCTTTCAGTCATGTTTTTGACACTTTTAGTTACGCTTTTTTTGTTTTTGGTTATATTTTTGTCACTTACTCGTTTTTATCATTTTTGATTGTGTTTTTACACCGTTTGTCTTTTTGTTTTACATTTAAGGTCATGTTTTTGACACTTTTTGCTTTTGGTGCCAATTTCAATGTTTTTGTCACTTTTATTCATGTCTTTTAATCGTGCTTTTTGTTTCCTTTTTGTCGCGTGTTTGATGTTTTTTGACGCTTTTTGTTGCTTTTTGTCGTCTTTTTATTGCTTTTAGTTGCACTTTAGTTTCTTTCGGTTGCGTTGATGCTTTTTGTTTCCTTTTTGTCGCGTGTTTGATGTTTTTGGATGTTTTTTGTTGTCTTTTTATCTCTTCTTGTTGCACTTTAGTTTCTTTCGGTTGCGTTGATGCTTTTTGTTTCCTTTTTGTCGCATGTTTGATGTTTTTGGACGCTTTTTGTTGCTTTTTGTTGTCTTTTTATTGCTTTTAGTTGCACTTTAGTTTCTTTTGGTTGCGTTTTTGTTGCTCACACTAAATGCAGAAAAAGCTGAGGACAAACAGGAAGTAGTTTCCTGTTTACCTTTAGCCACGTCTCAGACAAAAAGGTGGAATCACTAAACGTCTTTTTGTGAATCTCAGGATTTTAAAGGATGGTTGAGGAGGACTTCGATCTCCTCTCGTTTCCCGCAGTTGGACGGGTTCATGGAGTATGTTCTTGACGCTGTGCTGTGTCTGTTCCAGGTCGATGAGCCGACAGGACCATGGGGCGGACCGTGCTGACGCTGGAGGACGTGAAGGACCTGGAGCTGAAGGAGGAGCAGGAGGAGTCCATCCTGGCTCTGCTCGGCATCGTGGGAACTTTCCTCAACCTGTTTGTCATCGTCTTCGTTTACATCTACACCACGCTGTGAGCCGCACCACGACCGCCTAAAAGGAAAACCACGCCACGACAACGAAAACTACTGCGGCAACAACAAAAACTACTGCAACGAGTGCGAAAAGTACTCCAAAAAACAACAAAAACTACTGCAACGAGAGCGAAAAGTACTGCAACGAGTGCGAAAACTGCAGCAACGACAAAAAGTACTGCAACGACAGCGAAAAGTACTGCGACGAGAACAAAAACTACTGCGACGAGAGCGAAAAGTACTGCAACGACAACAAAAACTACTGCAAAAACAACAAAAACTACTGCGACCAGAGCGAAAAGTACTGCAACGACAACAAAAACTACTGCAACGACAACAAAAACTACTGCAACGAGAGCGAAAAGTACTGCGACGACAGCGAAAAGTACTGCAACCAGAGCGAAAAGTACTGCAACCAGAGCGAAAAGTACAGCAACGAGAGCAAAAAGTACTGCAACGACAGAGAAAAGTACTGCAACGAGAGCGAAAAGTACTGCAACGAGAGCGAAAACTACTGCATAGAGAGCGAAAACTACTGCAACGACAGCGAAAACTACTGCATAGAGAGCGAAAACTACTGCAACGACAGCGAAAACTACTGCAACGAGAGCAAAAAGTACTGCAACGACAACAAAAACTACTGCAACGAGAGCGAAAAGTACTGCAACGACAGCGAAAACTACTGCAACAACAAAAATTACTCCAAAAACAGTGAAAAGTACTGTAACGAGAGCGAAAAGTACTGCAACGAGAGCAAAAAGTACTGCAACGACAGAGAAAAGTACTGCAACGAGAGCGAAAAGTACTGCAACGACAGCGAAAACTACTGCAACGACAACAAAAACTACTGCAACGAGTGCGAAAAGTACTGCAACGAGAGCGAAAAGTACTGCAACGACAGCGAAAACTACTGCAACGACAGCGAAAACTACTGCAACAACAAAAATTACTCCAAAAACAGTGAAAAGTACTGTAACGAGAGCGAAAAGTACTGCAACGAGAACAAAAAGTACTGCAACGAGAACAAAAAGTACCGCAACCAGAGCGAAAAGTACTGCAACGAGAACAAAAAGTACTGCAACGAGAACAAAAAGTACCGCAACCAGAGCGAAAAGTACTGCAACGAGAGCGAAAAGTACTGCAACCAGAGCGAAAAGTACTGCAACGACAGCGAAAAGTACTGCAACGACAGAGAAAACTGCAGCAACGACAAAAAGTACTGCAACGACAACGAAAAGTACTGCAACTAGAGCGAAAACTACAAAAACTACTGCAACGACAGCGAAAAGTACTGCAACAACAGCGAAAACTGCAGCAACGACAAAAAGTACTGCAACGACAGCGAAAAGTACTGCAACCAGAGCGAAAAGTACTGCAACGAGAGCAAAAAGTACTGCAACCAGAGCAAAAAGTACTGCAACGAGAGCAAAAAGTACTGCAACCAGAGCGAAAGGTACTGCAACCAGAGCGAAAAGTACTGCAACGACAGTGAGAACGGCGCAGGACTTCAGAGATTAAACCGTACAAATAAATCAACATTTGGATCTGAAATTGAAGAATATTTAAACTTTCAAAAGGAGAAAGTCGTGTGGAATCATTCGATTTGTTGTTGTAAAAACGAACAAAAAGGCGTTCCAACAAAGACATGGAAACACACGTTAACTCTGGAACGTAAAAGAAGAAAAACATATCTTTTTGGGAGGAAAAAAAAAGAATCTAAACTTGAAATAATTGTATTTTTAAGCTCAAAAGTGAACAGACAGGACATGGAATTTGAGTCTTAATGTATTTAAAAACTATTGCGTAATTCTATGTGAAGATTTTGTAAATGTTAATATCAGGTGATGTACTTTTGAAAAATGATGCACTGAAGCCATAGATTAAACATTATCTACTGTTGTTTTATGCCGTTTAATGGATTTATAAAAGTGGTGAGGCGTGTGTCAAAGAAATGTTTATGACGCAGTAAAAGTCATTTCTTTACAGTTTTGTCAAACGTGAAGAACTGCAGCTGAGAAACGATCGACGCCATGAAACACGGCAGGATTTGTCGTTTGGAGACGGACTTTTGTCGAAAAGAAGACGAACGCTTTTACTTTGAACGAGACAAATGTGTTTTTCGTGAAGGAAACAAATGCTTTTATTGTGAAAAAGACGAACGCTTTTACTTTGAACGAGACAAATGTGTTTCTCGTGAAGCAGAAGAACGCACTTACTTTGAAAGAAAGAAATGCATTTATTATTGTGAAGGGAACAAATGCTTTTATTGTGAAGGGAACAAATGCTTTTATTGTGAAGCAGCCGCACCCCTCGCTCTGGACCCGGGCAGATGACACAGACTTTAAAGGGCGTATGACAGGTTTTCGTGATTTTATTCGGTGTATTAATACCTGCTGTAAATATAAATTATAGTTTTACACCAATCGAGTTGCAGTTTGTGGAGAAAAGTTTAAAAATCCGTCGAGAATTACAGGAAGTAAACAAACTGATGACATCACACTGTGGAGACAAAAGTTATGCATAATTTACACAAAAAAGCGTGTTTTTTTTAATTCTTTATACATGAATTTGACAAAAAAGGTGTTCACGTGTGTTTTTTATTTGAAAAAGTAAAAAATCTGTGACGTTACATGAATTTTGGTGGTTGCTATGGTAATTTCCTAGCGTGATGTCATCATTTACAACCAGGAAGTGACACAAAAAACCTAAAAAAAATTGCGAAACCGGAGAAGTATTTTAGCAAAATTCGAAATATATTTATCTAAACTACATTTTAGTTAAATGAGTAGTTCAACCTGTCATAAGCCCTTTAATCAGGACGCTCTGTGTACATTTATTTAATATTTAATCATGACTTAATTGTTGAAAGTAACACCACTGTCTCTGTTACTAACACTTCATTAAAAAACTGAATTTAAAACAGTTAAAATGGATATTTAAGACGTAGAGATGGATGTATCCTCTGCTAATGAGAGATTTAATGTGTGTAAATACTATAAAACAAACTAAATTAAATTATGATTATAAAAACACATTCTCAAATATTTAAACTGTATTTTGAATATTGTTTTAATGAACCTAACTCTGGGGATAAATAAACGGTTTTATCTGACGAGGAAATATATTTTTATATCCGTGACACTCGATCTTTCATCTGGACAGAACGTTTTTTTTCTTGTGTTTTCGATGTGAGCCGTTACTAACTGTAAAAACCTTGAGAAATATATTTGAATAAAGTCTAAATGTGTTGTGCAATAAACAAACGACATTAAAGCAAGAGTCTGGTCCTGGTTTAATTCAGATTCACAGAGTTTGATCCCGGTGTGTGTCCTGCATTAACAAAGACTTAATTAATAATGAATATAGTGTTTATTCAACTTAATTAAGGTTATGGCTAGAAATTAGGGACAGAATATTTGTTAAATAGTCACTAAGCCTGAATCATTCTTAATAAACTATTTGTTGATTATGAAGTCTTTCTTTATTCGTGCTTTATTAAGGCAGGAATAAGTGGAGTTATTATAAAGTTTTACCAAATTAAGTGACATTTTTCTCTTATTAAAGTCTTCATTAGTCGTGTGCTGGTTGTAAATGTATTTTCGTGGCGTTTGAAGCTCGTCGTCGCCCCCTGCTGTGTCTGAGCGGAAAAACAGCTTCAACGTTTCCTGACGCCGAAGACGACTCTCCAGAGAAACACTGGCTCTTTTTTATATTTGGAGACATGAAATGTTTTGTATGTGATTGTACTTTCTCATTTCAATAAAAAGGAAGGAGAAAAAGGGAAAAAAAGCTTTTCCTCTCTTTTTACTGGAAGTGTCTGTACACAAGAAGCCTGCAGGGGGCGCTCTGTCACTGTCTGCTTTAAAAACAAATCCAGAGACTGAAAAGTCCTTTTGAAACAGACGCAGTGTGTGGTGTTCAGAGTCAAAAACACTGCTCAAGTGTCTCTGATCATTTACTCAGAGACAAAAAACAATGTCAGAACAAAGAGGTTTGTGCCAGAGAAAAAGATCATTTTAAGACCATTTTAAACTCTGTGGGTAACTATTTTATTTAATGTTTTTGCATGAATTTACATTTAAAAAAAAAGTATATATTATTCTTTTATTATCATTAATAATAATATTATTGTAAAATATCATAAAATGATATTATTATGAGATGTGTTGGAAACAAAAATAAAAATAATATATATTTGTGGTAGATTTCATGTGGATGTGCAGCCCTGGTTTATAGATTATAAATGTAAATAAAGTCGTTCATCCACAGCAGAAATATTACAAGAACCTGAGTCGTTTGTTGTTGTTGTTTACCAGAGTCGTAGCACAGGTGTTTGTTTGTTTGTTGTTTACCTGAGTCGTTGCCCAGGTGTTTGTTTGTTTGTTGTTTACCTGAGTCGTTGTGCAGGTGTTTGTTTGTTTGTTGTTTACCTGAGTCGTTGTGCAGGTGTTTGTTTGTTTGTTGTTTACCTGAGTCGTTGTTTGTTTGTTTGTTTGTTGTTTACCTGAGTCGTTGCGCAGGTGTTTGTTTGTTTGTTGTTTACCTGAGTCGTTGCGCAGGTGTTTGTTTGTTTGTTGTTGTTGTTTACCTGAGTCGTAGCACAGGTGTTTGTTTGTTTGTTTGTTTGTTGTTGTTTACCTGAGTCGTTGCGCAGGTGTTTGTTTGTTTGTTGTTGTTGTTTACCTGAGTCGTTGCGCAGGTGTTTGTTTGTTTGTTTGTTGTTTACCTGAGTCGTTGTGCAGGTGTTTGTTTGTTTGTTGTTGTTGTTTACCTGAGTCGTTGTTTGTTTGTTTGTTGTTGTTTACCTGAGTCGTTGTGCAGGTGTGTGTTTGTTTGTTTGTTGTTGTTGTTTACCTGAGTCGTTGCGCAGGGGGTTGTTTGTTTGTTGTTTTTTAACTGAGTCGTTGTGCAGGTGTGTGTTTGTTTGTGTTTGTTTGTTGTTGTTTACCTGAGTCGTTGTGCAGGTGTGTGTTTGTTTGTTTGTTGTTGTTTACCTGAGTCGTTGCGCAGGTGTTTGTTTGTTTGTTTGTTGTTGTTTACCTGAGTCGTTGCGCAGGTGTTTGTTTGTTTGTTGTTGTTTACCTGAGTCGTTGCGCAGGTGTTTGTTTGTTTGTTGTTGTTTACCTGAGTCGTTGCGCAGGTGTGTGTTTGTTTGTTGTTGTTGTTTACCTGAGTCGTTGCGCAGGTGCTTGTTTGCTTGTTTGTTTGTTGTTGTTTACCTGAGTCGTTGTGCAGGTGTTTGTTTGTTTGTGTTGTTGTTTACCTGAGTCGTTGTTTGTTTGTTGTTGTTGTTTACCTGAGTCGTTGCACAGGCCGTTTGTTTGTTTGTTGTTGTTTACCTGAGTCGTTGCACAGGCCGTTTGTTTGTTTGTTGTTGTTTACCTGAGTCGTTGCGCAGGTGTTTGTTTGTTTGTTGTTGTTTACCTGAGTCGTTGCGCAGGTACGAGGACATGGCGGGGATGAGGCAGGACTGGGACAGAAGCTCCTGGAGGACACCAGGGAGCGCTGCAGTGTTGGATCTGCTCTCAGAGTCTGAGCCGTGAGCGCCGCTGGAGCCTGAAGGGTTAATGTAACTCGCCAACACCTGAGGGACAGACCGGCCCGTTAGTCCTGGTTTAGTCCCGGTTTAGTCCCGGTTTAGTCCTGGTTTAGTCCTGGTTTAGACCTGGTTTAGTCCTGGTTTAGTCCTGGTCTAGTCCTGGTTTAGACCTGGTTTAGTCCTGGTTTAGTCCTGGTCTAGTCCTGGTTTAGTCCTGGTTTAGACCTGGTTTGGTCCTGGTTTAGTCCTGGTTTAGTCCTGATTTAGACCTGGTTTAGTCCTGGTTTAGTCCTGGTTTGGGCCTGGTTTAGGCCTGGTTTGGTCCTGGTTTAGACCTGATTTAGGTCTGGTTTGGTCCTGGTTTAGACCTGGTTTAGTCCTGGTTTAGTCCTGGTTTAGTTCTGGTTTAGCCCTGATTTATTCCCGGTCTAGTCCTGGTTTAGTTCCGGTCTAGTCCCGGTTTAGTCCAGGTTTAGTGCCAGTTTAGCCCTGGTTTAGCTCTGGTTTAGTCCCAGTTTAGTGCTGGTTCAGACCCGGTTCAGTCCTGGTTTACTGCTGGTTCAGTCCTGGTTCAGACCCGGTCCAGACCCAGTTTAGTCCCGGTTCAGACCTGGTTTAGTGCTGGTTCAGTCCCAGTTCAGACCCGGTTAACTCCCGGTTCAGACCCGGTCCAGACCTGGTTTAGTCCTGGTGTATTCCCGATCTAGACCCGGTTTAGTGCTGGTCTAGTCCTGGTTTATACCCAGTTTACTGCTGGTTCAGTCCCGGTTCAGACCCGTTTCAGTCCCAGTTTAGTCCCGGTCTAGTCCCGGTTCAGACCCGGTTCAGTCCCAGTCCAGTCCCGGTCCAGTCCCAGTTCAGACCTGGTTCAGTCCTGGTTTATACCCAGTTTAGTCCCAGTTTAGTGCTGGTTCAGTCCCGGTTCAGACCCGTTTCAGTCCCAGTTTAGTCCTGGTCCAGTCCCGGTCCAGTCCCAGTCCAGTCCCGGTCCCGGTCCAGACCCACCTGCAGCAGACAGGTGACGTGCTCCTCCTCCAGCCTCTGTTTGGTCAGCGCCTGCTCCACGTCCCAGCCGCTGGCCGTGGAGCCGGTGCCGAAGCCGGTTCCTTTGGCCCAGTACAGCTGCTGCTCCTCGGACGTGCCGCCTCCGGGACAGTTCGACATCTGAGGCTGAGAAGACGAGAAACACACCGTCACTTTAAACTGACGCTCCAAGACGAGAAACGCACGGTCACTTTAAACTCTGGAGACGAAGCTCCACAGAGGGACTCAAACATACGGCCCGCGAGACGAGTCTGGACCGCCAGCTCTTAGAATCCGGCCCACAACACATTTCAAAGGGATGGCCTGTTCATTTTTCTATAAAGTTTTAAATTTTAAATAAGATGGTAACTGTTCAGGTGGGAGGAGCAAGAGGGGGCGGGTCAAACGGAGGTCGCTGGGAGAAAAGGAGTGGGAAACGCTGATCTTGAAGCCGTCAGTCGCCATATTTCAACTTTAATTTGACTAAATGCGTTAAAAAAGAATCATTGCATTGTCAACTAACTACTAAAATAATCGTTAGTTTCAGCCTTAAAATTGGACACTGTTTTTTAAATCGAGATATTACGATTTCAATCTGAGGTTATTGTTCTACCCAGGCCCTCTACTGGACAAACGAGGGATTACACAGAATGTTTTTTTTGTTTTTTTAAGTAAATCTCAGCCTTGTCTGTGTTTTTCGGTGAAAGGAGCAGTGATCAGAGGTAGATTTTGAGTGGGTCGGATGTTTGGCCCGGGTTGCGTCACTCGCCTCTGGGCCGAGCTCCAGGAGCCGTGGATTTATGGAGTCTGTGAAGGACGAAGGCGCGTCAGGCCTGGCAGACGCTCAAACGAGGCTCCGGCGCCCATAAATCCACCACAAACAGGGCTGCTGCTTCAGGCCACGCTCAGCCCCCGATCAGCTGGATACACTTCTGACGAGGGATGGGGACTGTCGAGTCCTCTTATCGTCCCAGAGCGTCCCAAACACGCTCCACGGGCCACATGTCCATCCACAAACATCAGCTCATGTTGCAGCCGATAAATGTTGAAGGATCTGGACAGACTTTCTGACTCTGAAAACGTCCCAGTTCTAACACGGCCAGCACTCACCGACATGTGACCCATTCAGCAGGTTTGGGACGGACATGTGGCCCACTGAGCAGGTTTGGGATGGACATGTGACCCACTGAGAGAGTTTGGGACGGACATGTGACCCATTCAGCGGGTTTGGGACGGACATGTGACCCACTGAGCGGGTTTGGGACGGACACGTGACCCACTGAGCAGGTTTGGGACAGACATGTGACCCACTGAGCGGGTTTGGGACGGACACGTGGCCCACTGAGCGGGTTTGGGACGGACATGTGGCCCACTGAGCAGGTTTGGGACGGACATGTGACCCACTGAGAGAGTTTGGGACGGACATGTGGCCCAATGAGCAGGTTTGGGACGGACATGTGACCCACTGAGCAGGTTTGGGACGGACATGTGACCCACTGAGCAGGTTTGGGACGGACATGTGACCCACTGAGCAGGTTTGGGACGGACATGTGACCCACTGAGCAGGTTTGGGATGGACATGTGACCCATTCAGCGGGTTTGGGACGGACATGTGACCCACTGAGCGGGTTTGGGACGGACACGTGGCCCACTGAGCAGGTTTGGGACGGACACGTGACCCACTGAGCAGGTTTGGGACGGACATGTGACCCACTGAGCAGGTTTGGGATGGACATGTGACCCATTCAGCGGGTTTGGGACGGACATGTGACCCACTGAGCAGGTTTGGGACGGACATGTGACCCACTGAGCGGGTTTGGGACGGACATGTGACCCACTGAGCGGGTTTGGGACAGACATGTGACCCATTCAGCAGGTTTGGGACGGACATGTGACCCACTGAGCAGGTTTGGGACGCACATGTGACCCACTGAGTAGGTTTGGGACGCACATGTGACCCATTCAGCAGGTATGGGACGGACATGTGACCCACTGAGCAGGTTTGGGACGGACAAGTGACCCACTGAGCAGGTTTGGGACGGACACGTGACCCACTGAGCAGGTTTGGGACGGACATGTGACCCACTGAGCAGGTTTGGGACAGACATGTGACCCATTCCGCAGGTTTGGGACAGACATGTGACCCATTCCGCAGGTTTGGGACAGACATGTGACCCATTCAGCAGGTTTGGGACGCACATGTGACCCACTGAGCAGGTTTGGGACAGACATGTGACCCACTGAGCAGGTTTGGGACAGACATGTGACCCACTGAGCGGGTTTGGGACGGACATGTGACCCACTGAGCGGGTTTGGGACGGACATGTGACCCACTGAGCGGGTTTGGGACGGACATGTGACCCACTCAGCGGGTTTGGGACGGACATGTGACCCACTCAGCGGGTTTGGGACGGACATGTGACCCACTGAGCGGGTTTGGGTCGGACATGTGACCCACTGAGCAGGTTTGGGACGGACATGTGACCCACTGAGCGGGTTTGGGACGGACATGTGACCCACTGAGCGGGTTTGGGACGGACATGTGACCCACTGAGCGGGTTTGGGACGGACATGTGACCCACTGAGCGGGTTTGGGACGGACATGTGACCCACTGAGCGGGTTTGGGACGGACATGTGACCCACTGAGCAGGTTTGGGACGCACATGTGACCCACTGAGCAGGTTTGGGACGCACATGTGACCCACTGAGCACTGATTATTTGTTTGATTAATTGATTAGTTGTTAAGAACGCGAAAGGCACGTGAATACAAGATTTTAACTCAAATAAAGCTGAAGTGAAGCCTTTGGATGACGTCCTGGTGGAGAATATTTAAAGACGAACAAGTATTTGAATCAAAACACACAATTTACATGTGTCTTCTGTCCTTTAACGATAAATCAATTATTTAATTAGTTGACAACCATTTCTATATTCGCTTAGTTGCGATTAATCAATGAACTTGTTGCAGCTCCACTGTGCAATATCCATGCTTTCTTATCAGCATCTTGATATGCCATACCTGTGAATTAGGACGAGGATTATTAATATTAATTGCTCAGTAAGACAGATTTGGACAAATTTGTGAACAATATTGGAGAAAATATGTATCTTTTGTTTAGTTCAGCTCATGAAAGATGGGAGCAAAAACAACTGTGTAAATATTTTTGTTCAGTATCCGTATGAACCTCTTCAGGTATGTTTTTGATGAAGGAATAACAGTAAAACATGGTAAAATGTCCCAAAAGTAGAATACCCCCCTCTTTAACCAATCACTGTGAAGCGTGGACTCTCAGGAGAAGCAGAGAACAGAGACAGACAAAGCAGACGCAGTACCTCGGACACGCTGGAGGGGGCGTTGGGGTTGCGCGGCGCGTGGTGGCTCAGCGCCGACAGACACGCCAGGATCAGGTGGATGGCGCCGATCTCCAGAGCCATTCGCCGCAGCAGGACGCCGTCGTCTGTGGTCAAAGGGGTGGAGCTAAACAGGGCCCTGAGCACGTGGAAGGGGAGGGTCGGAAGAACGTTCGCCGAAGGAGACTGGAGGATGTGACCTGGAGAGGGGGAGGGGGGGAGAGGGGAAGGAGGCAGGGGGGAGGGAGAGAGGAGAGGGAGAGAGAGGAAAGGGGGAGGAGAGAAGAGAGAGAGAGGGGGGGCGGAGGAGAGAGAGAGGCAGGGGGAGAGGAGAGAAGAGAGGGAGGAGAGAGAGGGGGGAGAGAGAGGGGAGGAGAGGGAGGGGGAGGGGGAGAGGGAGAGAGAGGAGAGGGAGAGAGAAGAGGGGGAGAGGAGAGGGAGAGAGAAGAGAGGGAGAGGAGAGGGAGAGAGGAGAGAGGAGAGAGGGGGAGAGGAGAGGGTGAGAGAGGAAAGGGGGAGGAGAGAAGAGAGAGAGGGGGAGGAGGAGAGAAGAGAGAGAGGGGGGGCGGAGGAGAGAGAGAGGCAGGGGGAGAGGAGAGAAGAGAGGGAGGAGGGAGAGAGGGGGGAGAGAGAGGGAGGAGAGAGGGAGGGGGAGGGGAGAGGAGAGAGAGAGAGGAGAGGGAGAGAGAGAGAGAGAGGGGGAGAGGGAGAGAGGAGAGGGAGAGAGAAGAGAGGGAGAGGAGAGGGGAGAGAGGAGAGGGGGAGGAGAGAGGGGGAGAGGAGAGGGTGAGAGAGAGGCGGGAGAGGAGGGGGGGGAGGAGAGAGGGACGGGGGAGGATAGGGAGAGAAGAGAGAGGGAGGGGCGAGAGTGAGAAGAGATGGAGGGGGAGAGAAGAGAGAGGGAGGGGGGAGAGTGAGAGAGAGAGAAGAGATGGAGGGGGAGAGAAGAGAGAGAGAGAGGGAGGGGGGAGAAGGAGAGAGAGGGAGAGGGAGAGGGAGAGAGGAGAGGGGGAGAAGAGAAGAGAGAAAGGAGAGGAGGAGAGAGAGAGGAGGAGGAGAGAGAAGAGAGGGAGAGAGTGAGAGGATCGAAAGAGGGGGAGAGACAAAGAATAGGGGGGGAGAGAGAATAGAGAAAGAGGGGAGAGGGGGGAGAGGAGTAGTGAGAAGAGAGGGGAGAGAGAAAGAAGAGAGGGAGGGGAGAGAGTGAAAGATAAGAGGGAGAGGAGGAGAAGGAGAGAGGAGAGAGGGAAGAGGAGAGAGGAGAGAGGGGGAGTGAGGCAGAGGAGAGAGAGAGGGTGAGGAGAGAGGAGGAAAGAGGAGAGAGGGGGAGAGAAAAGGGGGAGAAGGGAGAGAGAAAGAGAGAGAGAGGTTTAGTCAGATCAGCTCTAAACATGTGATTCATATTATATTGTACATTATAAAATGAAATGGTGGAAATGTCTTGGTCGTAACTTTTCGTCACAAAACTGGTCAAACAATTCTGCATTTTGCCGCAGGAACTTGGATAAACCACAGTAAACTGGAGACGTCAGTGACCAGTGCGGGGCCTGAACTTTGAACTGAAAATTGTCCCCACCTGTAAATGGTATGAAAGTGTAAGAGTGAGAGTGAAAGAACGAGTCTAAAACATGCACTGATCTGTTTATTTATTAGAAATGTGTTTTAATGTGTTTTGTTATTGATTGTAGAAAGTGTAGAAAAGTCCAACCAGAGACGGGAGTTGAAAATGAGCACTTGCTATAAACTCTGTCTGCATCGCATCAGCTTCTGTAACTATGTATGATTGCATTGTCCCTGCCAAATAAATAAATAAATAAACCACAACTGGACTGGAGTCAGTGACACCATCGATCGACGATTCACCGACCAATCGACTAAAAGGACCCACAACCTGAGTCTTTGTCTGCGTGTTCGTCTTTGCGTGTTTTTGTCTGCGTGTTGGTCTTTGCGTGTTTTTGTCTGCGTGTTGGTCTTTGCGTGTTTTTGTCTGCGTGTTCATCTTTGCGTGTTTGTGTCTGCGTGTTCATCTTTGCGTGTTTTTGTCTGCGTGTTCATCTTTGCGTTGCCACAGTTGGTCACTTACTGCCTTCTCCGTCGTCGGTGACTCCGAGCACGAGCCGCAGCAGACACTGGGCGTGCTTCCTCTCCTTTAGCAGGACCTCGGCGTATCCCGGCAGCCTCAGGAACAGTCCGAAGGCGGCCAGCGAGTGCGCCGGGATGGGGGACATGGTCTGCACGGCGGAGGACGACGACGGCGGCTGCTGCTTGGCCATGGGCGGCGGCTCGGACGAGATGGACTCCGGGGCCTCGTACACCAGCTCGCCCGACTGCTCGATCGTCACCCACTCGAACTGATCCGTGTCTTTGGGCTTTTCCTGAGACGACGAGGACACGACCGGAGCGCTGACCTGAGGAGCACAGAACCAGTAGAAGCAGCACAGGGTTAAACTCTGAGCAAACACATTCTAACGTTCAGGATTATAGAGCTAAAGTGAAGTGGAACATGATTAACAGTCTATGAATAAAAATTATAAGTTTTGCACCAATCAAGAGTTGGTGCGTGTAGATTAAAGGAAGCAGAGCAGAGTTCCATCCAAAAGTTTGGGACCCCGAGTGGAGACGTTTAGATACAGAAGGACTCATAGTGAACAGGTTCAAATGCAGAAGGAACCAGGGTGAAGACGTTTAGACGCAGAAGGACCGTGAGTGAAGATGTTTAGATGCAAAACGACCCCGAGTGAACAGTTTTAGACACAGAAGAACCTTTAGTGAAGACGTTTAGCCGCAGAACGACCCCGAGTGAAGACGTTTAGACGCAGAAGGACTCCGAGTGAAGACGTTTTAGACACAGGGGGACTCCAAGCAAACAGGTTAAGACACAGAAGGACCCCGAGTGAAGACGTATAAACATAGAAGGTCCCCGAGGGAAGACGTTTAGACACAGAAGAATCTTTAGTAAAGACGTTTAGACACAGAACAACCCAGAGTGAAGACGTTTAGACGCAGAAGGAGCCCGAGTGAAGATGTTTAGACACAGAAGGACCCCGAGTGAAGACGTTTAGACGCAGAAGGACCCCGAGTGAAGACGTTTAGACGCAGAAGGACCCCGAGTGAAGACGTTTAGACACAGAAGGACTCATAGTGAACAGGTTCAAATGCAGAAGGACCCCGAGTGAAGGCGTTTAGATACAGAAGGACCCCGAGTGAAGACGTTTAGATACAGAAGGACCCAGAGTGAAGACGTTTAGACGCAGAAGGAGCCCGAGTGAAGATGTTTAGACACAGAAGGACCCCGAGTGAAGACGTTTAGACGCAGAAGGAGCCCGAGTGAAGATGTTTAGACACAGAAGGACCCCGAGTGAAGGCGTTTAGATACAGAAGGACCCCGAGTGAAGACGTTTAGATACAGAAGGACCCCGAGTGAAGACGTTTAGATGCAGAAGGACCCCGAGTGAAGACGTTTAGACACAGAAGGACCCCGAGTGAAGACGTTTAGACACTGAAGGACTCATAGTGAACAGGTTCAAATGCAGAAGGAACCAGGGTGAAGAAGGGCCCCGGAGTCAAGATCTTTAGACAGAAGAGTCTTTAGTAAAGACGTTTAGACACAGAACGACCCAGAGTGGAGAAGTTTAGATGCAGAAAGAGCCCGAGAGAAGACATTTAGACACAGAAAGAGCCTGAATGAAGATGTTTAAACATACAACGACCCCGAGCGAAGACGTTTTGACGCAGAACGACCCTGAGTGAAGACGTTTAGATGCAGAAGGAGCCTGAGAGAAGACATTTAGACACAGAAAGAGCCCGAATGAAGATGTTTAAACATAGAATGACCCCAAGTGAAGACGTTTAGACACAAAACGACCCAGAGTGAAGACGTTTAGATGCAGAAGGTTTAGACGCAGAAGGACCCCGAGTGAAGACGTTTAGATGCAGAAGGACCCCGAGTGAAGACGTTTTAGACACAAGGGGACTCCAAGCGAACAGGTTAAGACACAGAAGGACCCCGAGTGAAGACGTATAAACATAGAAGGACCCCGAGTGAAGACGTTTAGATGCAGAAGGACCGTGAGTGAAGATGTTTAGATGCAAAACGACCCAGAGTGAACAGTTTTAGACTGTAAGAGGACCCCGAGTGAAGACATTTAGACACAGAAGAACCTTTAATGAAGACGTTTAGACACAGAAGAACCTTTAGTGAAGACGTTTAGACGCAAAACGATCCGAGTGAAGACGTTTAGATGCAGAGGGACCCCGAGTGAAGACGTTTTAGACACAAGGGGATTCCAAGCGAACAGGTTAAGACACAGAAGGACCCCGAGTGAAGACGTATAAACATAGAAGGTCCCCGGAGTCAAGATGTTTAGACACAGAAGAATCTTTAGTTAAGACGTTTAGACACAGAACGACCCAGAGTGAAGAAGTTTAGATGCAGAAAGAGCCCGAGAGAAGACATTTAGACACAGAAAGAGCCCGAATGAAGATGTTTAAACATAGAAGGACCCAGAGTAAAGACGTTTAGACGCAGAAGGACCCCGAGTGAAGGCGTTTAGACGCAGAAGGAGCCCAAGTGAACGCGTTTAGACACAAGAGGACCCCGACTGAAGAAATCTGAACATAGAAATACCCCAAGTGAAGACGTTTAAACACAGAAGAACCTTTAGTGAAGATGTTTAGATGCATAAGGGCCTCGAGTGAAGATGTTTAGACGCAGAACGACCCCGAGTGAAGACGTTTAGACACTGAAGGACTCATAGTGAACAGGTTCAAATGCAGAAGGAACCAGGGTTAAGACGTATAAACATAGAAGGGCCCCGGAGTCAAGATGTTTAGACAGAAGAATCTTTAGTAAAGACGTTTAGACACAGAACGACCCAGAGTGAAGAAGTTTAGATGCAGAAAGAGCCCGATAGAAGACATTTAGACACAGAAAGAGCCCGAATGAAGATGTTTAAACATAGAAGAACCCAGAGTAAAGACGTTTAGACGCAGAAGGACCCCGAGTGAAGGCGTTTAGATACAGAAGGACCCCTAGTAAAGACGTTTAGACGCAGAAGGACCCAGAGTGAAGACGTTTAGATGCAGAAGGACCCCGAGTGAAGACGTTTAGATGCAGAAGGACCCCGAGTGAAGACATTTAGGCACAGAAGGACCCCGAGTGAAGACGTTTAGACGCAGAAGGACCCCGAGTGAAGAAATCTGAACTCAGAAATACCCCAAGTGAAGACATTTAAACACAGAAGGACCCCGAGTGAAGCGGTTTAGATGCAGAATGACTCAAAGTAAAGATGTTTGGACACAGAAGGACCTTTAGTGAAGACGTTTAGATGCATAAGGGCCTCGAGTGAAGATGTTTAGATGCAAAAAGACCCAGAGTGAAGACATTTAGACGCAGAAAGAGCCCGAGTGAAGACGTTTAGACACAGACCTGCTGGATGACGTCGGGGTAGAGCATGGGCAGCCTCTCTGCGATGAGAGCCAGGCCTCCCATTCCTGCAAACACCTGAAGAGGCGACTGCACCGGCCCAGTGTCCAGCAGAGAGTCGTCACTGAGGTCCAGGTCGTCCGACAGCGACATGGGCTCCTCCTCTGGACAGGGAGACAGGACCTCCTCCACTGAAACAACACGAAGAAAAGACCATCAGGACACAGAATCAAACAGACAGGACCTCCTCCACTGAAACAACACGAAGAAAAGACCATCAGGACACAGAATCAAACAGACAGGACCTCCTCCACTGAAACAACACGAAGAAAAGACCATCAGGACACAGAATCAGACAGACAGGACCTCCTCCACTGAAAGAGATGATCAGGAAACAGGATACAGGACTAGACTATGGGCACATTCTGACTCTGACACTGGGCTGTGTTCCATCTCTGGTCTTGGTCTACATCAGGTTCATGTGGCCTGTGTTTCCTGCTCAGAGTTCGGTTCCACATCGTGAGCAACTGATGTGACACAAACATAACTCACGTTTTCTGAAGAAATCAAATCTAAACCATGCTTAAATTATACTTTTTAATCATGAGTTTGATCTCTGCGATTCACAAAAAGACATAATAATACTTAATAATTTCATGTTTGTTTCTGTGAGACATGGCTAAAGCTACAGTAAACAGGAAACTACTTCCAGTTTGTCTTCATCTTTTTCTGCAATTATTTCCTTCTCTAAAGACTCTACGCCGCGTTTGAACCTCTCTTTATGTCATGCATTTGGATCATGTTAGATGATTGTGAGCTGGAAATATCAGATTTTGGGTCTTGACAAAGCGATAAACAGGAAACAGCTGATGCTAACGTGATTTATTAGCTTTGTTTTGCTAAGAGTTGAACATACAAGTTAGCATCAGTGGAAATATGATCAAGAGCAAGTCGCCATTTTTTGTTTCTATGTTATTTTTGCCGTTTTGTTTGTTTGAGGGATGACACTGATGTACAGAGTCAGAGAGCTATAAATGAAGTTCTGTAAATGTAAATGTATTTAAAGGGCCTGTGACGGTTGGACTCATTTCACTAAAATGCAGTTAAAATAAATATATTTCAAATTCTGCCAAAATCTTTACAAATTTTACCCCAGTTTAGCCATTTTTTTAGGTTTTCAATTTTACTTCCTAGTTGCAAATGATGACATCACACTGGGAAATCACCATAGCAACCAAACTGCACAAAGGGCCAAAACTCATCTAATGTCAGATTTTTTATTTGACAAATATACATGACACCTTTATTTTGTTGAATCAATGTTTAAAGGGTCAAAAATTTTGTTTCTTTTGTGTAAATTATGCATAACCTCTGTCTCCTCAGTGTGATGTCATCAGTTTGTTCACTTCCTGTAACTTTCCATAGATTTTTCCATTTTTCTCCACAAACGGCCACTTGATTGGTGTTACACAGTCATTTATATTTATCACAGGTATTAATGCACTGAATAAAGTCACAATTAGAAAATCCTAAAAACCTGTCATACGCCCTTTAAGGTTCATTCATGTTTTTTTGCGACATTTAAACATAAAAAATACATTTACACACAGAACATTCTGATGAAATGTGGGTATTTTAGTGCTGTCAAACCCAAATTTGATACTAAAGATGATACTCGATTCTCAATACCAATTTCAACACCACAATGATACATTTTTAGGTCAAGTTTTTAGATAATATACTGACATTTTCATTAAAAACACTAGTATCTTTCTTTATTACACATTACACACTATATTAGTTCTGATGAAGCTCAAAATAATTCTAAAACTGTTCAAGAAAGGTTCAATTTAGTCTTGAAAAGGGATTTTTTTTGTATCGACACTTGATACTTCAAATGAATATTGAGCTTCAATACTAGTATTACGATAAGATAAGATAAGATAAGATAAGAGATCCTTTATTTGTCCCACAATGGGGAAATTCCACTGTTGCAACACACAGTTTAGGACAGGAATGAATGAAATAGGCGCATGCAATAAAAATAGGATAAATAAACATGATAATAGTATTGATTAGCATCTAATTTTCGATACTCTTGGGTATATTCTCTAATATCGCACACACAAAAATACTGATATTCACTTTTGTCACTCTTAAGAACTCACACAAATCAAAACAACTGAAACTGTTTTGTTAAACGGTGCTTTCTTTCTCTTTTCCACTGAATCACTCATTTGGGTCGTCTTTTAAATCCTCCGGCGGTGGCTCTTTTAGTTTAAGTGCTAATTTACGACGTCAAATTATCATTGAGAGCGAGAAGGACGGTGCAGAGGACGGAGACGGAGACGGAGTGTCCTCTGGAGCGTCCACGATTCAAATATGATCCGCACACGACGGTCCGACGCCCCATAAACCCATTAAGGCGCGCCGCTATTTTTAAAGGCGAGTCCGAGACGCTGCGCCGGGGAACGGAAAGGTTTACTCCCAAAAGGACGAAACGGGACGGAAATCACTCAAAAAGCTTTTAAAAGAACAGACAGGTGAGCCATCCATTAGACGCGAAAGGGAAGTTTGTCCAAGATAAAAGTTTGTCCGACTCGAAAATAAAAATAAGTGGAAAGTAACATTTGGAGAGAGAACTTTCCATTCATCCGTTTGAGACAGAACACTTTGGTTTGTCCCTGAAGAAAGTGTGATAAAAATGGAATCGTGAGCTGGTCCCTGAGACAATCTGCAGTTTTAAATGTTGTTCTGGTGATTGACTGTTTGTGTCTTTAATGCAGCTGTCTGTTCAAACACACTTTTCTCCTGATGTTTAGCCTCTGAAGTCTCTGAGCAGATGACTTTATTTACCTCTTAAAGGCCAGAGCGGCACAATTAAACCAAATCCACACAGAAATCACAAAGGCTGCAATGTTTGAAGTGCAATAATAACAAAATGTGTTGCTTTGATTTGAATTAAAAATCTTCACGCTGTAGTTTGGATTTGTACAAACATGTTCTGAAACAAGCGACAAAAGTGCGGCCAAAAGTGATAAAATTGTGTTTAAA
The DNA here is from genome assembly GCA_019453435.1 of Rhinogobius similis. Classification (NCBI taxonomy): domain Eukaryota; kingdom Metazoa; phylum Chordata; class Actinopteri; order Gobiiformes; family Gobiidae; genus Rhinogobius; species Rhinogobius similis. The sequence goes on along the minus strand of CM033634.1, from coordinate 2,400,737 downwards.
AGCAACAAAAACATGACTAAAATCAACAAGTGCGACACAAACTACCAAAATGTGACAATAAACAACTAAAACATGACTAATAGCGCAACTAAAAACGACAAAGATGTGACTAAAAGTGACTAAAACACATCAAAAAAGCGACAGAAACACAACTAAAAGTAGGGCTAGGCAATTTGGTGATTAAAATGGAATCATGAGCTGGTCCCTGAGACAATCTGTTGTTATTTTTGTGAAATGTTGTTCTGGTGATGGACTGTTTGTGTCTTTAATGCAGCTGTCTGTTCAAACACACTTTTTCTCCTGATGTTTAGCCTCTGAAGCCTCTGAGCAGATGACTTTATTTACCTCTTAAAGGCCAGAGCTGCACAATTAAACCAAATCCACACAAAAACAACATTTTAAAAGCTGCAATTTTTGAAGTGCAATAATTTCTTCCACAAACAACAAAATGTGTTGCTTTGATTTCAATAAAAACGTACGTACCTAACACTGTAGTTTGGATTTGTACAAACATGTTCAGAAACAAGCCACAAAAGCGAGACCAAAAGCAACAAAAATGCATTAAAAAGTGACAAAAATGCGCCTACAAAGAAGAAGAAGAAGAATTTTTATTTATAGAGCGCTTTTCCACCTAATAGGCATACAAACGCTACTCGATGCACCAAAACGCAACTTAAAGTGCCAAAACAAGACTAAAAGCAACAAAAACGTGACTAAAAACATCAAAAATGTGACTAAAAGCAACAAAAATGCGACTGATTGTGAGAAAAATTTGACTAAAAGCGACGAAAACACAACTGAACGAGACAAAAACGTGACTAAAACCCTGTTCTAACAAAGTTCCATCATCAAAAACACATCTGGAGTTACATTTAGCTCCATTCACACTAGTTTGATGAATCCTGGTTAGAAAATCCTCTCCCTGCGACGTCAGAAACACTCTTGTGAATTCCTTTGATGTGTGACGGTTTTGGATAACTGTCGTCTGAGAATTTTCTGCTGTTTTTAAGTCCATAAATCATCTCCAGGCTCGAGCTGAACATTTTAACGGTTATTACATCTGCGTCACTTCATTATTATTACAAAGCATTACGTTTATACAAATGTGTGTAATTCCCTCTGCAGCCAGTAGATGGAGCCACAGCTAAGTCACTCACAAGGCTTATTCTTTGTAAAAACATGTTATTTTTAGTTCTGAAACATAAGATGCAACAGTAAAGACTAGGGGTGTTGAAAAAAATCGATTCTTAAAAGGATCACGATTCTACATCTTTCAAAAATCGAGTTTCTGCTGCATTCACTGTCACGATAAAATTCCCCTTTTTAAGACGCGTTTCACATCGTCTGCAACTGATCAAGCTCTAACATAAACAATAGATGTATTTCTGTAAGAGTTCATTTATGGAACAATTTGGAGGAAACATTAAAAGACTCTAAAACTATTTACACTTTAAAAACAAAATTTAGATCCAATGTAATAAAAAAATATCAAGAAATGTGAGTGCGTTTGTGCAGGTCAGTGACTGTCTGTTTTACATATTTATGTTTATAAAAGTGTTAAATGTGCCTGTGTGTAGAGATTTCTCATCTGTCGCTGTCTGGCACATCATATTTGAAGTTATTAACGCAAAATAAGTGTTAAACTTCAGCCTAAACCCTTTCGGTCTGTAAAGTGTTTGCGGAGAAAAGCTAATGTGCAAACTACAGCCACTGAACCCCACCATGAGCAATAAATTAATTAGAAAATATTGCTCATTGTTAAAGTTGACAAACAGGCCTACATCAGTTTAATAACGGCAGTGGGACAGTAATTGGATCATAAAAATATATATATATTTATGCCACAAACACTAATATAAAGGCAGATTTTAATTGAGAATCGTTTTTGAATCGAATCAGGACCAAAAATCAGAATCAAACTGAAAGATTCACACCATTAAAGACCCTCAGGTTTAAAGGAAAAAACAGAACAAACGCTACAGCACATTAAAGGATGGCGTACCTTTCTCCGTCCTCAGCCTCTTGAAGGAGTCGGTCTTGGACAGGCCCGGGTCGCAGATGACCTTTGACCCCAGCTTCACAGTCAGGTTGATGGACTGATATCCCTGAGGCAGTTTCCTGTCGTAGAGCAGCGTGAGCAGCTGAGCCAGGGTCATCTCCGGGGGCAACGGCTGACCTGCACAGAGCAGGACAGACCCAGACGTGTCACCGAGGCACGAGAGACAAGAGACGGCGCTTTGACAAATAAGAACGAACGCTTTGAGTGTCAGACATCAGGAGCTCTTCAGGGACACAAACAGAGACCACAGGGTGCCCTTCCATGTGGAGCGTAGGTGGGAGAGTTATATCAAAATATCAATATATCAGAAGATCAACAGCATTTGAACGATCCACAAATAAAAGGCTGAGTGTGAGTTTGTACCGCGGCCTTCGTGGACGAACTGGACTGAGACGGAACGAAACTGGACTTTACTGAACCAGGACCTGAGTCTGTGGTACAGGAAGAACTGGAGGAGGAGTACTAATAGTACTATAGTAGTAGTAGTAGTAGTGGCAGTAGTAGTAGTGGTAGTACTTTTACTTGGTATTAGCCGGTGGTACAGGTGGAACACGGGGACACTGATGGTCTTGTAGTAGTACTCGTAGTACTCTTACCTGGGATGAGGCGGTGGTACAGGTGTAGTAGTACTCGTAGTACTCTTACCTGGTATTAGCTGGTGGTACAGGTGTAATAGTAGTAGTAGTACTCGTAGTACTCTTACCTGGTATTAGCTGGTGGTACAGGTGGAACACGGGGACACTGATGGTCTTGTAGTAGTACTCGTAGTACTCTTACCTGGGATGAGGCGGTGGTACAGGTGTAGTAGTACTCGTAGTACTCTTACCTGGTATTAGCTGGTGGTACAGGTGGAACACGGGGACACTGATGGTCTTGTAGTAGTACTCGTAGTACTCTTACCTGGGATGAGGCGGTGGTACAGGTGTAGTAGTACTCGTAGTACTCTTACCTGGTATTAGCTGGTGGTACAGGTGTAATAGTAGTAGTAGTACTCGTAGTACTCTTACCTGGTATTAGCTGGTGGTACAGGTGGAACACGGGGACACTGATGGTCTTGTAGTAGTACTCGTAGTACTCGTAGTAGTCGTGGTACTCTTACCTGGGATGAGGCGGTGGTACAGGTGTAGTAGTATTTGTAGTACTCGTAGTACTCTTACCTGGGATGAGGCGATGGTACAGGTGTAGTAGTATTTGTAGTACTCGTAGTACTCGTAGTACTCTTACCTGGGATGAGGCGGTGGTACAGGTGGAACACGGGGACACTGATGGTCTTGTAGTAGTATTTGTAGTACTCGTAGTACTTGTAGTACTCTTACCTGGGATGAGGCGGTGGTACAGGTGGAACACGGGGACACTGATGGTCTTGTTGGCGTCGGTTCCAGACCCGGAGCTCAGTTTGTCGCTCAGAACTCGTCCTCGTCGAGACGGAGGTCTGGGAGGCGTCGACAGAGCGCGCTTCGACTGAGACTTCAGACCTGGACCGGGACCAGAGGAGAGGGTTAGACCAAGACTGGACCAGAGGAGAGGGTTAGACCAGGACTGGACCAGGACCAGAGGAGAGGGTTAGACCAGGACTGGACCAGAGGAGAGGGTTAGACCAGGACTGGACCAGGACTGGACCAGAGGAGAGGGTTAGACCAGGACCGGACCAGGACTGGACCAGAGGAGAGGGTTAGACCAGGACCGGACCAGGACTGGACCAGAGGAGAGGGTTAGACCAGGACTGGACCAGAGGAGAGGGTTAGACCAGGACTGGACCAGGACTGGAGCAGGGCTGGACCAGGGCCGGACCAGGACTGGACCAGGGCTGGACCAGAGGAGAGGGTTAGACCAGGACTAGACCAGGACTGGACCAGGACTGGGGACCAGGACTGGACCAGGAACTAAACCACAGCAAAGGAGAACTAAAGTAGGACAAGACACTAAACCAGATCTTAATTAGGACTAAACCATGACTAAAACAAGGTCTAAAGCCAGACTATCCCAGGTCTATCCCAGGTCTATCTCAGGACTATCCCAGGACTATCTCAGCTCTATCCCAGGTCTATCCCAGGTCTATCTCAGGTCTATCCCAGGACTATCCCAGGACTATCCCAGGACTATCCCAGGTCTATCCCAGGTCTATCCCAGGTCTATCCCAGGTCTATCCCAGGACTATCCCAGGACTATCCCAGGTCTATCTCAGGTCTATCCCAGGACTATCCCAGGTCTATCCCAGGTCTATCTCAGGTCTATCTCAGGTCTATCCCAGGTCATTCCCAGGACTATCCCAGGTCTATCCCAGGTCTATCCCAGGTCTATCTCAGGTCTATCTCAGGTCATTCCCAGGACTATCCCAGGTCTATCCCAGGTCTATCCCAGGTCTATCTCAGGTCTATCTCAGGTCTATCCCAGGACTATCCCATGACTATCCCAGGTCTATCCCAGGTCTATCCCAGGTCTATCCCAGGACTATCCCAGGACTATCCCAGGTCTATCCCAGGTCTATCCCAGGTCTATCTCAGGTCTATCCCAGGTCTATCCCAGGACTATCTCAGGTCTATCCCAGGTCATTCCCAGGACTATCCCAGGTCTATCCCAGGACTATCCCATGACTATCCCAGGTCTATCCCAGGACTATCCCATGACTATCCCAGGTCTATCTCAGGTCTATCCCAGGTCTATCCCAGGACTATCTCAGGTCTATCCCAGGTCTATCCCAGGTCTATCTCAGGTCTATCCCAGGTCTATCCCAGGACTATCTCAGGTCTATCCCAGGACTATCCCAGGTCATTCCCAGGACTATCCCAGGTCTATCCCAGGTCTATCTCAGGTCTATCTCAGGTCTATCCCAGGTCTATCCCAGGTCTATCCCAGGTCTATCCCAGGTCTATCCCAGGTCTATCCCAGGTCTATCCCAGGTCTATCCCAGGATTATCCCAGGTCTATCCCAGGTCTATCCCAGGTCTATCCCAGGTCTATCCCAGGTCTATCCCAGGACTATCCCATGACTATGCCAGGTCTATCCCAGGACTATCCCAGGACTATCCCAGGTCTATCCCAGGTCTATCTCAGGTCTATCCCAGGTCATTCCCAGGTCTATCCCAGGTCTATCCCAGGTCTATCCCAGGTCATTCCCAGGTCTATCCCAGGTCTATCCCAGGTCTATCCCAGGTCATTCCCAGGACTATCCCAGGACTATCCCAGGTCTATCCCAGGACTATCCCAGGTCTATCCCAGGTCTATCCCAGGTCTATCCCAGGTCTATCCCAGGACTATCCCATGACTATCCCAGGTCTATCCCAGGACTATCCCAGGACTATCCCAGGACTATCCCAGGACTATCCCAGGTCTATCCCAGGTCTATCTCAGGTCTATCTCAGGTCTATCTCAGGTCTATCCCAGGTCTATCCCAGGACTATCCCAGGTCTATCCCAGGTCTATCCCAGGACTATCCCAGGACTATCCCAGGACTATCCCAGGTCTATCCCAGGTCTATCCCAGGTCTATCCCAGGTCTATCCCAGGACTATCCCAGGTCTATCCCAGGTCTATCCCAGGTCTATCTCAGGACTATCCCAGGTCTTTCCCAGGTCTATCCCAGGTCTAACCTGGTCTATCCCAGGTCTATCTGACCATCTCTATCCAGGTCTATCCCAGGTCTATCCCAGGTCTATCCCAGGACTATCCCATGACTATCCCAGGTCTATCCCAGGTCTATCCCAGGTCTATCTCAGGACTATCCCAGGTCTATCCCAGGTCTATCCCAGGTCTATCCCAGGACTATCCCAGGTCTATCCCAGGTCTATCCCAGGTCTATCCCAGGTCTATCCCAGGTCTATCCCAGGTCTATCCCAGGTCTATCCCAGGTCTATCCCAGGTCTATCCCAGGTCTATCCCAGGTCTATCCCAGGACTATCCCAGGACTATCCCAGGTCTATCCCAGGTCTATCCCAGGTCTATCCCAGGTCTATCCCAGGACTATCCCAGGTCTATCCCAGGTCTATCCCAGGTCTATCCCAGGTCTATCCCAGGTCTATCTCAGGTCTATCCCAGGTCTATCCCAGGTCTATCCCAGGTCTATCCCAGGTCTATCCCAGGTCTATCCCAGGTCTATCCCAGGTCTATCCCAGGTCTATCCCAGGTCTATCCCAGGTCTATCTCAGGTCTATCCCAGGACTATCCCAGGTCTATCCCAGGTCTATCCCAGGACTATCCCAGGTCTTTCCCAGGTCTATCCCAGGACTATCCCAGGTCTATCCCAGGTCTATCCCAGGTCTATCCCACGTCTATCTCAGGTCTATCCCAGGTCTATCTCAGGTCTATCCCAGGTCTATCTCAGGTCTATCCCAGGTCTATCTCAGGTCTATCCCAGGTCTATCCCACGTCTATCTCAGGTCTATCCCAGGTCTATCCCAGGTCTATCTCAGGTCTATCCCAGGTCTATCCCACGTCCATCTCAGGACTATCCCAGGTCTATCCCAGGTCTATCCCAGGTCTATCCCAGGACTATCCCAGGACTATCCCAGGTCTATCCCAGGTCTTTCCCAGGTCTATCTCAGGACTAAACCCGTTCTGACCTGAGGCGACCACGACGCTGTAATTGTCCTGGAAGCCGTTGTCGGCCTTCATCTTCTCCTTCTCCTCGTGGTTCTTCTTCTCCTTGTCCTCTTTCTGCTCGTTGATCAGTTTGGCCGTGATGCTCGGAGTGTCTGCAACAACAACAGTCACCCATGAACAAAGATTATTCCACTTCATCCTTACACTTCTCTGGGACATCGTTTTCTCCAAATGCATTTTTCTAATCAACGTCAAAACAACACATTTACACTTTTATTATTTCAAAACTTCTAACGTTCTGTCAGCAGCAGAACAACCAGAACTACTTTATCTGATTCAAAAAGCTCATTTACACGACATTTAAAGCACTCGTGTGTTTTGAACCACATCTTTTACTTTTTAGATGATTAGATCGACTTATTTGTTAATTTTTTAAAAACCTTTTAGTTATTGTTCAGATGGATAAATCTTTATTCAAAATGTTTTAGATTTATTGCCCATTATCAATATGAAGGTTCTCAAAATGTTCTAATTCTGACTTAGTTTTGTGGAAAGACACCAGTGGCAATTATTTATTATAGTTTTACATCTGTGAAGTTGCAGTTTTTGAAGAAACTTTTGAAAGATAAAAGTTTAAAATGACAGGAAGTAGAGCTGAGTCTAAAACAGAATCCCTCTGTGATGTCATCAAAAAGCGACAATTTACAGACAACTGACACCATTTTTTGACATTTTAAACAGTCATTGAACAAAATAAAGTGTTATTAGGGATTATTTATTGTCAGTTCTAACCTATTGTGTGATGTTTATCGATGTAGGCCTTGTTTACAGTCTGGTTGCTATGGTAACAGTTGGTCCTTGTTTACAGTCTGGTTGCTATGGTAACAGTTGGTCCTTGTTTACAGTCTGGTTGCTATGGTAACAGTCGGCCCTTGTTTACAGTCTGGTTGCTATGGTAACAGTTGGCCCTTGTTTACAGTCTGGTTGCTATGGTAACAGTTGGTCCTTGTTTACAGTCTGGTTGCTATGGTAACAGTCGGCCCTTGTTTACAGTCTGGTTGCTATGGTAACAGTGGTAGAATCACCTCTAACTGTGTCATATTTGTGTCATGTTCAACAGGAAGTGACATCATAAACTTTACACAAACTGGACAAATGTTTAGTCAAATCTTAATGAAATGTGTCTAACCCTGTCATGTGGACTTTAATGGTTTGTAATGAACTTTAAGTCGTAGAAAGGGGTTCAGAGGTTGTCATCCGGACGCCGTTTAAAGATCGAAACGTTTCGACTTTTATCCAAATGTCATTGACAATGACTTTTGGATAAAAGTCGAAACGTTTCGATCTTTAAACGGCGTCCGGATGACAACCTCTGAACCTACGATGGACCACACCTGGACGAATGAGGGTTTACATCGACGAATGAACTTTAAGGCTTTATTTTCCCCACAATCATAAAATGACCTTTAACCACAGGCCGCTCGGTCCTGTTTTTTTTTCCTCAAACGTGGGACTAAAACGAGCCTCAAACTGAAGCTGGTTCTGATCCTTTGACACAAACTACTGTCTGACTCTTTGTGAAGTTCAGACTCTGGAGTTTTGTGTCTGATTTACTCTGATTCCACTGAAACAAGCTCCGCCCACAGGAACAGCAGACTTTAAACTCCGCCCACATTTTCTTTGTTAAATCTATGAAGAAGTGAAGCTGGTGTAGAGTTTGTCTGACACTTTTGGCTTTTGTTGGTTTTGACGATTCCTCTTTCAAAGCTGAAGATAATTTAACACAATATGAGTTTTATGGACGTGTAATAAAATAAAAAAGTCCAAGTGGAATCCAAAAAAGTCCTATTACATTGTTTTGAATTTTAGTTTATTTTTTAAATTTGTGCTTTTGGAGTAAAAACTGACTCTGATTCGTCCAGAATGTTTGATTTGATGGAAATAAGTGGGTCACAGCTTTCTTTTCGTATTGAACACGTCCAGCAGATGAGTTTCCTTTTATCAGATGTGGATACAAAAGGAATAAATAAATAAAAAAATCTAGCAACTGCCCCGTGGAAACCCAGACTAGTTCTGTTTTTCACTTTAAAGGCGTTAAACCCTGTCCCGCTGGTGAACGTGCGGCCCGCGGGCGTCTTACCGGACACTCGGTCCAGGACTTCGGCCAGGGTGGTGGAGATGGGCAGGTGCAGCGTCCTGTACTTGTGTCCCGCGCCGTACATGGGGTGCTGGATCATGTGACTCGTGGCGTTGATGCGTCCTTTGTAAAGCTGCAAACAACACCAGAAAAAAAAGTAAACGATTTCAGTTCATTCTAAAATGTATCATCCATAAAACACCCGCTGTAAAACTGTTAAATGTATTGTTCAAAATGACAGATGGAGCTAAAAGTAAAGACATAAAACTTTTAAACTTAGATGCTACTGGTTTAAAACGTTTTGCTTTTCTTTAACAGGGGTCAAAGTTTTCTTGCCTGATTGTATTTCAGTTTCATAAAAGTATAATTTGTGTTTAAAGTGCGTATGACGGGTTTTTATGATTTTCTAATTGTGACTTTCTTCAGTGCATTAATACTGCTTATAAATATAAATTGTAGTTTTGCACCAATCAGGTCACTATTTGTGGAGAAAAGTTGAAAAATCTGTTGACAATTACAGGAAGTAAACAAACTGATGACATCACACTGGAGCGACAAAGGTTATGCATAATTTACACAAAATGAACTACTTTTTTGACCCTTTAAACATTAATTAACAATTATTAATTAACAAAATAAAGGTGTTCACATGTGTTTCTCTTTGTCAAATTAACAAAATCTGTGACACAGATGAGTTTTGACCAATGTACAGTGTGGTTGCTATGGAATTTTCCAAGTGTGATGTCATACTTTACAACCAGGAAATAAAACTTAAAACCTAAAAAACAGCTAAACTGGGGTAAAATTTGTAAAGATTTAGTAGAAATTTGAATAGATTTATCTTAACTGCATTTTAGTTCAATGTGTATTTCAACCTGTCATGGGCCCTTTAAGTGTGTCATACATCAGTGATAAAATCTACTGTGGGCTCAACATTTGTCCAGTAAAACCTAAAAATCAGGGATGGGACGATACCGTTTGGTCACAATTCTATTATCGTACACATGGGTCACGATTTCATTATAATTTAGATTTTGTTTGGAAGAAAACTCATGCTCCTTTTTTCTTTTAATTTGCAACATGTCGTCCATAGGCGATTAAGTCAGGACTTTGTTGTATATTTGGTTTAATGATGTCTCAGAAGGAGCTGTGTTTATGATATTTGCTGCATTGACATTGAGCTTTTGACAAAGGCTGATAAAACAAGCGGTTTTTTGTTCTAAAACATGAAATGGCAAATTCAAGGCACTCAAGAGCCGGTTTAAAGGGCCCATGACAGGTCGGACACTCATTTACCTAAAATACAGTTAAGATAAATATATTTAAAGTTTTGCTAAAATTCTTTACAAATGTTATCCCGGTTTAGTAGTTTTGTATGTTTTAATTTCACTTCCTGGTTGTAAATAATGACATCACACTAGGAAATTACCATAGCAACCACACTGTAAACTGGGCCAAAATTCATCTAATGTCATCAATTCTTTTACCTGACAAATAAAAAATATATTTGAACTTATTTACTTGAATTAAAGTTTAAATGGTCAAAAAAGTAGTTTATTTTGTGTAAATCGTGTATAAAGTTTGTCTCACAGTGTGATGTCATCAGTTTGTTTACTTCCTGTAATTTTCAACATATTTTTCAACTTTTCTCCACAAACAGAGACCTGATTGGTGTAAAACTATTATATATATTTATAACAAGTATTAATACACTGAATAAAGTCAAAATTAGAAAATCATAAAAACCTGTCATACGCACTTTAAAGGAGAATAACAATATGAAAAATGCAGAATATTTTTCCTGTAACCCTGTAGTTTAGACTCTACAATCATGATCTGAAATACAGTGTGTTCTTGGAGTTCTTGGGTTCAGATTTGCGTCTCGTGTTTGGTTCCTGGGCCTGTTTAAACGTGATCTGTTCAAACTCGTACCGGACACGGAGACTGCAGGAAGACCGTGACCTTCTCGTCCTCCAACATGAGCTGCAGAAAGAGCCTCCTGATGAAGCCCGAGATGTTCCCAGAGACGGGAACGCTGCCCCTCTGTGGAGCCGACTGGAACAGCTCGCACAGGACCTGCACAGACACCAGACAACAGTCAAACAGCTGCTTTTCCACTCGTTTGAGCGCTTCTGTGCATCTGATTTAATGTTTCAATGTAAAGCACTTTGAGCTTCTTGAATTCCTGTAAATTACAAAGTCACTGAACTAAAATACCAACTGACTTGAGATTAAGAACTAAATCCATAAATGTGGAGTTTTAGAGAAGTTGTTTTCCCTCAGAGGTGTCACGGCTGCATGAAGGCACTCACTCGGGCGCCCTCTGGTGGTGCAATTATGAATCACAACATGGTAAATAAAACAAAAAAATGAAACAGCACGGTTTGTCAAGTCATTTCTTTGTATTGCCTTCTGCACTTCCTGTGTCTCTTTCTACTTCTCGACACTCGGAGCCTGTGAAATGTGCTGAATAAATAAACTTAAAGCTGGGGTGCTTGATTTTCACAGAGTGGAACCAGAAGTAGGCTTTTTAATCTAACTCATCCCTCGCTCTCACAAACCCTTTGACACATTGTTAAAATTCACATACGTTACTTTTTGGTTCTGTAAACAGTTTTAAAACAGCTTTTTTAGACGACAAAGTGAAACTGGGGAGGACCACCCGAGCACAGCCAATCAGAGCGCTGCTTTTAGCTCTTACTTTGAGACAAAATACTTAATTATTAGAAGCAGACAGCACGCAGAGGTCTCATTTTTGTCACAAAGTGCTGCTTTTACCAGATACTCTTTGGTGGAAAACACAAAATGTACATCATCGTGACGAGCACCGACCTGAGCCATGAGGCGCTGGTTGTTGGGGTGACAGGAGATGCACTGGAGGAAGAAGGCCACGGTGGCGTTCTCCAGCGCCGTCCTCTGCTGCGTCGTCAGGCCGCCGTTCTGTGCTGACGATGCCAACGAGAACCGAGACCCCGCTTTGGGCGACGGCGCAGACGAAGACGACGAAGAGGAAGAAGACGCGGCGGCGGGCGAGGACTGGCAGCTGGCGTTGGAGTGACAGAGCAGGAACAGCAGCGCCGTCCAGAGCGGGTTCACCTCCGCCCCGCCCAGCCAGTCCTTCATGGCGTGGCTGTTCCCCACCTCCGTCAGAAACCGCAGCACGGGCGCCGCCAGCTCCGCCGCCAGCGCCGCCCGGCCCTGCGCCGCCGCCGGGTGGTGGTGGCGCCGGTCCGTCTGCGAGGCGGGCACGGGCAGGTCGTTGCTCACCAGGAGGCCCACACAGAACTGGGTCAGGCCGCGGACGAGGAGCGCCGGGAGGCCGGAGTCCAGCAGCTGGTCGATGGCGCCGGGCGACTGCGAGGCGGCGGCCAGCGTGCTGAGCTGCGACTCGCCGAGCTGCACGGGCGGGCGCAGGTGCCGGCCCGAGTCCTCGCTGAGCTGCTGCTGCTTCTTGCCGTCGTCGGTCATGGCGAGGCGGCGGTGCGAGGCCTGCGAGGGCCCGGGCGACGGGACGATGGACATCCAGGACATCAGCAGCGAGAAGTAGCTCGGGTGGATGTGGCACATGGAGCAGAGCAGGCTGTCCACCGCCTTCTTCAGCACGATGTTACACGGAAGAGACATGGACCAGTTGTACAGCAGCCTGTGGAGACGACAGAGGCTTACGGGTCAGGTCTGCGTTTAGAGCGGCAGATAACAAGTGTCTTAAGAATTTTTTAGGAGTTTCCTGGTATCGATATTCAGTCAATTTCATATGAATCCAACAGAAATGTGTTAAATATAGATAAATATATTTCAATTTCTGCAAGAATCCTCACAAATTTTAACCCGGTTTAGCTATTTTTTTAGGTTTTTAATTTTACTTCCTGGTTGATTGTCTGATTACTGATCATCGTAATCAGACAAAAGATGGCAACATTATTAAAAAAGAATAAACGATACTTCATTTTAATCAACAATAAAATTCTTTAATTCTCTCTAAAAGCCTTCAGTCGCAATATTTCAACTTTGACTCGATTAGATATGCATTTTAAAAGTCTAAATTTACACTACAAATAATCTTTTGACTGTTGATTAATCAGAAAAATAGTCGCAGATAAGTCGATTACAAAAAGAATCGTTGGCGAGCGCCTTATTAAAGCTGGAGTACGTGATTTTCACACTGTGGAACCAGAAGTTGGTTTTAACACTCTTTAACTCGTCCCTTCGTTAAAATTCACATGCGTTCATTTTCGGTTCTGAAAACAGCTTTTTTAGACGACAAAGTGAAACTGGGGAGGACCACCCGAGCACAGCCAATCAGAGCACTGCTTTTTACTCTTACTTTGAGACAAAATACTTTATTATTAGATGCGGAGCAGCACACAGAGGCCTCAGTTTTGTCATTAAGTGCTGCTTTTATGAGATACTCTTTGATAGAAAACACAGACTTTACACCATAAAAAGTCAGGTACACCAGCTTTAAACATTACTTGAGGTGTAGTTATCTGAGTGCATAAATATGAAGGTTAAAAAGGTTATAAAAGGACTTTTCGTATGTGTTTTAACTTAATATTTAGTGCAGCACTTTTACCACAAACAGGAAAAGTTTCAGACACATTCGATTTCTTTGAGTCCATAATGTTTGACCTGTAGCTAATCACCAACGCTAACCATTTATTAGCATTTTCTACATAACTCGCTACGACAAAACCACATTTGCGTTTGTTCTTTTGTTCAATGTCATTTGTTGTTGTTATAATTGTCAGAATCACAGCCGACAGTAAAGATCAGACTGTTATTTGAGCAGTTTACATTTGTTTACGTTAGTGACCAGAACCAAGACGGCTGAAGGAACTAGTCATTTTGAAGTGCGATATAAAGTAAGAGAAAATATAACGATAAACGATAATACTGACACTAATTGATGCCTCTGACAGTTGGATAATCGCACACAAAGTCGATCTAAATGTGAAATATTGTTCAAAACATGAGCTACAATAAATAAATAGCAGAAAAAAAAACTATATTTAGTTCGTTGGTGACAATAATTAGACATAAAAGCAGCTTATTTCACTCTTTCTGATTAGAATCTTATCAAAAAAAGTTCCCAAAGTCCACACGAAAAAATACTGAGCGCCAAATATATTGTTTTTCTCTCATATTTTGAACGGTAAGTCGATGCAGTGATTATCGTGGCAGGTCTAGAAGGAACCGATACTGAAAACCCAGACGTACTCGAAGAGCTCCTTGTTGAGCAGCGCCGGCAGGTCGTAGTCCACCGGGAGCTCGTAGCTGTGCCACAGGATGGCGGCGACGCAGTGCAGGTGGGACGGCGACGGCATGAGGAGGCCGTACTCCAGAGAAGAGGCCGAGGCGGACGAGCTGAAGCCCAGGGGGGAGCTCAGTCTGTGGGCCGCCACACGAGACGAGTCGTGCACCCACTGCAGCAGCGCCTGGATCCTACGGGACAGACACAGGGTCAGAGTGAGAGAGAGAAGGAAGGAAGGAAGGAAGGAAGGAAGGAAGGAGACACAGGGTCAGAGTGTGAGAGCGAAGGAAGGAAGGAAGGAAGGAGACACAGGGTGAGAGTGAGAGAGCGAAGGAAGGAAGGAGACACAGGGTGAGAGTGAGAGAGCGAAGGAAGGAAGGAGACACAGGGTCAAAGTGTGAGAGGGAAGGAAGGAAGGAAGGAAGGAAGGAGACACAGGGTGAGAGTGAGAGAGCGAAGGAAGGAAGGAGACACAGGGTCAAAGTGTGAGAGGGAAGGAAGGAAGGAAGGAAGGAGACACAGGGTGAGAGTGAGAGAGCGAAGGAAGGAAGGAGACACAGGGTGAGAGTGAGAGAGCGAAGGAAGGAAGGAGACACAGGGTGAGAGTGAGAGAGCGAAGGAAGGAAGGAGACACAGGGTCAGAGTGTGAGAGGGAAGGAAGGAAGGAAGGAAGGAAGGAAGGAAGGAAGGAAGGAAGGAAGGAAGGAAGGAAGAAAGGAAGGGAAGGAAGAGGAAAGGAATGAGACATCACAGGGTGAGAGGAGAGGAAGCGAGAAAAGGAAGGAAGAAGGAGACACCAGAGTCAAAGTGTGAGAGGGAAGGAAGGAAGGAAGGAAGGAAGGAAGGAGACACAGGGGTCAGAGTGTGAGAGGCGAAGGGAAGGAAGGAAGGAAGGAAGGAAGGAGACACAGGGTCAGAGTGTGAGAGCGAAGGAAGGAAGGAAGGAAGGAGACACAGGGTCAGAGTGTGAGAGCGAAGGAAGGAAGGAAGGAAGGAAGGAAGGAAGGAAGGAAGGAAGGAAGGAGACACAGGGTCAGAGTGTGAGAGCGAAGGAAGGAAGGAAGGAGACACAGGGTCAGAGTGTGAGAGCGAAGGAAGGAAGGAAGGAAGGAAGGAAGGAAGGAAGGAGACACAGGGTCAGAGTGAGAGAGCGAAGGAAGGAAGGAAGGAGACACAGGGTCAGAGTGTGAGAGGGAAGGAAGGAAGGAAGGAAGGAAGGAGACACAGGGTCAGAGTGTGAGAGCGAAGGAAGGAAGGAAGGAGACACAGGGTCAGAGTGAGAGAGCGAAGGAAGGAAGGAAGGAAGGGTCAGAGTGAGAGAGAGAAGGAAGGAAGGAAGGAAGGAGACACAGGGTCAGAGTGTGAGAGAGCGAAGGAAGGAAGGAAGGAAGGAGACACAGGGTCAGAGTGTGAGAGAGCGAAGGAAGGAAGGAAGGAAGGAGACACAGGGTCAGAGTGAGAGAGCGAAGGAAGGAAGGAAGGGTCAGAGTGTGAGAGCGAAGGAAGGAAGGAAGGAAGGAGACACAGGGTCAGAGTGTGAGAGCGAAGGAAGGAAGGAAGGAAGGAAGGAGACACAGGGTCAGAGTGAGAGAGCGAAGGAAGGAAGGAAGGAGACACAGGGTCAGAGTGTGAGAGCGAAGGAAGGAAGGAAGGAAGGAAGGAGACACAGGGTCAGAGTGTGAGAGCGAAGGAAGGAAGGAAGGAAGGAGACACAGGGTCAGAGTGAGAGAGCGAAGGAAGGAAGGAGAAGGAGACACAGGGTCAGAGTGAGAGAGCGAAGGAAGGAAGGAAGGAGACACAGGGTCAGAGTGTGAGAGAGAAGGAAGGAAGGAAGGAGACACAGGGTCAGAGTGTGAGAGCGAAGGAAGGAAGGAAGGAAGGAGACACAGGGTCAGAGTGAGAGAGCGAAGGAAGGAAGGAAGGAAGGAAGGAAGGAAGGGTCAGAGTGTGAGAGCGAAGGAAGGAAGGAAGGAAGGAGACACAGGGTCAGAGTGTGAGAGCGAAGGAAGGAAGGAAGGAAGGAAGGAGACACAGGGTCAGAGTGTGAGAGCGAAGGAAGGAAGGAAGGAGACACAGGGTCAGAGTGAGAGTGCGAAGGAAGGAAGAAAGGAAGGAAGGGTCAGAGTGTGAGAGCGAAGGAAGGAAGGAAGGAAGGAAGGAAGGAAACACAGGGTCAGAGTTAGAGAGCGAAGGAAGGAAGGAAGGAAGGAAGGAAGGAGACACAGGGTGAGAGTGAGAGAGCGAAGGAAGGAAGGAGACACAGTGTCAGAGAGTGAGAGCGAAGGAAGGAAGGAAGGAAGGAAGGAGACACAGGGTCAGAGTGTGAGAGCGAAGGAAGGAAGGAAGGAGACACAGGGTCAGAGAGTGAGAGGGAAGGAAGGAAGGAAGGAAGGAAGGAAGGAAGGAAACAAGGAGACACAGGGTCAGAGTGTGAGAGCAGGAAGGAAGGAAGGAAGGAAGGAAGGAGACACAGGGTCAGAATGTGAGAGGGAAGGAAGGAAGGAGACACAGGGTCAGAGTGTGAGAGGGAAGGAAGGAAGGAGACACAGGGTCAGAATGTGAGAGGGAAGGAAGGAAGGAAGGAAGGAAGGAAGGAAGGAAGGAGACACAGGGTCAGAATGTGAGAGCGAAGGAAGGAAGGAAGGAAGGAAGGAGACACAGGGTCAGAGTGTGAGAGCGAAGGAAGGAAGGAAGGAAGGAAGGAAGGAAGGAAGGAGACACAGGGTCAGAGTGTGAGAGCGAAGGAAGGAAGGAAGGAAGGAAGGAGACACAGGGTCAGAGTGAGAGAGCGAAGGAAGGAAGGAAGGAAGGAAGGAGACACAGGGTCAGAGTGTGAGAGCGAAGGAAGGAAGGAAGGAGACACAGGGTCAGAGTGTGAGAGCGAAGGAAGGAAGGAAGGAGACACAGGGTCAGAGTGAGAGAGGTTTACATTTCTTAGTTCATTTTGTAACATCAGTTATAAAAAAAACAGTTTTTGAGTAAACTAGATCTGACTGAAAATTGTCCTAAAAATTCAAATTTCACCTCATTTTTTGGACTAAAACTTCCATAAATGTGTCAGAGTCTGATCTTAAATCCTTGTTTGGTCTAAATGTGTTGAGTCCAGATTGTACAGTTTGTGTGGATCTACTTTAATGATCTTTATGTCTCGAGGGACAAAAATGCATTTGAAGAAAACTGTTTTGGAGTTAGTCGCTTTTAGTTATGCTGTTGTCCCTTTTAGTCAAATTTTTGTCGCTTTTAGTTGCTGCAGTTGTATTTTTGTCACGTTTAGTTGCGCTTGTGTCTCGTTTTTGTCGCTTTTTATGTATTTTTGTCATTTTTAGTTGCATTTTGTAGTTTTTAGTTGCGCTTGTGTCTCGTTTTTGTCGCTTTAAGTCATGTTTTTTGTCACTTTTAGTCAAATCCTTGTGTCGTTGTGTCAGAATCTGGTTAGTCCAGATTGTACAGTTTGTGTGGATCTACTTTAGGCTGATCTTTATGTCTCGAGGGACAAAAATGCATTTGAAGAAAACAATGTCAGAGAAATCTATGGATGAAGTGGATTCAATGGAAGAATCAAACATCAGGAGCAGATTGGACACGGTTGTTATTTCACATGAAAGTCTGAATGTGAGAGAGAAAACTGACCAAAAAACTAAAAAGTTTACAAAGTGAGTTTTGCCTGTGAGTCTCGCCTTAAAAGAGCCGTTCAAAGCAGGTCAGAGCCGGTCAAATCGTGGCTACACACTGTACAAAGTTAAACATTTGTAGAATCTGACTCTTAAACTGAATCCCTTTGAGTTTGTGACAGACGAGACCAAACCAAACTGAACCAGATCAAAGCCCAGACTGAAGCGACACCCGTTTTCTGATCTGCGTCAGCGCCTGTCGATCCCGGGACGGTTCTGTCTGAGTCTGCGGCGCCTCCTTCAGGCTCTGGCAGACGCTGAAGGACGCCGCGGTCTCAGGACCATTTAAATGAGACGTTTGAGGACGGTGTTTTTCTTTTTAAATGTAATAAAGACCCGTCCAGACTCAGACGTTCAGGACAAACGGGACGCGCTCGGGTTTAAACGAGGACAGACGTGACTGACACGGTTCTTAGTCTGGACTTATCTTTGGTTAAAAAATAACTATGAGATGTTTTTTATTGATTAAAAGAACAACTTCTTCTTCTCTGCTACAGTTCAAGCCCTTTCAGATTTATTTTCTGGGCTCATATAACCACAAAACACATTTACCTCTGAAACATAAAGATCGGCCTTAAAGGGGCTGTACCTGATTTTTATTGTTTTTAAACGGTAAAAACAGTCCATGTCCCTGATGTGTTTGTGATAAAGTCCAGCTCAGATTATTGTAAAAGCCTCTGTTCAGGTGAAAGTGACACACAGCACTTTCTCTGCATCTGTTTATAGAGCGTTTTATTCTACGAGAAGCAGGAAGTGCAGTGTTAGCATGCTAATATGTGTTAGCTTTAGCGCTCTGGTGAAAAGTGCTTTAAACTCATGGAGTGAATATTTATGATGGACTGCATTACAGTGACAGACACATGTGACTGATGGAGTTTTTGAGTTGAGTTTGTGTCACTTTTACTCACATGTAAGTCAATTTAGTCATGTTTGTGTCACTTTTAGCCGCATTTTGTCACTTACGGTCACAATTTTGTCACTTTTAAGTCACATCTAAGTAAATTTAGCCACGTCTTTGTCACTTCTGTTTTTGTTTTTGTCACTTTTAATCGCAATTTTGTCACTTTTTATTCACATTTAAGTCAATTTGGTTGTGTTTTTGTCTCTTTCAGCCTTTTTCCCTGTCTGTATTTATATCTTTAATTTATGCTAATGTTTGTTAGCTTTAGCGCTCTGGTGAATAGTGCTTTAAACTCATGGAGGTGAAGATTTACGATGGACTGCATTAAAGTGACAGATACATGAGACGATGGAAAGAGTTATTGTCACTTTTTTAGTCAAATTTTAGTCAATTTAGTCATGTTTGTGTCACTTTTAGCCGCATTTTGACAGTTTTAGTCGCAATTTTGTCACTTTGTAGTCACATTTAAGTCAATTTAGCCACGTCTTTGTCACTTCTGGTTTCGTTGTTGGCACTTTTAGTCATGTTTTGTCACTTTTAATCGCAATTTTGTCACTTTTTATTTACATTTAAGTCAATTTGGTTGTGTTTTTGTCACTTTCTGTATTTGTATCCTTAATTTATGCTAATGTTTGTTAGCTTTAGCGCTCTGGTGAAAGTGCTTTAAACTCATGGAGGGAATATTTATGATGAACTGCATTAAAGTGAGAGACACATGAGACGATGAAGTTTTTGAGTTGAGTTTTTGTCACTTTTACTCACATGTAAGTCAATTTAGTCATGTTTGTGTCACTTTTAGCTGCATTTTGTCACTTACGGTCACAATTTTGTCACTTTGAAGTCACATCTAAGTAAATTTAGCCACGTCTTTGTCACTTCTGTTTTCGTCACTTTTAATAGCAATTTTGTCACTTTTTATTCACATTTAAGTCAATTTAATCATGTTTTTGTCACTATTAGTCTCGTTTTGATCACTTTCAGCCTTTTTCCCTGTCTGTATTTGTATCTTTATTTATGCTAATATTTGTTAGCTTTAGCGCTCTGGTGTAAAGTGCTTTAAACTCATGGAGTGAATATTTATGTTGGACTGCATTAAAGTGAGAGACACATTAGACGATGGAAAGAGTTTAACTAAAACTAGTTCTGTTTATGTTTCAAAACAGTAAAATTCAGGTACAGGGCCTTTAAAGTAGATCTTACTTTAAGGCTGATGTTTATGTTTTTGTGGGACAAAAATGCATTTTAAGAAAACGGCCCTTAAAGTTACAATGTCCCAGAGAAAACTATGGATGAAGTGGATAAAAATGAAATGATAAAACATCTTTAGGAGCAGACTAGAAATGTTTGTTGTTCAAAACATATATGTGGAGAAAACTCACCCAAACAACATTTTTGGGAAGAAAAAAAAAAGGTTTGTCTCTAGAGTCTTGGCTTAAAATGTGAGTTTAGCACAAAACAGCACATTTCCCTCACATTTCTGCTGAGTTTGTGCCTGTATTTGGTGCCAGAATCCGGAGCCTGTTTTTTTTTTTTTTTTGTGATTTTAGCAGAAAACAGCATTTCTCACAAGTTTCTGTTGAGTTTGTACTTGTCTTTGGCGCTAGAGCCTTGAGAATAGTTTTTTAAATGTGATTTTAGCAGAAAACAGCACATTTCCCACATGTTTCTGCTGAGTTTGTACTTGTCTTTGGTGCTAGAGTCCTGAGCATAGTTTTTAAAGGTGATTTTAGCAGAAAACAGCACATTTTTCTCACATATCTGCTGAGTTTGTGCCTGTATGTGGTGCCAGAGTCCGGATTTTTTATGTGATTTTAGCAAAAACAGAGCATTTCTCACATGTTTCTGTTGACTTTGTACTTGTCTTTGGTGCTAGAGTCCTGAGCATAGTTTTTAAACATGATTTTAGCACAAAACAGCACATTTTGAAGGACATTTCTCACACGTTTCTGTTGAGTTAAGACTTGTATTTGGTGCCAGAGCCCTGATCCTGGTTTTTAAGGGTGATTTTAGCAGAAAAGTGGACATTTCTCACACGTTTCTGCTGAGTTTGTGCCTGTATTTGGTGCCAGAGTCCTGATCCTGCTTTTTAAATGTGATTTTAGCACAAAACAGCACATTTTCCTCACATTTCTGCTGAGTTTGTGCCTGTATTTGGTGCCAGAGTCCGGAGCCTGCTTTTTAAATGTGATTTTAGCACAAAACAGCACATTTTCCTCACATTTCTGCTGAGTTTGTGCCTGTATTTGGTGCCAGAGTCCGGAGCCTGTTTTTTTTTGTTTTTTTAATGTGATTTTAGCAAAAACAGAGCATTCCTCACACGTTTCTGTCGAGTTCGTACCTGTCTTTGGTGCCAGAGTCCTGCGTGGTCCCGAGCTGGTACAGGATGTCGATGGTGGAGTCCGAGGACAAACCGTTGAGTCGGCCGAAGAGCAGAGGGCTGTTCAGATCTGAAGACGGCAGACACCGTTAACCAGACGTCAAAATGTGCTCTAGTCCACTTTAACTGTAATAAAACCGAGTGTGACCCGCCTTTTTTACGCAAGAAACTACACACAGCACCTTTAAGAAGTGCTTTTTACGGCAAGCTTTAAATTATCAACGGACATCTTGGTGTTTGACAGATCAGATGTTAATGTTACGAGACTGAATTAATAAACTGCTGTGAAAAAAAAATGACTATCTTTATTTCGAATCAAATGTGTAAATGTCTTGTTGAGGTTTAAGTGTCGCAGAAAACGTGAATGGATCATAAAATGAACCATAAAAGTGCTGAAAAATATCCCGTCTTAACGCTAAACTCGACTGTTTTTGATTATTTGGATCGCTCGGTCCAGTCTAAAGCAGTGTTTCCCAACCCCTGTCAAATTCAGAGAATGGACCCAAACAAAAAGTGCAGAGAGAGAAACAAACACGGAGGCTCAAAAGCTGTTTTAGATCACAGAAAATGGGGTGAGAAAATAGTTTGGAGCTTGATATGGCAAAATATTGCGATTTTTCTGAGGGATTAGTGTCAAAAAGAGATAAAATGTGTTCAAAAGCGACAAAAACGTGACTAAAAGCAACAAAAACGTGACTAAAACTACAAAGACGCGTTTAAATATGACAAACACAACTGAACGTGACAAAAGCACGACTAAAAGTGACAAAAATGTGTTCAAAAATGATAAAAACGTGCCTACAAATACGACTCAATGCACCAAGAAGTGACAAAAACGTAACTAACGACGACAAAGACGCGACTAAAGGGGACAAAGACGTGTTTAAATACGACAAACACAACAGAACGTGACAGAAACGCGACTAAGAGCGACAAAATTCTGTTTAAAATGTGAATTTGAACAGAATCCTATTATTAAAACATAAATCTAATCACAGTTAGATATTTGTCCTAAATGGTGCAGCTCTGTTAAGGACAACAGAAAAACAAAGTGAACATGAATCGTGATAAAATCTAAATCATGATCTGGCCCCAAGAAAACCGTGATCATATTTGTTTGCTCGTGAATGTCCCGCAGTGGGGCTTTGTCGTACTTGCGGGGTCGGTCCCGGAGGCGGCGCAGTTCCGCAGCAGGATGTCGATGAGCTTGAGGCCGATCCTGGTGGACTGCAGGCCGATCTTCACCAGGACGGCCTCGATGTTGGGCGAGTGCATGCCGCAGTACGGCGACATGAGCAGCGCCGCGCACGTTTGCAGGAGGTTCGCTGTGGGAGCCGCCGCCGCCGCCATCATGGCCTCCAGGTCGCCCACGTGAGTCAGGCAGTGGTGCAGCAGGCGCAGCCAGCCGATACTGAGGAGGGAGGGAAGTAACAGGCTCAACAAAGAACAGGCTTAAAGAGGAAAACCCACAGACAGGATTTATAAAACTGTCACATCTGTCACACTGTTCTGTCTGTTTTGCCTTTGGGACGATTTCAACCATTTGTGGTTTAATTAACTGATTAAATGTCATTAATAAAATGTAACAGCACATTTATTGATTGATCGATTTATATAATATTACAAACATTTTTGCCTGATGAAGGCCTAATGCTGAACGTCATCTATGTTTATACTTATGTCCAAATAAAATCACCATTTTGTGTAAAGCAGTGAGCGGGAAATATTTTCCATTTATGACTTTGGGCCGCTCCCTCTCCTCCAACACACCCGCTCAAAGAAACTGGTGTGAGAGGTTTTGTATTCTTACAATATTACAAAAAGTAATGCAACGTAGTTACTTTCTTAAGGCTGTAACTCATGTAAATCATGTGACCAATAACATTTTTTTAATTGAGTAACACTGCACATTTGTCACTGACAGACTTTGGATCACACACAGTTGAACTCATGACCTTTAACCATAAATAACATGTTTCTGAGTCCAAGTGTGGACACAATTAATTGTTGTGTTAAGTTGAAGTGTCCTGTATCTCCCCCTGCCGTTAGCAAACAAGTTAACTAAGCTCTGCACAGTCGCAGCAGCAACAAGAAACTCTGCATAACCTCACAGAGCTGTAGACTTTTATATTTGTCAGACTGTGGCAGCTCTTTCACATTTTAGTTTAGTTTAGGTTTAGTTTTAACATTTCGTCACTGACTCCGACAGACTTTCACTGATAAAATACGGCGGCTCTTGCCGTTGTCGTGCACAGACCTGGTTTTGGAGACCTGGTCCTCCGAGGGCAGGAAGGGGTTGTTGACGGTGGCGGATGACGTGTTTCCGAAGGCGGTGAGGCCCAGCAGTTTGATCTGGGACAGGCCTAAGGTACTGGCGTCCCGGGGCCGGTGCAGCCGCAGACACACGGCCGACGCCACCTCGGCCTTCACCAGCTGGATCTTTATGTAGGTGAGTCCGGACGTGATGACCGGCGTGGACAGCGGCAGCATGTTCAGGCCGTCGGCGCTGATCTCCACCGACACGGAGGACGGGCAGGCTGTGGAGAGGCGGGACAGGGCGTGGTCAGGGCCAGGACGTCAACATCGAGAGGGCTTTCTTTGAACATACACTAACTTTGAATAAATAAGTCTAATGTTTATAGTTTAAAAATGAGCTGATGACAAATAAAAAGGTTACGTCTGAAACTTTCAAATTAAGGAATACAGTGATATTTCTGCAAATCTTTGGTTTAGCCTCAATTTTACGCTGGTTCTGTTATGGTCTGGTCCTGGACTAGATTCTATTTCAATCCCCAGTTTACCCGCAATGCCATCTTAGTTTAGCTTAGTCTCTATTTAGCCTTTGTTTAGCCCGTAGTGCGGGCCTCGTTTAGGCCCTCTTTTAGCCCTAGTCTAGCCTTTCTTTAGGACCTCTTTTAGCCCTAGACTAGCCCTAATTTAGCCCTCTCGTTTAGGCCCTCTTTTGGCCCTAGACTAGCCCTAATTAAGCCTTTGTTTAGGCCCTCTTTTAGCCCTAGTCTAGCCCTCGTTTAGGCCCTCTTTTGGCCCTAGTCTAGCCCTCGTTTAGGCCCTCTTTTAGCCCTAGTCTAGCCCTCGTTTAGGCCCTCTTTTGGCCCTAGTCTAGCCCTCGTTTAGGCCCTCTTTTGGCCCTAGTCACGCCCTCGTTTTGGCCCTCTTTTAGCCCTAGTCTAGCCCTCGTTTAGGCCCTCTTTTGGCCCTAGTCTAGCCCTCGTTTAGGCCCTCTTTTAGCCCTAGTCTAGCCCTCGTTTAGGCCCTCTTTTGGCCCTAGTCTAGCCCTCGTTTAGGACCTCTTTTGGCCCTAGACTAGCCCTAATTTAGCCCTTGTTTAGGCCCTCTTTTAGGCCTAGTCAAGCCCCAATTTAGCCCTCGTTTAGGCCCTAGTCTAGCCCCTCAGGCCTCTTGTTTAGCCCCTAGTCTAATGTAGCCCTCATTTAGCCCTCTTTGGCCCCCAGCCCTAGCCCTCGCTTAGGCCTCTTCAGTCTATTTTTTGCCCTCTTTTAGCCCTAGTCCAGCCCTCGTTGAGCCCTAGTCTAGCCCAGTGGTTCCCAAACTTTTTGGCCTGGGACCCCCAAAAATAGCCATGTAACTAGCTCGAGTAAACACAGTGTGATATTCATCAAAACTATATCTTTAAATCACCCCCCCCCCTCGTTTATGCCCTCGTTTACCTCAGATCTAGCCCTCGTTTAGCCCTAGTCTAGCCCTCCTTTAGCCCAGGTCTAGCCCTAGTCCAGCCCTAGTTTAGCCCTCGTTTAGCTTGGACGAGGTTTAGTTCTGCTTTAGCCCTAGTTTAGCCCAGTTTTAGCCTTGATTTACACCCATGTAGACCAGGCTTGGGCCCAGCTTCAGCCCGGTGGGACTCACTTGCGAGCGAGGCGAGGTGCGGCTGGATGTGGATCTCCTTCAGCAGCACGGCGGCGGGCAGGTGGATGGTCAGGTCGCACCAGGCCTCTTCAGGGAGGAAGATATAGGACCAGGCTGCAGACCGCGCTCGGCGATGGGGGGGAGTGGCCTGGAGCAGCACCTCGGCCGGCTGAGCGGTCGGGCTGCTGGAGGTGATGGAGCCTGAGCGGAGAGGGCAGAAGAGTTAAGGACAAGGTTTCAAACGGAGAGTGAAAATGTGCAATTCTTGAGTAGAGCCAAGAGCGAAAAAGTTGGGTTCACACAGTTTTAATCAGCCCATGTTTATTTAGTGGATAATTAATATGTACAATAATCATGTCCATTCTGACTTTTTTTAACCTGATAAAAAAACAATTATACATTTTAATATATTTATAGTGTAATTCTCCTGCTGTGCACTTTGACCCTTGAACTTTGACTGTTAAAAATGCTAACTATGCTAACGTTGATTAGTACAGCGAGCACACAGACATAAATAAACAGATGCACCGTTCGATGTTCATGCCATACTTAGCAACGCGGCTAGTCCGGTACGATTTGAAGGACTCCGGCGGAAGTCTCATGTATTTTCCCTATAGCTGTTAGCATTAGCCCACGAAACACGCTAATGATAAATTATAAAGTGTCAGATGGTACCAACCCATCGAGCAGCATAGGTGACGTCAGAGCCTCGTTAAAAGTCATTTTTGAGTGTATAAACTGTTTGGTGTTAATTATTTAGAGGATAATTAGCGTCATCTGAGCTAAAGGCTAACTAAGTTTAAATTGAGATTTCTGAACTGATGCACTTCTGATAAGAATAAGAAATCTAACTTCAATTCTGCAAAAATGTTTTTAAAATGTCCCTTTTTGCTCACGATTATGCTGGGATTGCTTATTAACATGAATTCTATCCATAAAATTGCAAAATTTGCCATAATGTTTACCAATTTGCATCATCACATTCACCAGACAAATACGGCGGCGCTGTCTGTATCGTAGCAACTGTAGAGAGCCAGTGATTTCACGGCTATGAATGTCTATGGGTGGACAAGGATGTATGGATTTTCACCTCATCGACTGGATTCTGGAGGTTTGGGGCTTTAAAATGAGACACGTCCACGTGAGCAGAGCTGAAGTCAAATGTGTGGCTGAATGGGGTCAGTGAAGCACTAACTCAAATTATCCCAAGTGCAAATCAGCAAAAACGTGTCTGATGTCTTGTGTGTCTGTAAATCAGTCGACTTTATTTGCAAAAGGATTAATAAGGCGGGCCCTGTTTAAGAGTCCATGATAATGAAACCATAAATATGCTGTTGTTTGTACCGAGTGGAGCGAAGTTGTGAAGCCCCTCGGCGTTGTCGGGTTCAGAGGTCATGACCCGGGCCTTCAGGTTCCCGTCGGAGGACTTTCCTGGACCTGAGTCTAAGAACTTCATGATGGTGGAGACCATGCTCCGGGCCGTGTTCACGATGGCTCTGGTGCTGGTCACCATGTTGTTACAGATGAGCTGCACTCCACCTGCACAAACACAAACAGTATTACTCTTCAGTCCTAACGATTATAACGTGACCTCAGTGAGTTCATGTTACTGGAAATGTGAGCTGAAACCCCGAGGTACACTCACCCATGTCATGGAAGGCCTTGAGCGCTTCACTGGTGTCCAACACTCGCAGAATGAACCACAGCAGAGGCTCGGACAGCTGACAGGTCGACAGGGAGCCCTGAGGGAGACAAACGTACACCGTCAGAGGCGGCAGGGAGCAGCCTTTTCTGTAGTTCATGGATCTCCACCAAGGAGCTTCAGACGACTAATTATTATAAAGGAATCTAAAGGACTGTGTCGTCACGGGTTTTTCTCCCACGAAGTTCTATTTCATTCCTACAGCGGTGCATGAGCTCTGAATGACACCCTTCAAGCAGGGAGTCATAGAACCTTGGTTACACGTGTGGAGGCGGAGTTTACACGTGTGGAGGCGGAGATTACACGTGTGGAGGTGGAGATTACACGTGTGGAGGTGGAGTTTACACGTGTGGAGGCGGAGTTTACACGCGTGGAGGTGGAGTTTACACGTGTGGAGGTGGAGTTTACACGTGTGGAGGTGGAGTTTACACGTGTGGAGGTGGAGTTTACACGTGTGGAGGTGGAGTTTACACGTGTGGAGGTGGAGTTTACACGTGTGGAGGCGGAGTTTACACGTGTGGAGGCGGAGATTACACGTGTGGAGGCGGAGTTTACACGTGTGGAGGCGGAGTTTACACGTGTGGAGGTGGAGTTTACACGTGTGGAGGCGGAGTTTACACATGTGGAGGCGGAGTTTACACGTGTGGAGGTGGAGTTTACTCGTGTGGAGGTGGAGTTTACTCGTGTGGAGGCGGAGTTTACACGTGTGGAGGCGGAGTTTACACGTGTGGAGGCGGAGTTTACTCGTGTGGAGGCGGAGGTTACTCGTGTGGAGGTGGAGTTTACACATGTTTAGGTGGAGTTTACACATGTTTAGGTGGAGTTTACACATGTTTAGGTGGAGTTTACACGTGTGGAGGCGGAGTTTACTCGTGTGGAGGCGGCGTTTACTCCTGTGGAGGTGGAGTTTACACTTGTTTAGGGGGAGTTTTCTCGTGTATAGGCGTAGTTTACACGTGTGGAGGCGGAGTTTACACATGTTTAGGTGGAGTTTACTCGTGTTGAGGTGGAGTTTACACATGTTTAGGTGGAGTTTTCTCGTGTTGAGGCGGAGTTTACACGTGTGGAGGCGGAGTTTACACATGTTTAGGTGGAGTTTACTCGTGTTGAGGTGGAGTTTACACATGTTTAGGTGGAGTTTTCTCGTGTTGAGGCAGAGTTTACTCATGTGGAGGCGGAGTTTACCCGTGTGGAGGCGGAGCTCACGTCTCACCTGTCGCCCCATGTACCCACAGGCCATGTAGGTGAGGATGGGCTGTAACATGACGTTGACGGAGCTGCTTCGTTTGCTCAGAGTGGTGAGGATGGTGAACAGGCCGTCGCCCACGGAGATGGCGTCCAGGCCGCCGTGGAAGTTCTCGTGTTTGGTCAGATGAAGACCGCTCGCTCCTGGGACCAAGAGACACTTTTATGATCACAGGAACACAACCGAGAAGTTTAAAAAGGTCTGTGGACTTAATGGAAGCTTTCAATGGAGTTTCAAGATTTAAATATTTGTTACAGACAGAAAGGTACATGTTTTATGCTCTTATAGTAAAATTTGTGTATTATTTCCATCAGACGCAGTGAATCAATTAATTAAAAAGGTGCTGTACCTGATATTTACAATTCAATTCTTGTTTTCATGTTTTTAAACCATTAGAGACTGCCTCAATAATGTGCAACTGTTTTTAATCATCTGTTATTTTAATGTTGTGGATTTGTTTGTTCTACCTTTGTTAAAATTTGCTGCCTCTTGGCCTGGACTCGATTGGAAAAGGTTTTTAATCTCACTGGGACTCTCCTGGTTTTAAAGGTTAAAGTGCGTGTGACAGGTTTTTATGATTTTTTAATTTTGACATTATTCTGTGTATTAATGCTTGTTGTAAATATAAATTACAGTTTTACACCAATCAAGTTGCTATTTGTGGAGAAAAGTTGAAAACTCAGTTGAAAATCACAGGAAGTAAACAAACTGATGACATCACACTGTGGGAGACGAAACTTACGCATAATTTACACAAAAGAAACTACTTTTCTGATCTTTTAAACATTGATTCAACAAAATAAAGGTGTTCGCATGTGTTTCTATTTGTAAAATTAAAACATCAGTGACATTAGATGAGTTTTGGTGTACAGAGTGGTTTCTTTGTAATTTCCCAGTGTGATGTCATAGTTTACAACCAGGAAGTGAAACAAAAAACACCATAATTGCTAAACCATGACAATATTTGTATTGTATTTAACACAATTTGAAGTATGTTTATCTGAACTGCATGTTTTGTCAAATGAGTCGTCCGACCGCTCATACGCACTTTAAATAAATGTGCTGTGCGGCAGTTGAAGTGTCCTATATCTCCTCCCTGCCTTTATCAAACAAGCTAGAACAACAAAAAGTACTTTCACTTTACATTTTACCCTTTAAAAGTTAATTTAAATGAAACAAAAGCTCCACGGAAAAATCTCAACTGTTTTATTCGCCTTTAAATTTGAAACGAGCACTTGCTGATTTTATGATGAAAAGTAGCTGCTATCAGATAGAAACTTACTAAAAAAGAACATAAGATTTAACTTTGAATGTTTTTTAGTCATGCCAAGGTTCAGCCCAAATCAATTTAATTATTTATGTAGCCTTTATTTAAGCTCGTAGGTCGATTGTGAACAGATTCTGATAAACGCTGAGGTCCAGGTCCAGACGCAGGACGTTTGTCTGTGTTTGGTGTTTGTCTCACCGATGATCATGGCCATGGCGCTGCTGTTGCACTGTCCCAGCGCCGACAGGATCTGACTCATGATCTGCTGATTGGCTAAGACCAGGTCTGCCACTCCGGACGCTGGGCCTTGATTGGACGAGGAGCCTCCACTGGACCCGCCCTCTTTGCTCCCGCACACCTGCAACACAAACCAGGAAACACACACATGAACAACACAAACGGAACGGCTCTCAACAATAGGTTGCAAGATTAGGCTTCAACCACAAATTAAAAAGAGGCAGATCTGCACCGACCAGAGAGGAACTCCTCTAGAAATATATTATCAAACGTATTTTCATGGTTGATACGAGGAATATCCTCAGTATTTAAGCTCAAAGCTGCTGAAACTCTGAAAAAGCAGCTATTTTAGTGTTTCGGTCTCCAAACAAAGTCTGTAGTTATATCTCACAACAAGCTAAAGGCTACAAGCTAAAGGCTAGTACAGGCTACAAGCTAAAGGCTAACAGGCTAAAGTCCCCTGAAGTTTGAAGCAGTAGAATCTATTAATGCAGCAGACACAAATCTGTGTTTTATTAAGTTAAGCACTGCTTTATGATGATGCTCTTCACTTTATCACTTTACTCCAGACTGACTGGAGCTAGCGCTAGCTTCCTCTAATGCAGCCCTGATCCAGAATAACTTTGTCACTTTCAGTCAGGAGTGACTTTATCAAATAAGAGGAGCAGCTGTAGCTCATCTCCAGATCACAAACACTGACGCTGGTCCACCATCACTGTCTTGGGCTGTGTCTGACTGTCCACACTGTCCTCTAGAGCTGTGGTTCTCAAACTTTTTCAGTCAAGACCCCAAAAATAACAATAGTTCACATTCGCGACCCACAAACACAAAAAAAAAGTTATAAATTAGCCTTATATCTAATGTTTGATTTTTATTTTGAGAATATAGACTACTTTGACTGGCCAACAAATAAGAATCTACATTTACCACTGCATCGGAAGGGGGTCAAGCCTTGTTTAAGACTACTGTATCAATTTTCCCCCATCATCTGGGGACCCCTGGAAATCATTTCGCGACCCCTAGTTTGAGAACCTCTGCTCTAGA
Source organism: Rhinogobius similis (assembly GCA_019453435.1). Taxonomy (NCBI): domain Eukaryota; kingdom Metazoa; phylum Chordata; class Actinopteri; order Gobiiformes; family Gobiidae; genus Rhinogobius; species Rhinogobius similis. Next base: position 2,370,422 of record CM033634.1, on the reverse strand, counting down.
GGGCACTATACAGCGGTCACACATTTTTAGTGCTGCCCGAACGTCCAGCAGGCGAAAAAGTAGTGCACTCAATATTTCCCAAAGTGTATCTTGAAAAGTAGTGTCCAGCGCTGGTCACTAGAGGTCAATAATGACCACAATGCATTGCAGAGTCGGAAAAACTACAACAAACTGAATGAAAGAAGAAAGGAGCTGTTTAAAGGAACTGTTGAGCCGAGATCATGAACAAAACACTAAACAAACCGTTAAAAACGAGTTACTAGCGTCAGCTGCTAACCTTAGCTTGAGCTGTGAATAGATCACAAATCTACGGCAAACAGTTGAATAATCCAGTCTGTTTGATGTTTAATGTGCGATCCATGGTTAATAAAACTTGTATTATGTTTATTAGTCATAAATATGCCTTGGTCTTCAGCTGCTTCATCATCACGACGTCACATCTGGAGGAAGCAATTTATGTGGCGCAAATTTTACCAAATGTTTTTCCAACACATCGCATTAAATGCATGAAAGATAATTCGTGAGACGTGCCACAGTCACGATGGACAGGCTTCATGTTACATTCACCACAGATGTATAAACCCCAGGCCAGAATCACCCTGAATGTTCTGTAAGGACTGAAGCGTGGACTTTAATGATAAATGTTACCTTCTCCTCGTCGGACGCGCTGCTGTCGGCCGCGCTCACGCCCCCTGGAGGCAGACGCCCGCTGAATTCTCGGTCGCCCGACAGAGGCAGCTGCACCAGGACATTGACCAGTTTGAGCAGGTCGAACATGAGCTGGTCCCTCGTGGTCTCGCCGCACACCGCTTTGGCGTCGCCCGGGCGGATGATGTTGGCGAACAGGCCCCCGAAGCAGGCGCGCGCCCCCACCGAGCTGTCCGAGCCGCTGCGGGACACCAGTTTGTCCGAGCATGTGATGTAGTGGTGCACCAGGAACGTGACCGACTCGATGACGGACAGGATGGTCGCCACGGAAACCACCTCGAAGTTCTGCTCCAGAGTGAAGTCGAGCAGCTTCACCTGAGCGTCCAGAGGGCCCTGCCCCGACTGGAACGGCCCTCTGCAGGAGGACAGAGGTATTACACCGTCGATTAGTAATCACACGATACAGACCTTAAAGGGGCATGTGCTGTTTTTAAATCATGATAAAACTGTGGACAATTAAATGAAAAATAAAACCAACTTTTCCACTTCAAGTCATCTTTGCTGTGACATTTTTCATTCAGAGTTCAGTCTGTTGTATTTGAGGGTTTGAAATATTTGCATTGAATAATTTAAAGGTGAATTTTGGGGACTGAATATAGAAATAAAACTAAAATTAAGAAGTTTTTCAAAATCTGATAAAACAAATAATTGCTACAGTGCAATAAAAATAATTTTAAAATAATCCACAATTAAAAAAAAACAAAAACAAAAAATAAACTGTTTAGAAAAAAAACCCAAAAAACTTAGTTGCGTTTCCCACGTCAGGCAACAGAGCTCCAGTAGCTCCATCTATTGGCTGCACGGGGAATTGTACAAATGTAAAATACAAATAGCTTGTTATGCTAGCCGTGTTCATGCAGTCCTGTTGATGCAGGTGTAATGCTCGTGTTCAGAGGCAGAAATGCTCAGAGTCTGACAATGATTTATGGATTTAAAAACAGAGCAGAAGATTCTCAGAGCCAAGAAAACATCACTCATATAGGAAATTGTGTTTTTGACGCTCGGAGGGACAGGATTCATCAGACTAGAGGGAATGACGCTAAATGTAACTCCAGGTGTGTTTTTGAAGAAGGACATTGTTAGAACAGGATTTAAAAGCTAAAAAGAGTCAATTTTGCATAATATTTGTGCTTTAAGGTGAGACTTTACTGGTGAATAGGAAAAAGTCTTAACATTTAAAGATATCAACTGTAAACTTCTCCTGTAGTTTAGTCACATAAATGTAAGAAAACATGTATTACAAGTTTTTCATCATGTCATGTTTTCATTTAGAAATAAGGTATTTTATGTGTGAAAATGGCCAAAAATCCACATATTTGGATCATTAAATCTGAAAAATGGACAGAACCAGGTTTAAATTTCTTGGTTCCTTTTGTAACATATTAGTTACAAAAATGTATTTATTATTTAGTTTTTAAGTAAACTAGATCTGACTGAAAATTGTCCTAAAAACTCAAATTTCACCTCATTTTATTGACTTAAAACTTCCATAAATGAGTTTTAGAATTTGATCTTAAATCCTTGTGTTTGGTCTAAATCTGGTTGAGTCCAGATTGTACAGTGTGTGTGGATCTACTTTAAGAAAACAATGTCAGAGAAATCTATGGATGAAGTGGATTCAATGGAAGAATCAAACATTTTAGGAGCAGATTGGACACGGTTGTTGTTTCCACATGAAATATGTTGACAGAGAAAACTGACCAGACAACAAAAAACTGAAAAAAGTGCGTTTTGTCTGTAATGTCTGGCCTTAAATGTCGTTTGTGCGGGTCGTGTGAGGTCACTGCTGCGTTGCCCTTTGACCTGTAAAGCCCGGTCTCACCTCTCGGACGACAGGATGTGCATGAGGCGCAGCAGGAAGTCGCTGAAGAGCTGGGGGCAGGTGGAGGACAGGTGCACCTGGAGGCGGCTCAGGAACTCGTGCATGGCCTGCGTGGCCGTGGGCCCGACCTGCGCGCTGTGCTGGCTCGTCCCGTTCGGGTTCGTCCCAGACAGGAAGCGCACCAGGACGTGGACCAGGGTCGGGTCGGACACCATCTGATGAGCCGTGCTGTCGGGACTGAGGCCGGAGCTGGAGGCTGAGGGGAGGAGTCAGAGGGAGGAGTCAGCGACAGAGGGAGGAGTCATAGACAGAGGGAGGAGTCAGAGGGAGGAGTCAGAGGGAGGTGTAAGAGGGAGGAGTCAGAGACACAGGGAGGAGTCAGAGGGAGGTGTAAGAGGGAGGAGTCAGAGTCAGAGCGAGGAGACAGAGGGAGGAATCAGAGACAGAGGGAGGAGACAGAGACAGAGGGAGGAGTCAGAGCGAGGAGTCAGAGACAGAGGGAGGAGTCAGAGTCAGAGCGAGGAGTCAGAGTCAGAGGGAGGAGTCAGAGTCAGAGCAAGGAGACAGAGGTAGGAGTCAGAGACAGAGACAGAGGGAGGAGTCAGAGACAGAGGGAGGAGTCAGAGGGAGGAGTCAGAGACAGAGGGAGGAGTCAGAGCGAGGTGTCAGAGTCAGAGGGAGGAGTCAGAGACAGAGGGAGGAGTCAGAGCGAGGTGTCAGAGTCAGAGGGAGGAGTCAGAGTCAGAGGGAGGAGTCAGAGTCAGAGGGAGGAGTCAGAGACAGAGGGAGGAGTCAGAGACAGAGGGAGGAGTCAGAGGGAGAAGACAGAGGGAGAAGTCAGCGACAGAAGGAGGAGTCAGAGTCAGAGTCAGAGGGAGGTGTCAGAGGGAGGTGTAAGAGACAGAGGGAGGTGTCAGTCAGAGGGAGAAGTCAGAGGGAGGTGTCACGAGTCAGAGTGAGGAGTCAGAGGGAGGAGTCAGCGACAGAGGGAGGTGTCAGAGGGAGGAGTCAGAGTCAGAGGGATGAGTCAGAGACAGAGGGAGGAGTCAGAGTCAGAGGGAGGAGTCAGAGTCAGAGGGAGGTGTCAGTCAGAGGAAGGAGTCAGAGGGAGGTGTCACGAGTCAGAGTGAGGAGTCAGAGGGAGGAGTCAGCGACAGAGGGAGGTGTCAGTCAGAGGAAGGAGTCAGAGGGAGGTGTCACGAGTCAGAGTGAGGAGTCAGAGGGAGGAGTCAGCGACAGAGGGAGGTGTCAGAGGGAGGAGTCAGAGTCAGAGGGATGAGTCAGAGTCAGAGGGAGGAGTCAGAGTCAGAGGGAGGTGTCAGTCAGAGGAAGGAGTCAGAGGGAGGTGTCACGAGTCAGAGTGAGGAGTCAGAGGGAGGAGTCAGCGACAGAGGGAGGTGTCAGAGGGAGGAGTCAGAGTCAGAGGGATGAGTCAGAGACAGAGGGAGGAGTCAGAGTCAGAGGGAGGAGTCAGAGTCAGAGGGAGGTGTCAGTCAGAGGAAGGAGTCAGAGGGAGGTGTCACGAGTCAGAGTGAGGAGTCAGAGGGAGGAGTCAGCGACAGAGGGAGGTGTCAGTCAGAGGGAGGAGTCAGAGTCAGAGGGAGGAGTCAGAGACAGAGGGAGGTGTCAGTCAGAGGGAGGAGTCAGAGACAAAGGGAGGGGCCAGAGACAGAGGGAGGTGTCACGAGACAGAGGGAGGAGTCAGAGGGAGGAGTCATGGGGAAGGGGTCAGAGACAGAGGGAGGAGTCAGAGCGAGGCGTCAGAGTTAGAGGGAGGAGTCAGAGTCTTTCACTTAGCTCTGGTTTAGTCCAGTTATATTTCTACACATGAAATCCAAAATTGCTACTTGTTTTTTTTATTGTTAATACTAAAAAACATTTGGATTTAGACATTTGGAGTTCTAATCGATGCCAGTGTTTTAGGGCGTTCACTTTGAGTGTTTTGTTCAGTTCCGTACGTGTGGGAGGCATGTTGGTCATCAGCGTCAGGGAGTGCAGCACCAGACACCAGGTCCTGAGCGACGTGTTGGGATACCAGGCCAGGACGCTCAGGAAGCTGCTGATGGACGCTGAAACACAACCAGAACACACATTTAACACAAGACACACGAGCGCCGGGGAGTAAAACGAGACAGAAACCTCTAAAATATCAACCTGTGGTGGAAGAAGAACAAGAAAACAAAGAAAGTTGCTGATTTTTGTAATTTGAATCGATTTCTTAATTTTTTTAGTGAATTTTATAATTTTGATATATTTTTCGGCTGAATTTAAGTCATAAAACTTGGATGGACCAGTTAATGATCATTCTATTGCAAAATTAGTATTTCAAATATTAATTGCGAATAATCGATTAACAGCTTGACTGTGATGATATTTATGGACTAAAATTAGAGCAGAAGATTCTTGGAGCCACATCACACGTCGAAAAAAGTCACATATCGAAGGAAATCAAAACGGAGTGTTTTGGAGGTCGGAGGGAATGGATTCATCAAACTATAGTGAGTGAAGCTAAATGCTCCTCCAGGGCTGTGTCTGAACGTCGGCAAAACTCTGATAAAAATGTATTTCTGTAATGAATGTGGGTCAAATCCTCCGACACATATTTACGACTAATAATCATCACAAGTTTTATTAACCATGGATTGGACATTAAACGTCAAACAGACTGGATTATTCAACTGTTTATTCAATTGCCGGAGATTTGCGATCTATTCATAGCTCAAGCTAAGGTTAGGAGCTAAGGTTAGCAACTAACGCTAACAACTCTGCAGCTAACGGTTTATTTAAATGTTTTGTTCAAAATCTCAGCTCAACAGTTTGTATAAATAGCTCTTTCTGCTTTCATTCAGTTTGTTGTCGTCCAATGTGGTTTTTCTGACTCTCGCAATGCATTGTGGTCAATATAGATCGGTCTGGTGACCATTGCTGAACACTACTTTTCAAGGTGCATTGTGGAACATTTTGAGTGCAGTACTTTTTCACCTGCTGGACATTCAGAGAGCACTGAACATGGCATGACCACAATTTAGTGTCCTCTAGAGCCTTGATTTTCAACCAGTGCCGCGGAACACTAGTGCACCTTGAGGTTTTGCCAGGTGGACCTTGAAAAAAAGTCCAATTGAGTTCACAGATTGACAAATGTGGATGTAATTGACTAATTTACCTTTTTGGAGTGTCCTGAACTACTTCTGCACTAAAAAAATAACACAAAACCATCACTATTACCAAATTTAAAGAACCAGATAGTGGCACAAACACTGGTTGGCTTATTATATACCATATATTTTAACTAAATGGTCTGTTTTGGTAGTAGGTGGTGTGCCGTGGTAGCTTTTAAATCCAAAAAGTGTACCACAACCCAAAAAAGGTTGAAAAATACTGCTCCAGAGGACAGTGTGGACATTCAGACACAACCCAGGTGTGTTTTTGACGAGAAACATTGATAGAACAGCGTTAAAACAGAGAAGAAATCACTACAACAGAATAAGCGTGCGTTAAATAAGAGTAAATGGTGAGACCTTGGTTGAGTGGGATGGTGGGGACTCGGCTGGCGTTGAACAGAAAGATGTCGGAGCCGCTCTCGTCTGGGGAACCGGAGCCGGTGTTCAGGCTCAGAGTCAACCACAGCTGCAGCAGAGACTCCAGCTGAAACACGAGGAGAAACACGTGACCTCAGACCCTCGGACACCTGTAGAACCCGTGTGAGCGCGTCAGACCTGCACGTGGTGGACCTGCAGCATCCCGAAGAGCTTGTTGAAGCAGGAGCTGAGCATCGGCACCGACGACGGCTGCAGAGTCAGACTGGAGCCGGGAGAACCTCCGCCGTGAAGAGCGCGGAGCAGAGAGTCGTCTGTGCCGTTAGACGACTGAGACACTGAGGGGCAGACAAGAGGGACGTGAACCAATGACCCGAGACACTGAGACAGACAAGAGGGACGTGAACCAATGATCTGAGACACTGAGACAAACAAGAGGGACGTGAACCAATGACCCGAGACACTGAGAGAGACAAGAGGGACGTGAACCAATGACCCGAGACACTGAGACAAACAAGAGGGACGTGAACCAATGACCTGAGACACTGAGACAGACAAGAGGGACGTGAACCAATGATCTGAGACACTGAGACAAACAAGAGGGACGTGAACCAATGACCCGAGACACTGAGAGAGACAAGAGGGACGTGAACCAATGACCCGAGACACTGAGACAAACAAGAGGGACGTGAACCAATGACCTGAGACACTAAGACAGACAAGAGGGACGTGAACCAATGATCTGAGACACTGAGACAAACAAGAGGGACGTGAACCAATGACCCGAGACACTGAGACAAACAAGAGGGATGTGAACCAATGACCCGAGACACTGAGAGAGACAAGAGGGACGTGAACCAATGATCTGAGACACTGAGACAAACAAGAGGGACGTGAACCAATGACCCGAGACACTGAGGGACAGACAAGAGGGACGTGAACCAATGATCTGAGACACTGAGACAAACAAGAGGGACGTGAACCAATGACCCGAGACACTGAGACAAACAAGAGGGACGTGAACCAATGACCCGAGACACTGAGAGAGACAAGAGGGACGTGAACCAATGACCCGAGACACTGAGACAAACAAGAGGGACGTGAACCAATGACCTGAGACACTGAGACAGACAAGAGGGACGTGAACCAATGATCTGAGACACTGAGACAAACAAGAGGGACGTGATCCAATGACCCGAGACACTGAGACAAACAAGAGGGATGTGAACCAATGACCCGAGACACTGAGAGAGACAAGAGGGACGTGAACCAATGATCTGAGACACTGAGACAAACAAGAGGGACGTGAACCAATGACCCGAGACACTGAGGGACAGACAAGAGGGACGTGAACCAATGACCTGAGACACTGAGGGACAGACAAGAGGGACGTGAACCAATGACCCGAGACACTGAGGGACAGACAAGAGGGACGTGAACCAATGACCCGAGACACAGAGAGAGACAAGAGGGACGTGAACCAATGACCCGAGACACTGAGACAAACAAGAGGGAAGTGAACCAATGATCTGAGACACTGAGACAAACAAGAGGGACGTGAACCAATGACCCGAGACACTGAGACAAACAAGAGGGACGTGAACCAATGACCCGAGACACTGAGAGACAAACAAGAGGGACGTGAACCATTGACCCGAGACACTGAGGGACAGACAAGAGGGACGTGAACCAATGACCCGAGACACTGAGGGGGAGACAAGAGGGATGTGAACCAATGACCCGAGACACTGAGGGGCAGACAAGAGGGACGTGAACCAATGACCCGAGACACTGAGGAGCAGACAAGAGGGACGTGAACCAATGACACGAGACGCTGAGACAGACAAGAGGGACGTGAACCAATGATCTGAGACACTGAGACAAACAAGAGGGACGTGAACCAATGACCCGAGACACAGAGAGACAAGAGGGACGTGAACCAATGACCCGAGACACTGAGACAAACAAGAGGGACGTGAACCAATGACCCGAGACACTGAGACAAACAAGAGACTAAACTAATGATCTGAGACACTGAGACAAACAAGAGGGACGTGAACCAATGACCCAAGACACTGAGGGACAAACAAGAGGGACCTGAACCAATGACCCGAGACACTGAGGGACAAACAAGAGGGACGTGAACCAATGACCCGAGACACTGAGACAAACAAGAGGGACGTGAACCAATGACCTGAGACACTGAGACAGACAAGAGGGACCAATGACCCGAGACACTGAGAGACAAACAAGAGACTTTAAACCAATGATCTGAGACACGGAGAGACAGACAAGAGGGACGTGAACCAATGATCTGAAACACTGAGACAGACAAGAGGGACGTGAACCAATGATCTGAGACAAACAAGAGGGACGTGAACCAATAACCTGAGACAATGAGGGACAAACAAGAGGGACGTGAACCAATGACCCGAGACACTGAGACAAACAAGAGGGACGTGAACCAATGACCTGAGACACTGAGACCGATAAGAGGGACCAATGACCCGAGACACTGAGAGACAAACAAGAGACTTTAAACTAATGATCTGAGACACGGAGAGACAGACAAGAGGGACGTGAACCAATGATCTGAAACACTGAGACAGACAAGAGGGACGTGAACCAATGATCTGAGACAAACAAGAGGGACGTGAACCAATGACCCGAGACACTGAGACAAACAAGAGGGACTTAAACCAATGACCCGAGACACTGAGAGACAAACAAGAGGGATTTAAACCAATGACCTGAGACAATGAGGGACAAACAAGAGGGACTTTAACTAATGACCTGAGACACTGAAAGACAAACAAGAGACTTAAACCAATAACCTGAGACACTGAGAGACAAACAAGAGGGACTTGAACCAATGACCTGATACACTGAAGAGACAGACAAGAGACTTTAAACTAATGACCCGTGACACTGAGAGACAGACAAGAGGGACTTAAACCAATGATCTTTGCTGTTAGAGACACTGGATGGACATGTTTCAGTTTGTCCTACAGCAGTTTAACTCGGCTCGTGTCAGACTGATCTCAGAGTTCTGAGTTGGAATTTATCTAAAAGAGCCATCACTGACAGCGATCGTGAAAAGGCAAAACGTCATGACAAATTCTTGGAGCTGATTGGTTGAAGAGTCAGAACAAGCGAGAATTAAACTCTTGTTAAAGCTTTGAAATGCACTTCCCTCTGATCTTTTTTTTTAAACATGTGTCTTTGCCAAAATATCCAAAAGTTCATTTGAGACGTCGACGTGTTTGTTTTGGTTCGTTTGGGCGCTTCACCTTTGGCTCCGCCCACTCCTGCTCTGTGATTGGTCCAGTCGCTGCATCACTGGAGGCTCAGACCAATCACGACAGCAGGAGTCAGGTGGACCTCTGTAGGAGCTTCCATTGGAGTGTTGTGTGCAGGTGTCACATAAGAGTTTGATACAGTGAGTGCAGGTATCGTACCGTTGTTGGCGTTGGCCGTCAGCGCCTGCAGGATGGAGTCGGCCTGAAGCGTCGCCATCATTTTCAGCATCAGCTCAGCCTGCTGCTCCAACCCGACCTCCAGACGGGCGTCCAGAGCTGAGGAGACACACAACACACTACATGAACACACACAACACACACGCGACACACACAGACCTCTAGACGGGCGTCCAGAGCTGAGGAGACACACAACACACTACATGAACACACACACACACGACACACACACACAGACCTCCAGACGAGCGTCCAGAGCTGAGGAGACACACAACACACTACATGAACACACACAACACACACACACCGACCTCCAGACGGGCGTCCAGAGCTGAGGAGACACACAACATGAATATACACAACACACAACCACACACACACACTCTGACACACACTCTGACACACACTCTGACACACACACACACACACACACACACTCTGACACACACACACACACACACACACTCTCTGACACACACACTCTGACTCTAGGTGTACCTTGTGAGACGGACACGGAGAGGCCGGGGCTGCTCTGCTTCTCGGCCGCAGCAGGAGGTTTGGACACCGGGATCCCGACTCCTCCGATGTACGGGTTATAACCGTACGAGCCGTAGTCTGCGCCCCAGTAATCGTACCACGTGCTGCTGATGGGCTGTTCAGCACAACACACACGTCAGAAACAACACACATGTGAAGAAACAATACACACAGGTCAGGAAACAACACACATGTCAGGAAACAACACACACACATCAGAAACAACGCACACGGGAGGAAACAACACACACACGGAAGGAAACGACACACACACACATCAGAAACAACACACACACGTCAGAAACAACACACACACGTCAGGAAACAACACCCGCATCAGGAAACAACACACACACGTCAGGAAACAACACACACACATGTCAGAAACGACACACACGTGAAGAAACAACACACACACGTCAGGAAACAACACACACGTGAGAAACAACACACACACACCAGGAAACAACACACACGTCAGGAAACAACACACACGCATCAGGAAACAACACACACACCAGAAAACGACACACACGTCAGGAAACAACACACACACGTCAGAAACAACACACACGCATCAGGAAACAACGCACACACGTCAGAAACAACACACACGACAGGAAACAACACACACACGTCAGAAACAACGTACACACCAGGAAACAACACACAGGAGCAAACATACAACACATGAACTAATTCTTCTGCAGATCTGTGTAGACTTTTCAAACATGTGACTGTTAAAGGTGGACGGCACAAAATAATCCTCTGATAACCTGACCTGTAAATGTCACTTAAAGTAAACAAAGACAAATGAAAACACAAAGTGCAGACGTGTGTCCCTCTCTGTTTTATCCAGACGTCTTGAGACTGTTTGCAGTTTTCTAATAAGTTTAGAGTTTCCTCAGAAAAGTAAACAAATTGTTCTGCAGATGTTAAAACACAGCACGCGGCGCTAGCATCGCAGTAGCATTTAGCCTGCAGCTAACGTTAGCATTCTTGGATATTTATACAAATCTGTTTCCTTGTGGAACACTTTATTCTTCTCCATATAAACAGTCGGCATCTGAGGAAGCGCCCACAAACGGACCTCTGTTTGAGAAGCGATCCATTCATTTTAATGTAGAACAGCAGCTCTTTCATTGTTCAACAACTACAAGAGCAAAGACCGAGTTTAGGAGTTTTATTGTGTCAAATACAAAAAACAGAATACAGTCACCGGCACTAATTTAACTATCCAATAATGCTAACACTAGCTGTGGGCTAAATGCTATTGTGATGCTAGTTTACTTTTCTGAGGAAACTCCAGGTCAACAACGTCAACAGATGTGACTCCACTTTAATAAGTTGTGATTAAAACAGACATAATAGGCTATATGCACGCATTCGATGTCAGATGGCACCGGAACTTCCGGCACGGAGAGACGCTAGCGGAGCGCACTGTTATAGGCTATATGCACAGAGCGGTGTGACGTATTTCCGGTAGAATGTCAGATTGCATCGTAACTTGCGGTAATGGCGGACACTAGCATATGACCCTGTTCAATCTCCGAAAACCCTCAGCAATGATTTTACTTTTAAGTTTCATTTTGATCGCAGTTCCGTGCCATCTGACATCGAATGCGGAAGGGATGTGTGCGTATAGCCTATTCACCTGGAAATCAAGAGACAAGTTTCCCCCGAATTTCCCCCATGACAGACCACCCCCCGATGTGACAGACCACGCCCCCCGATGTGACAGACCACGCCCCCCGATGTGACAGACCACGCCCCCTGATGTGACAGACCACGCCCCCCGATGTGACAGACCACGCCCCCGATGTGACAGACCACGCCCCCCGATGTGACAGACCACGCCCCCCGATGTGACAGACCACGCCCCCCGATGTGACAGACCACGCCCCCTGATGTGACAGACCACGCCCCCTGATGTGACAGACCACGCCCCTGATGTGACAGACCACGCCCCTGATGTGACAGACCACGCCCCCTGATGTGACAGACCACGCCCTGATGTGACAGACCACGCCCCCTGATGTGACAGACCACACCCCCTGATGTGACAGACCACGCCCCCTGATGTGACAGACCACGCCCCCTGATGTGACAGACCACGCCCCCTGATGTGACGGCCGACTGTATCCAGGTGTGTGTGTCAGATTGATTTATTCTCTCAGATATCGAATGTTTCTCTTGTCGGATTTGGACGGACTTAATGGCGCATGTGTGCGTTGTGATTATCTGGATATAATGATGCGTGAATTTGACTTCTAGAATTTAAAATGTCTCTTCAGCGCCCCCTGCAAAGTAATGAGACAGAAACAAACCGAAAGAATCCCCAACATAACAGCTACAATTCTGAATCATATCTCAAGCCACTGAAGCGAGCCCTTTATCACTGCTTGCACTTTTAATTCATTTTAGTTTCTCTTTTCTTGTCGTTTGTCCTGAGAAGAGTGCTGTCAAATTCATCTGTAACATGTGGAGACCTTGGCGATCCTGCTTGTATGACTAATGATCTATTTTTATATTTTTACTCTTTTATTATTGTTTTTCTTTTATAAACCATGAGCCTGTTGCTGTGTTATTAATAAAGAATTAATTTAACATGAAAACGTTCTTCTGCTGCTCGACTGATGTCTGTAACAAAAAGAGCTTCCACTTGATTAATAAAAGTAGTTCTGATTGTGATCTGAATCTCATACAGGACGTTTCATCATCTTGGGCTAAAAAGCATTGAACATAAACGTGTGAAAGAGCAGGAAGTGTTCTTACCTTAAAGACTTTAGCGGCGAGAGGATCCTTTTCCAAATCAATATCTAAAGGATCAATATCAACATCCATCAGGTCTTGTAGCAAGTCAAAGTCAATGTCTTTATCTTTGTCCAAAGAGGCCAGAGGAGGAGCGCCTTTGGGACAGAACAGTTCACTTTGGCACAGAAACAAAGCAGCAGATGCACCGTGTTCAAACATGACTGACTCCTGACTCACTTCAAACACCAAACAACATCCGAGCACGAGTCCAGGCTCTGGACTGGTCTAGATTTAGGTCCAAACGAGGTCCGAATGTTCTGGTGATTGATCAGACGTCTCTCTCTGTCACTCTCAAAGCTGCACAGTATATCGCAAAAGTGTCGATATCGCAACTGTAGACGACGAAAGAAATTCTTGGTCGACTAAAGACCTGCACTTTCGACGAATTAATCGTCTAAAAAGGGGATGTGGCAAAAAAATATATCAAAACTATGAAGTATTTCCATGTATCTGACCCAAACTGCATTAAAAACTGCAAAAATGCACAGGAATTAAAGCAAAAACAACTATTTTTACAGATAAGTCCAAGGAAACTGTATTTATATGTTGGACTCTGAAATTTTAAGCTCACTCACTCCATTTCTTCTTGTTTTTGCATTTTTTGCCACATACATCCTTTAAATCTAAATAAAATAATTAGACTGGTGCGCGATTTAGGAAAGATATCTAATTGTGATTTTTCTGACCAGTGCGACTGTGATTAGATTTATGTTTTAATAAAAGGATTTACACAATTTAAACACAATTCTGTCGCTTTAACTTGCATTTTTGTCGTTTTTAGTCATGTTTTTGTCCCTTTCAATTGTGTTTTGATGCATTGAGTCACGTTTGTTGTTTGTCGGCGCATTTTTGTTGTTTTTGAACACATTTTTATCGCTTTTAGTCGCACTTTTGTCTCTTGTTTCAGAACATGTTTGTACAAATCCAAACTACAGTGTGAGGAGTTTTTATTCAAATCAAAGCAACACATTTTGTTGTTTGTGGAAGAAATTATTGCACTTGAAAAACTACAGTCTTTGTGATTTGTTAATTACATCCATTAAAATTGCGATTGTGTGTGGATTTGGTTTAATTGTGCAGCTCTGGTCATAAATAAAGTCATCTGCTCAGAGGCTTCAGAGGCTAAACATCAGGAGAAAAAGTGTGTTTGAACAGACAGCTGCATTAAAGACACAAACAGTCAATCACAAGAACATTTAAAACTGCAGATTGTCAGAGGGACCAGCTCATGATTCCATTTTAATCACCAAATTGCCTCGCCCTACTTTTAGTTGTCTTTTTGTCGCTTTTAGATGCGTTTTAGTCACTTTTAGTCGAGTTTTTGTCACTTTTTAGTCACGTCTTTGTGGTTTTTAGTTGCGTTCTGGTGCATTGAGTCGCGTCTGTTGTTTGTAGGCGCGTTTTTGGCGCTTTTGAAAACATTTTTATCACTTTTGGTCTTTGCGATTTGCTAATTACATCCATTAAAATTGTGATTTTGTGTAGATTTGGTTTAATTGTGCAGCTCTGGTCTTTAAGAGGTAAATAAAGTCATCTGCTCAGAGGCTTCAGAGGCTAAACAACAGGAGAAAAGTGTGTTTGAACAGACAGCTAGAGGACGACAGAACTAATGCAGCCATCGATAAAAAAACGAACAAAAACAAAACCTTGACCATAGATTGACGAGTAACTTTGATAACTTTAGAAGGAAACAGGCAAGTAAAGTTTAAAAACCTTCCAAATATTATTAAATTAGACATAGTTATTACAGTATTTATCAAACCGTGCCCTGCCTGGACTCTTGCTCTTGATGGACAGTTTATAAAAACGATAAACGACACAAAAGTCCCTGTCTGTCCTGAGCCTGCTCGTGTTTATGTGTCTGTGGTTCATACGCACTTTGGAAAACCGCGGCGTTGTTGGCTGTACCTGCGATTATATCAGGCACCAAACCTTCGTCGATGCTCTCCACCAGCGGCACCGGAGCCGAGGGCGGGAGCGGCTCGTCGCAGTCCACGCTGCCCCCTGCTGACGAGGAGGAGGCGCCGTCGTCCGGAGCAGGAACGTCCTCCATCACGTCCAGAGACACCGGGGACTGAAGCTCGCCTGGACACGGGGAACGAAGGGTTAAACCTGAGAGCGAGGGGTTAAACCTGAGAGCGAGGGGTTAAACCTGAGAGCGAGGGGTTAAACCTGGTCTAAATGTGGTCTAAACCAGGTCTAAATGTGGACTAAACCAGGACTAAACCAGGTCTAAATGTGGTCTAAACCAGGACTAAACCAGGTCTAAATGTGGTCTAAACCAGGGCTAAATGTGGACTAAACCAGGTCTAAACCAGGTCTAAATGTGGACTAAACCAGGGCTAAACCAGGTCTAAATGTGGACTAAACCAGGTCTAAATGTGGACTAAACCAGGATTAAACCAGGTCTAAATGTGGTCTAAACCAGGACTAAACCAGGTCTAAATGTGGTCTAAACCAGGGCTAAACCAGGTCTAAATGTGGTCTAAACCAGGACTAAACCAGGTCTAAACGTGGTCTACCCCAGGCCTGTTCCTCACCTGCGAGTATGTCCTGCAGCATGCAGGTGAGGCTGTACTGTGCCCAGGCTCCGCCCCAGGAGATGTCTCCTCTGTTGAAGTCTGTTCCCACCAGCAGGAGGAGCAGTCGCTCCAGCTGCTGCTCTGACACCACCTCGCACAGGTGGATTGTGGGCCGCGTGGCGTTGGCGATCCGAGCCAGGACCTGGACCAAAACAGACGTGAATGACTGTTAAATCCTGATGTTTCTTCACACAGTGGTCACATCAGTACACTCTCAGCCGAGCCGCTGAGCAGGACGCCGTACCTTGCAGACGAACAGCAGCAGGTCGGCGTGGCAGGTGAAGTCCATGGACAGCAGGAACAGAGCCAGCTTCTGCACCACAGAGATGCAGCGCTCGTGGGACAGAGTGAAGGGCAGAGGCTCCACGTCCGACGGCTCCTTCACCGCCGCCGCCTCCGAGTCCAGAGACGAGCGCGGCCACTCGGCCGTGCGCCGCAGACGGATCAGGTCTTTAAAGTGCTGCGGACACAGGACGCTCACGTGAAACAAACAGGTCACAGCTACACATCATCATTCATCAGCTTCAACGTTTAACTCTTTCCTCAAACATGACAGGTTTGGAGATGATTGTGTTTTGTTTGAAGGAGCACACAGACACTGGTGTCCTGTGGTCAGACTGACCTTGGACGTGGCCTGCTTGAGCTTGGCCTGTTCCACCAGTAGTTTGTACGAGGAGCCTTTGTTGCTCTGGATCTTCTCCTTCTCGATCTGCTCCACTAAAGCTTTCTGTTTGGCTTTCAGCAAGTTCAGCTGCTGCACACAAAAGAGCGCCACCATTAGACGTGTTCAGGACGATCAGGGCGCCAAGACCCACTGTTAACCACTTTGAACAGGTTTATGCAGCGCAAACAGAGAAAAACAATAATAATAATAATACTCAACAAAGTCAACAACAAAAACATTTCTCAAAAAGGGAAGTCATTGAATCCTAAAAAAAAAAAAACTAGGGCAGCAGGATTTATCACAATATTTGAGAAATATTTTTGATATATATATTTGTTGACTATAAAAAAGAAATTGGAGTCAAATTTTGATCATGGTCAATAATAATAATAATCAATATTATCTGGACTATACAGACTGAAAAAACATGCAAACAGAACTTTAATAACAAAGACAGCTGCAGTGTTACATCAAAATATTAATAACATACACTTTATTCGTCAATATTCTCTCTCCATGAGCTCTTATTCTGTTAAAATAATCCGTCAAAACACTGAAAATATTAAACAAATGTAACACTGTCCGATCCGTTCCACTTCCAGCCTCGTTGTGTTCAAACTTCTTGTGTACGTTTACCTGTTTGTGGTGCACCAGCTGCTTCCTGATCTTCCTGGAGTAAAGTCGGTCCAAACTGCTGTTTCCTTTGGACGCTCGGCTCGAACTCTGCGACTGGAGGCTGTTGTTGATGAAGCTCCACTGGATCCCTGCGAAAACCATCCCACCATGTTTGAGGATAAATAAAGGGGTGTATAAGGACAAAAAGGTAGGCTAAGGTGCTCTAAGGCGGTCTAAGAGGTTCTAACGGTGGTCTAAGAGGTTCTAAAGGTGGTCTAAGAGGTTGTAAAGGTGGTCTAAGAGGTTGTAAAGGTGGTCTAAGAGGTTGTAAAGGTGGTCTAAGAGGTTCTAAAGGTGCTCTAAGAGGTTCTACAGGTTATCTAATGGGTTCTAAAACATTTTTAAGTGTTCTACAGGGGTTCAGAGGTTCTAAAGGGGGTTTAAGCGGTTCTAAAGGGGGTCTAAGAGGTTCTAACAGTGGTCTAAGAGGTTCTAACGGTGGCCTAAGGGGTTCTACAGGTTATCTAAGGGGTTCTAAAATGTTTTTAAGTGTTCTACAGGGGTTCATAGGTTCTAACAGTGGTCTAAGAGGTCTAAAGGGGGTCTAAGAGGTTCTAAAATGTTTAAGTGTTCTACAGGGGTTCTAACTGTGGTGGAAGGGGTTCTAAAGGTGGTCTAAGAGGTTGTAAAGGTGGTCTAAGGGGTTCTAATGGTGGTCTAAGGGGTTCTACAGGTTATCTAATGGGTTCTAAAAATGTTTTAAAGTGTTCTACAGGGGTTCAGAGGTTCTAACAGTGGTCTAAGAGGTTCTAAAGGGTTCTAACAGTGGTTTAAGAGGTTCTAACAGTGGTTTAAGGGGCTCTACAGGTTATCTAAGGGGTTATAAAATGTTTTAAGTGTACTACAGGTGTTCAGAGGTTCTAACACCTGGTCTAAGAGGTTCTAAAGGGGGTCTAAGAGGTTCTAAAAATGTTTAAGTGTTCTACAGGGGTTCTAAAGGTGGTCTAAGAGGTTCTAAAATGTTCTAACAGTGGTTTAAAAGGCTCTAAAGGTGGTCTAAGGGGTTCTAACAGTGGTCTAAGGGGTTCTACAGGTGCTCTAAGAGGTTCTACGGGTTATCTAATGGGTTCTAATGGGTTCTAAAAGTGTTATACAGGGGTTCAGAGGTTCTAACAGTGGTCTCAGGGGTTCTAAAGGTGGTCTAAGGGGTTCTACATGTAGTCCAAGGGGTTCTTATGGTGGTCTAAGAGGTCTAAGAAGTTCTAAAGGTGGTCTAAGGAGCTCTAATGGTCTCAGGTTCTAGCGGTGATCTGAGAGATCCTAATGGTGGTCTAAGGGGTTCTAACTGTGTCTAAGGGGTTCTAACGGTGTCTAAGGGGTTCTAACTGTGTCTAAGGGGTTCTAACTGTGTCTAAGGGGTTCTAATGGTGGTCTAAGGGGTTCTAACGGTGTCTAAGGGGTTCTAACTGTGTCTAAGGGGTTCTAATGGTGGTCTAAGGGGTTCTAACGGTGTCTAAGGGGTTCTAACTGTGTCTAAGGGGTTCTAATGGTGGTCTAAGGGGTTCTAACTGTGTCTAAGGGGTTCTAATGGTGGTCTAAGGGGTTCTAACTGTGTCTAAGGGGTTCTAACTGTGTCTAAGGGGTTCTAACTGTGTCTAAGGGGTTCTAACTGTGTCTAAGGGGTTCTAACTGTGTCTAAGGGGTTCTAACTGTGTCTAAGGGGTTCTAACTGTGTCTAAGGGGTTCTAACTGTGTCTAAGGGGTTCTAATGGTGGTCTAAGGGGTTCTAACTGTGTCTAAGGGGTTCTAATGGTGGTCTAAGGGGTTCTAACTGTGTCTAAGGGGTTCCCTGGTGCTTCTATTTGACCGTATGCAGTGGGTTAAGATCTATGCAGGTCTTGGATCTTACAGAGGTGGGTTCTAGTTTTTACCTGAGCAGCTTCGGTCTCGTTCCTTTCCTCCCAGGTGCTTCTTGGCCCCTGACGCCTCGTCTTCGATACTGGCCACAGAGTCCAAGAGTCTGGAGACGAGCATCACCACCCAACTGATCATGGGGATGTCCAGCACTCCTGAAACACACACAAACACACACTGTTAAACACTCCTGAAACACACACACACTCAGGAAACACACACACACACACACACACACACACACACACACGGTTAAACACTCCTGAAACACACACACACACGGTTAAACACTCCTGAAACACACACACACACACAAACACAGGGTTAAACACTCCTGAAACACACACACAAACACACACGGTTAAACACTCCTGAAACACACACACACACAAACACACTGTTAAACACTCCTGAAACACACACAAACACACTGTTAAACACTCCTGAAACACACACACACACGGTTAAACACTCCTGAAACACACACACACACACAAACACAGGGTTAAACACTCCTGAAACACACACACAAACACACACGGTTAAACACTCCTGAAACACACACACACACAAACACAGGGTTAAACACTCCTGAAACACACACACAAACACACACGGTTAAACACTCCTGAAACACACACACACACAAACACAGGGTTAAACACTCCTGAAACACACACAAACACACACAAACACAGGGTTAAACACTCCTGAAACACACACAAACACACACACGATTAACACACGTACCCTCGGTCCGCCTGTGTGCGCTGGCGGCCCCTGCTGGCTGCTGTAGGGGGCACAGCAGGGAGTCGAGCAGGTTCAGAAGCCCCTCCAGGACGCCGCTGTTGCTGAGCGAGCGCTGGCCGATGCAGGAGAGCAGCATGAACACTCTGAGGACGAAAAGAGATCATACAAACACACGGAGAGGAACACGGAGGCAAACAGTTAGACAGGAGCGCTAACGTTAGCAGCGGGCTAAATGCTACTGCGATGCTAGCGCCTTCTGCTGTAATTTAACATCTACAGAACAAACAGTTTACTTTTCTGAGGAAACTCCAGGTCAACAACCTCCATCAAGACCTGGGTGTGACTTGATTTGATTCAATCGTGGGTCGTAGTTGTATTTGTTTCGTTTTGATTTTTTTCGGTGTGATTGGATTTACGATGCTTTTAATGGTTCTGATTTTGATGATTCAAAGCTGTGGTTTTAAACAACCAGAGAATTTACAAAAATACTGCAATATGAACTGACAAACTAATAAAAGGAACCACGTGTTTCAGAATGTTTTTGACAGTTTTCGTCACGTTTTTGTCCGTTTTAGTCACATTGTTTTCACTTCGTCACATTTTGGTCACTTCTGGTTGCGTTTAGTTGCTTGTAGTCACATTTTTGTCAGTTTAAGTCATGTTTTCATTGCTTTTAGTGACGTTTGTGTCACTCTCAATAGCGTTCTTGTCGCTCTCAGAGGCGTTTTTGTCCATTTCAATCACTTTTAGTTATGTTTTTGTCACTGTTTAAGAACACCTTTTTAACAAATCTAAACTAGCAGTTTTTATGCCGTAGAAAACAGGATATTTTGTTGTTTCGAGGAAATTATTGCTCTTCAAAAATTGCAGCCTTTGAAGAGAAGCTGTTTTAAGTTTTAAGAGGACAGTAGTATTTGTACCTGTCCTGGGGGAAGATGCTGCTCTGAGTTGTACAGTAAGTTATAGTCACGTTTTTGCCGGTTTTAGTCACATCTTTGTCGTTTTTAGGCACGCTTTATCGTGTTTTTGTCAGCTATAGTCAAGTTTTTGTCACTTTGGTTTGCATTTTTGTCAGTTATAGTATTTGTACCTGTCCTGGGGCAAGATGAGCAGCTTTTCTGAGTTGTACAGTAAGTTACAGTCACATTTTTGCCGCTTTAAGTCACGTTTTTGTCGTTTTTAGTCACGCTTTTGTCACTTTATCGTGTTTTTGCCAGCTATAGTCACATTTTTGTTGCTTTAGCTTGTGTTTTTGTCAGTTATAGTCACATTTTTGTCGTTTTAGTTTGTGTTTTTGTCAGTTGTAGTATTTGTACCCGTCCTGGGGGAAGATGAGCAGCTGCTCTGAGTTGTACAGTAAGTTATGGTCACGTTTTTGTCACTTTTAGTCACGTTTTAGTGGCTTGTAGTCAAGTTTCTGATGCTTTTTCTTGCGTTCTTATCACTTTATCGTGTTTTTGTCAGTTGTAGTGTTTGTACCTGTCCTGGGGGAAGATGAGCAGCTTTTCTGAGCTGTACAGTAAGTTACAGTCACATTTTTGCAGCTTTTAGTCACGTTTTTGTCACTTTATCGTGTTTTTGTCAGCTATAGTCATGTTTTTGTCGCTTTAGTTTGTGTTTTTGTCAGTTGTAGTGTCTGTACCTGTCCTGGGGGAAGATAGAGAGTTGTACAGTCAGTTATAGTCACGTTTTTGTCATTTTTAGTCACATTTTTGTTGTTTTTAGTTCACCTTTTTGTCAGTTATAGTATTTGTACCTGTCCTGGGGGAAGATAGAGAGTTGTACAGTCAGTTATAGTCACGTTTTTGTCATTTTTAGTCACATTTTTGTTGCTTTAGTTAGTCTTTTTGTCAGTTATAGTATTTGTACCTGTCCTGGGGGAAGATAGAGAGTTGTACAGTCAGTTATAGTCACGTTTTTGTCATTTTTAGTCACATTTTTGTTGCTTTAGTTTGTGTTTTTGCCAGTTGTAGTGTTTGTACCTGTCCTGGGGGAAGATGAGCAGCTGCTCTGAGTTGTAGAGTTCCTGCAGGACGTTGGAGAGGAACTGTCCCCACCAGCGCTCGGCTCCGCACAGCTGCACCAGGAGGAGCCCGGCGTGGAGGCGGATCTTCGGGGTCCCGCTGATGCACAGGTGCTTGAACAGCTCCTCACACGCCTCCGAGTGGAACGTGGACTGGAGAACCGAGGGAACCGAGTGACCTGAGCAACACACGTTTACAAAAGATTAAAACGGTATCCTGGTGACGACACGTTTAAATATGAGAAGCTGAGGTCAATGTTCTGATCTGTAGTTAATACTGTTTAAACGCGCTGTCGTCTGAGTCCATAACATACCGTAGAATGTGGACTATTGAGCGCTCCCGAGTATAAGCCGCTCCGGCCATATTTACAAAGAAAAACAACTTTGTACATATATAAGCCGCACTTGACTATAAGCCGCGAGTGTCCACGTTGAGACATTTACGTTGTCGTGCCGGTTCAGGAAGAGGCGCGCACGTGACAGAGGCGCAAACGTGTTTTGTAACATGCGCTCCAGCGAAAGAGCGCGGTGTGCAGCCAGTGTGTGTTGTTTTCCTCCTCATCCTCGAATAAAGTGGTCAAAATATGTGACGTGGGAAAAACCCTTAATTAAAGTATGCGGCTGCTACACGGAGGAGGAGAGAGGAAGAGAGAGAGAGCAAATGAGGAGAAAGAAAGAGAAGAAAGGGGCGAGGGAGAGATCATGTGGGCCAGAGTCAGAGGAGAAACAGGCCCGTCTGGTACAGGAGACGTCCCGTTGGTGCAGGTAGAACACTAAACACATAGTTACTTATTCTGCCTATAAACCTCGGCTCGGAACTTAGTTTACGTAACTCCGGTTCTACACGTGTTGGTTTGGACAATACCCGGGTCGGGCGCGGGTCGAGTTCGGGTCGAATCATGCCCAGGTCGGGTTCGGACAGTACGATGCGGGCTCGGGCAGGTCGGACTTGAATTTTTAAGCCCGATCTAAACTCTACCCTAAAGGATGTTCACGGAAAAATACAAATGATTTTAGGTCTTTGAACCAAAAAGCCTATGACTATTTTGGTAATCGATTAGTCTAGAGATTATTCCTTCGATTAATCGATTAGTTGTTGAGAACGCGAAAGACACTTGACTATGAGAATTGTAGAATATTTTCCCCAGACAAATCTGAAGTGAAGGCGTTTGATACATCCTGTCAGAAAATATGAACAGATGAACAAGTATTTTAATCAAAAACACACAATTGACATTTTCCTGGGTGTTTTTGTGTTATTCCTGCTCTGAGTAAAAAAACCTCTTCTTTCTGCACATTCAAAGTTTGAGTTTGTGTATTCACCTTATTCTGCCCCGCCCACTTTTGCACTTTTGTTGGAAAACGCACTTCCGTTTGACAAGAACTCCGTTAAAGCTAATGACAAACAAGGGAAAAGTCTGACGCTAAAATGTTACATAAAGTAGATTGATTTGTGTAAAATGTTTAATGAACACGAGACACAACAAGTCACAACACAACGATTTCCTGAAAACGTCTTTTTAGTCGAGTAGAACTTATTTTCTGCTGAGCTCGTCTGCTCCGTGTGAACTACAACGGAAACAAGACGGCGGCGCGTACGACAACTTCAGGAATATGGTGAATAGATCAGTTAACGATTATTTGATCAGTTCATTAGTCGACAACCATTTCTACAATTGATTAGTTGCGATTAATCGATTAACTTGTTGCAGCCTTATCTGAAACCCAGCAATTGTCTGAAAAGTATTCACTTCAGCTTCATTTGACTCTTTATTTATTTAGTTAATCTCGTGACTCTAGCGTTCTACAATGGCTCGGTAAACGGCGGTGGTTTGCGTACCGTTGTTGGCGTGCAGCAGGCTCAGCAGCGTGTCCAGCAGGTATCTCACGATGGTCCGCAGCTGCTCCGTGGACGAGTTCTGGACCAGCTCCTGAGCTTTGGGTTTGTCGCCGTCGGGCAGGACTTTGCGGGACGCGCCCAGAGACACGCGCAGGCGCTGCACGGCATGATGGGACAGGTTGAGCTGCAGCTGGAGCTGGATGCAGTCCTGATAGGCCGAGAACACGCGCTGGTCCTCCTCCACCACTTTGTCCGGTTTGCGCAGGAAATACTGGGCGTTGTTGGCGCTGTTCAGAGGAGGGAGGTCGATGCTCTGGAGGAGAGTCTCCAGGCGGTGACAGGCCAGGTTATATCTGCGGAGAGGAGGCTGGTGAGACTAAACCAGGAATAAAAGAGGACTAAACGAAAAGTAAAAGAGGACTGAAGGAGGACTAAAGGAAGGATAAACGTGGGATGAAGGGGGACTAAAAGAGGACTGGAGGAGGATTAAAAGACGACTAAAGGAGGACTAAAGGAGGACTAAAAGAGGACTAAAAGAGGACTGAAGGAAGGGTAAACGAGGGATGGAGGACAAAACGAGGACTAAAGGAGGACTAAAAGAGGACTAAAAGAGGACTGAAGGAAGGATAAACGAGGGCTAAAGGAGGATAAAACAAGAGCTAAGCGAGGGCTAAAGGAGGACTGAACGAGGACTAAACGAGGGACTGAAGGAGGGCTAAATAAGAACAAAACGAGGACAAAATGAGGGCTAAACGAGGGCTGAACGAGGACTAAACGAGTGCTAAACGAGTGCTAAACGAGGGCTAAACGAGAACTAAACGAGGACTAAACGAGCACTAAAGGAGGGATAAAGGAGGGCTAATCGAGCACTAAAGGAGGGATAAAGGAGGGCTAAAAGAGGACTAAAAGAGGATTGAAGGACTGAACAAAGAGTAAACGAGTAAAGTGCTAAACAAGTGCCAAACGAGGACTGAGGGCCTAAACGAGGATTGAAGGAGGACTAAATCTGGAATAAACTAGGGCTAAAGCAGGACTAAAACAAACTAAAACTGAATTAAATCAAGACAAATTATAGAAAATAATGCACACTCCGGTACCTACACTGGACGTCCCTCTGCACACCCTGGTACCCTCCCACCCCGGTACCTACACTGGACGTCCCCCTGCACACTCCTCTGGTACCTACACTGGACGTCCCCCTGCACACTCCTCTGGTACCCTCTCACCCACTGGACGTCCCCCTGCACACTCCTCTGGTACCTGCACTGGACGTCCCCCTGCACACTCCTCTGGTACCCTCTCACCCACTGGACGTCCCCCTGCACACTCCTCTGGTACCTGCACTGGACGTCCCCCTGCACACTCCTCTGGTACCCTCTCACCCACTGGACGTCCCCCTGCACACTCCTCTGGTACCTGCACTGGACGTCCCCCTGCACACTCCTCTGGTACCTGCACTGGACGTCCCCCTGCACACTCCTCTGGTACCCTCCCACCCCGGTACCTGCACTGGACGTCCCCCTGCACACCCTGGTACCCTCCCACCCTGGTACCTACACTGGACGTCCCCCTGCACACTCCTCTGGTACCCTCCCACCCCGGTACCTGCACTGGACGTCCCCCTGCACACTCCTCTGGTACCCTCCCACCACGGTACCTGCACTGGACGTCCCCCTGCACACTCCTCTGGTACCCCCCCGGTACCTGCACTGGACGTCCCCCTGCACACCCCCTGGTACCTGCACTGGATGTCCCCCTGCACACCCTGGTACCCTCCCACCCCGGTACCTGCACTGGATGTCCTCCTGCAGGGCGACCATCATGGCGAGGTGCTGCTCCACGTCGGGCTGGGGGCAGGCGTCTCCGTCCCGTAGCGGGTCGTGGCTCAGCTTCAGGTCGCTCTCCCAGGGCAGGATGTACGTGTGGCCGTAGTAATAACCCAGAGGGATCTTTGCTCGGGCGTTCGTGCTGCCGTAGCGACCGATCACCGTGATCTGAGCACAAGACGAGACGGGTTTGTCCACAGCAAGGACCACAGACCGAGTTTAAGTACAGTGATCCCTCGCTATATCGCGTTTCATCTTTCACGGCTTCGCTGCTTCACGGATTTTTTTTACAGTGCGGATATTTGTACAGTGCATTGTGCTCTGAATCCTGATTGGCTCAGGGGCTTTACTGTTGTCTAGTTCTCAAATATAATCGAAGGTGGCATATCCGTTTATAAAAATCTTCTTGCTCAGAAAAAGAAAGAGCGCCAACAACTAAAGAAAGACTCGTGCGCCTTCAGTAGAAACAGACGCTACAGGGGGCGGAGTCAGGACCAAGGGGCTACAGGGGGCGGAGTCAGGACCAAGAGGCACAGACTGTGAAATACAACCTTGTATTACTATATTAAAATGATTGTTTTAAACACATTTTGGGCTTTAAAACAGGTTTTGATTTTTGGTTTCATTCCATAGTTCAGTATTGCATTGTAAAATAATAAAAAATAAAGCTGTGAATACTAATTTCACTTTTCGCCTGTTATTTTTGGAACGCAACTCCCGCCATAAACGAGGGATCACTGTAGTAGTAAAGTTCACAAATATGTTTATCATTTGAATTAAAAAAAATAAAACAACAGAATGCATTTATGTGGAAGATAACCTTTTTTTGCCTAATTGTTCTTCAATTTTCATTTTTACCCATATGACTGTAAAAATAAAACAAAAACATAAAATAATGTATATCGGCCGATACTTTTACTGGAACAGATGCAGCCAAAAGTGGTTCAAGTTCTTAATCATTTCTGTTCTTTTATTTTGAAAAGATGGCGCAGCTGTTCTAAACTTCCTCAAAGGTCAGTTAACAATTAATAAAATACTCTGCAGTGAGTGACATGTTTGGAATGTCTTTGGACAAAGGCAGGCGCGGTTTAGGGCCCGACCGATTAATCGACGATTAAAGCGGCCCGTTTTGGCATCGCGCGAGATATCGGCCAAAACGATGCAGATTTGGGGATTTATTTTACAATTAATACAAAGACGTTTGATCGTTGGCATTTTTAGCAAAAGGAAGGGTCAAAATTCAGAGGTCACAAGTGCACAGCAGTGGAATCACACTCATTATTAGGGCTGGAGTCGACTAAAGTTCAGCTTTATCGACCGATTAATGCCTTGATTTTCAACCAGTGCGCCGGGGAACACCAACGCGCCTTGAGGTTTTGCCTTGAAAAGTTTGAGTTCACAGATTCTTAAATGCAGCTGTAATTAACTAACTTATCTTTATGGAGAGTCCTGAGCAACTACGGCACCAAAAAGAACCCAAAACCATCACTATAAACAAATTTAAAGAACGAGACAGTGGCACAGACCTCATTATATACCATATTTTTTACTAAATGGACTGATTTCGCAATGTTTTAGGAGTAGGTGGTGTGCCATGGGAGCTTTTAAACCCAAAAAGTGTAACTTAACTCAGAAAAGGTTGAAAAACACTGGATTAATTGAGTAAAAGGGGGTGTGAAAAAAATCTCAAAACTACAAAGTCTGTCCATGTTTCTGACCCAAAGTGCACTCAGAGAACACCACTGCACTGGAGTTCATGCTCAAACAACTATTCATGCAGAAAAGTACCAGTAAACAGTGTTTATTTATTCAATCTTCAACAAACTCACCCACATCTTCTCATTTCTCAAAATTTGCCCAATGGAACATGCAGTTTTTTTCTGATTTCAAGCACAGTAACTTTGACTCAGTGACTTCTGTTTTTCTCATTTTTTAGTAGCAAGAAATTTTTTCCTTGATCCATTGACAAATCTTTTTTTTAGACAGTCAGAAAATCCTCAAATCTTTGAATGCTTAATTCAAAAACATTTATTATCTATTCTCTAGATAAAGTAATCATTCAACTAAAAAAACGTTGCTCGACTAAGACACCATCGAACGACTAAAGCAGTGGTTCCCCCTAAGCTGTGTCTCATACTCAGAGCACCCCTGAAACTGAGTCTGAGGCAAATAAATAGGTTTATTAAAAATATATTGTCAATTATTACTGTTATATTTTTGTTTTAGTGATGTTTATGGTCCAAGAGTCTCCAAAAATATGTCAAATGTACAACTAATAACACTTTTTTATTCAAATATAAGTACATATCATATTATTTTAAACCCTGAAACCATTCCAAGTGCCCCCTGTAACTGCTCACGTACCCCTGGGGGCCCCGTACCCCTGGTTGGGAAACACTGGAGTAAAGGATCACAGCCCTAACTCATTATTGAGGTTTAATTGTAACTCACAGCATTTAAGGCCTGTGTTGGTTTAATGTTTAATGATTAGTTGTTGCAGAGTTACTACATAAAACTCTAAACACGTAAAAATTAAGTTGGTCACTCAAGTATAATAATCATTGATAAATTTAAACAGTTGTGAGGATCTGGAACAGTTTAATTTGAACCTATAACAATAATAATAATGATAAGAATGTGAGTGTGGGCGGCGCACCTTCATGAAGCGGCAGACAGGGGGCGGCAGCAGGTCGTGCAGGATGAGCGAGTGCGTGCTGATGTCGGTGGCCACCACGAGCCTCCTCCCGTCCACCTCCTCGCCGAGCGTCCACACGTCGATGGAGAGAGAGGCCAGGTCCGAGCACACGGGGATCAGAGCGTCTGTGAGGAGCACCGGGCGACCGAAGTCCAGCGTGACGAACCGACGAGCGCCTGGGGGGGAGGAGGGGGAGAGAGAAGGAGGAGGGGGAGAGGGAAGGAGAGAGGGAGAGGGAGAGAAGAGAGAGAGGGAGAGCGAGGAGAGGGGGAGGAGAGAGAGAGAGAGCAAGAGAGAGAGAGAGGAGAGAAGGGAAGAGGGAGAGCGAGGAGAGGGGGAGGAGAGAGAGAGAGGGAGAGAGGAGGAGGAGAGAGAAGGAGGAGGGGGAGAGAGGAGAGGGAAGGAGAGAGAGAGGGAGAGAAGAGAGAAGGGAAGGAGAAGAGAGGAGACAGGGGGAGGGAGAGAGAAGAGAGGGAGGAGTGAGAAGAGAGGGGAGGAGAGGAGGAGGAGAGAGAAGGAGGAGGGGGAAGGAGAGAGGAGAGGGAGAGAGAGAGAGAGAGAAGAGAGAGAGAGAGAAGAGAGAAGGGAAGAGGGAGAGCGAGGAGAGGGGGAGGAGAGAGAGAGGGAGAGAGGAGAGAAGGGAAGAGGGAGAGCAAGAGGGGAGGGGGGAAGAGAGAGACGGAGAGAGGAGAAAGAAGGAGGAGGGGGAGAGGGAAGGAGAGAGAGAGGGAGAGAAGAGAGAAGAGCAGGAGAAGAGAGGAGACAGAGGGAGGGAGAGAGAAGAGAGGGAGGAGTGAGAAGAGAGGGGAGGAGAGGAGGAGGAGAGAGAAGGAGGAGGGGGAAAGAGAGAGGGAAAGAAGGGAGAGAAGAGAGAGGGAGAGAAGAGAAGAGAAGAGAGAGGGAGAGGGGAAGAGGGGGGAGGGAGGGGGGAGAGGGAGGGAGGAGGAGAGAGAAGGAGGAGAGAGAGAGAGAGGGAGAGAAGGGAAGAGGGAGAGCGAGAGGAGAGAGGGAAAGAGAGAGCGATAGGGGAAGGGGGGGAGAGAGAGAGAGAGGGGGAAGGGGAAGAGAAGAGATGGTGGAGGAGAGAGAGGGAGAGAGAAAGGAGAGGGGGAGGTAGAGAGAGAAGAGAGGGAGGAGCAAGAAGACAGAGGAAGGCGAGAGGAGGGGAGGGAGGGAGATTGAAGAGAGAGGAGCGAGAGACAGAGCGAGGGAAGGAGAAGAGAGGAGACAGAGGGAAGAGAGAGAGGGAGGGAGAGAAGGAGGAGAGAGAGGGAAGAGGGGAAGGGAGGGGAGGAGGAGAGGGTGAGATTTGAACACATTACTTTCGCACAGTGTGAGGTAAAGTACGTTTTCGTTAAACCACGGCACAAACAGCAGTGGATCTGGTGATATAAGAAACAATAAATCATGATTTATTTTTGATCATTTTGATTTTCGATTACTTTTCTTTCATCCGAATGAAAACATAAGCAGGTGGACTTCAGGTATAAAGAATAGTGCAAATCTGCTTTTGATGTTTGGAACACCTTTAAATACAATATTAGGACTAAACAACAGTCGTATTAGTTGTTCTGAGTTGAACAGTTACCTGAGTGCATGCGCTCGATGATGATGGACTGATGAGGCGGCGGCTGCAGGAAGTGAGACGCCTGAGAGATGGCCAGGGCCAGACCAGAGCCCATCGCACCCTGGACAGACGAGAACGAGACCGTCATCAAGACTAAACATAAGGACTCACAACGGCCTGCACAGTACGATACACAAGCGCAACATGTACAGAGCGATACACCTGAGTAACATGTACAGAACGATACACCTGTGTAACCTGTACAGAACGATACACCTGTGTAACATGTACAGAGCGATACACCTGTCTAACAGCCTGTACAGAGCGATACACCTGTGTCACGTCAGAACGATACACCTGCGTAACATGTACAGAACAATACACCTGTGTAACGTGAATAACGACACACCTGCGTAACAGTTTGTACAGAGCTATACACCTGCATAACATTAGAATGATACACCTGTCTAACGGCCTATACAGAGTGATACACTTGCGTAACATGTACAGAATGATACACCTGTGTAACATGTACAGAACGATACACCTGTGTAACATGTACAGAACGATACACCAGCGTAACCTGTACAGAGCGATACACCTGCGTAACATGTACAGAGCGATACACCTGTGTAACATGTACAGAGCGATACACCTGTGTAACATGTACAGAGCGATACACCTGTGTAACATGTACAGAGCGATACACCTGTGTAACTTGTACAGAGCGATACACCTGTGTAACATGTACAGAACGATACACCTGTGTAACATGTACAGAACGATACACCTGTGTAACCTGTACAGAACGATACACCTGTGTAACATGTACAGAACGATACACAAGCGCAACATGTACAGAGTGATACACCTGTGTAACATGTACAGAGTGATACACCTGCGTCACGTTAACGATACACCTGCGTCACGTTAACGATACACACCTGTTTGCTCTTGTGTGCGTTCTTGTGCGTTGCCAGGTTGACGGGGCTGGGGTCCATCATCGACCCGGGGAAGAGGTGAGCGAGCTCGGCGCTGAACGCGGCGGACACGGCCTCGTTCGGCGGCGTGAGGGGCGGAGTCATGAACAGGGGCGTGGTCTTTGGAGTGGGCGGGATCACGTCCGACGGGTGGATGAAAAAACCCGGAGCCGTCGACGAGTTGGAAGGCACTGAGTTATGGAGGTGACCCGAGGCAGCTGCGGCCGCGGCGGAGGTCGTCTGGTGCAGTTTGGCTTCAAGTTTAGCTTTCTGTAAAAACAGAAACCATCAGCTTTATGTAAAAAGACAGGAGTGTGTCTATATTTATAAAAAGACAGGAGTATATCTATATTTATAAAAAGACAGGAGTATAACTATATTTATAAAAAGACAGGAGTGTGTCTATATTTATAAAAAGACAGGAGTATATCTATATTTATAAAAAGACAGGAGTATAACTATATTTATAAAAAGACAGGAGTATGTCTATAATTATAAAACGACAGGAGTATATCTATATTTATAAAAAGACAGGAGTATGTCTAGTATATCTATATTTATAAAAAGGGAGCGCTCAAAAACATTTCTCATTTATTGAGCAATAAGTTAATAATCAGTATAATAATTATAATGACAAGTCCAGATACTTGGGATCCAAAGAAACAAATCTTGCTGAGATCAGACGGATCAGGCTTTGACAAACAGCTGTGACCACAAACAAACCTGTTTACACGTGTTTTCCTCTTCATACAGACCTGGTTACACACGTGTTTTGTTCATATGTGTGCTCTTTTGTATGTGTGTTTTCCTCATCATACGTGTGTGTGTGTGTTCATACGTGTGTGTGTTCATACGCGTGTTCATACGTGTGTGTGTTCATATGTGTGTGTGTTCATACGTGTGTGTGTTCATACCTGTGTGTTCATACCTGTGTGTTCATACGTGTGTTTGTTCATACGTGTGTTTGTTCATACGTGTGTGTGTGTTCATACGTGTGTGTGTTGTTCATACGTGTGTGTGTTCATACGTGTGTGTGTGTTCATACGTGTGTGTGTTCATACGTGTGTGTGTGTTCATACGTGTGTTTGTTCATACGTGTGTGTGTTCATACGTGTGTGTGTTCATACGTGTGTGTGTTCATACGTACACAGACCTGTTGCTGCAGTTTGAGCAGCTGCTGTTGTTTCTCCTGGAGGACCTGCAGCTGCTGCTCGGCGGAGACCATGGCGTGGGACAGAGACTGCAGAGCCACCTGAGCCGCCGAGCTGAGGGCCGTGGACGCCTCGCCCACCGAGGCCGACGACAGGGGCCCCACGGTGGGAGGGACGCCGAACGAGCTCACTGTGGACCACACCACACGGTCAGGGGCCACAGCAAACACACATTATATCAGACGTAGTGTTAGGATTTAGAAGTCAGCCATAACTTTTTCAATTAGGTACTCAAACAGTTATTTCCGCTGTAAATGGAGACTTTCAAAATATATGACCGGTGAACATGCTTAGTTTGGAGGGGTTACCGGTGAACATGGACAGTTTGGAGGGGTTACCGGTGAACATGCTTAGTTTGGAGGGGTTACCGGTGAACATGGACAGTTTGGAGGGGTTACCGGTGAACATGCTTAGTTTGGAGGGGTTACCGGTGAACATGGACAGTTTGGAGGGGTTACCGGTGAACTTGAATAGTTTGGAGGGGTTACCGGTGAACGTGAACATGAACAGTTTGGAGGGGTTACCAGTGAACATGAACAGTTTGGAGGGTTTACCGGTGAACATGAACAGTTTGGAGGGGTTACCGGTGAACATGGACAGTTTGGAGGGGTTACCGGTGAACATGGACAGTTTAGTTTGGAGGGGTTACCGGTGAACATGAATAGTTTGGAGGAGTTACCGGTGAACATGAATAGTTTGGAGGAGTTACCGGTGAACATGAATAGTTTGGAGGAGTTACCGGTGAACATGAATAGTTTGGAGGAGTTACCGGTGAACATGAATAGTTTGGAGGGGTTACCGGTGAACATGAACAGTTTGGAGGGGTTACCAGTGAACATGAACAGTTTGGAGGGTTTACCGGTGAACATGAACAGTTTGGAGGGGTTACCAGAGAAAATGAACAGTCTGGAGGGTTTACCGGTGAACATGAACAGTTTGGAGGGTTACGGTGAACATGAACAGTTTGGAGGGGTTACCGGTGAACATGGACAGTTTAGTTTGGAGGGGTTACCGGTGAACATGGACAGTTTGGAGGGTTTACCGGTGAACATGAACAGTTTGGAGGGGTTACCGGTGAACATGAACAGTTTGGAGGGGTTACCGGTGAACATGGACAGTTTGGAGGGGTTACCGGTGAACATGAACAGTTTGGAGGGGTTACCGGTGAACATGGACAGTTTGGAGGGGTTACCGGTGAACTTGAATAGTTTGGAGGGGTTACCGGTGAACGTGAACATGAACAGTTTGGAGGGGTTACCAGTGAACATGAACAGTTTGGAGGGTTTACCGGTGAACATGAACAGTTTGGAGGGGTTACCGGTGAACATGAACAGTTTGGAGGGGTTACCGGTGAACATGGACAGTTTAGTTTGGAGGGGTTACCGGTGAACATGAATAGTTTGGAGGAGTTACCGGTGAACATGAATAGTTTGGAGGAGTTACCGGTGAACATGAATAGTTTGGAGGAGTTACCGGTGAACATGAATAGTTTGGAGGAGTTACCGGTGAACATGAATAGTTTGGAGGGGTTACCGGTGAGCATGAATAGTTAGGAGGGGTTACCGGTGAACATGGACAGTTTGGAGGGGTTACCGGTGAACATGGACAGTTTGGAGGGGTTACCGGTGAACTTGAATAGTTTGGAGGGGTTACCGGTGAACGTGAACATGAACAGTTTGGAGGGATTACCAGTGAACATGAACAGTTTGGAGGGTTTACCGGTGAACATGAAAAGTTTGGAGGGGTTACCGGTGAACATGGACAGTTTGGAGGGGTTACCGGTGAACATGAATAGTTTGGAGGAGTTACCGGTGAACATGAATAGTTTGGAGGAGTTACCGGTGAACATGAATAGTTTGGAGGAGTTACCGGTGAACATGAATAGTTTGGAGGAGTTACCGGTGAACATGGACAGTTTGGAGGAGTTACCGGTGAACATGAATAGTTTGGAGGAGTTACCGGTGAACATGGACAGTTTGGAGGGGTTACCGGTGAACTTGAATAGTTTGGAGGGGTTACCGGTGAACGTGAACATGAACAGTTTGGAGGGGTTACCAGTGAACATGAACAGTTTGGAGGGGTTACCAGTGAACATGAACAGTTTGGAGGGTTTACCGGTGAACATGAACAGTTTGGAGGGGTTACCGGTGAACATGAACAGTTTGGAGGGGTTACCGGTGAACATGGACAGTTTAGTTTGGAGGGGTTACCGGTGAACATGGACAGTTTGGAGGGTTTACCGGTGAACATGAACAGTTTGGAGGGGTTACCGGTGAACATGAACAGTTTGGAGGGGTTACGGTGAACATGGACAGTTTGGAGGGGTTACGGTGAACATGAACAGTTTGGAGGGGTTACCGGTGAACATGGACAGTTTGGAGGGGTTACCGTGAACATGAATAGTTTGGAGGGTTACAGCGTGAACATGAATAGTTTGGAGGGGTTACCGGTGAACATGAACAGTTTGGAGGAGTTACGGTGAACATGAATGGTTTGGAGGTGTTACCGGTGAACATGAATAGTTTGGAGGGGTTACCGGTGAACATGAATAGTTTGGAGGAGTTATGAACAGTTTGGAGGGTTACCGGTGAACATGGACAGTTTGGAGGGTTTTTACCGTGAACATGAACAGTTTGGAGGGGTTACCGGTGAACATGAACAGTTTGGAGGGGTTACCGGTGAACATGGACAGTTTGGAGGGGTTACCGGTGAACATGAACAGTTTGGAGGGGTTACCGGTGAACATGGACAGTTTGGAGGGGTTACCGGTGAACTTGAATAGTTTGGAGGGGTTACGGTGAGCGTGAACATGAACAGTTTGGAGGGGTTACCAGTGAACATGAACAGTTTGGAGGGGTTACCAGTGAACATGGACAGTTTGGAGGGTTTACCGGTGAACATGAACAGTTTGGAGGGGTTACCGGTGAACATGGACAGTTTGGAGGGGTTACCGGTGAACTTGAATAGTTTGGAGGGGTTACCGGTGAACGTGAACATGAACAGTTTGGAGGGGTTACCAGTGAACATGAACAGTTTGGAGGGTTTACCGGTGAACATGAACAGTTTGGAGGGGTTACCGGTGAACATGAACAGTTTGGAGGGTTTACCGGTGAACATGAACAGTTTGGAGGGGTTACCGGTGAACATGAACAGTTTGGAGGGGTTACCGGTGAACATGGACAGTTTGGAGGGGTTACCGGTGAACATGAACAGTTTGGAGGGGTTACCGGTGAACATGAACAGTTTGGAGGGGTTACCGGTGAACATGAACAGTTTGGAGGGGTTACCGGTGAACTTGAATAGTTTGGAGGGGTTACGGTGAGCGTGAACATGAACAGTTTGGAGGGGTTACCAGTGAACATGAACAGTTTGGAGGGTTTACCGGTGAACATGAACAGTTTGGAGGGGTTACCGGTGAACATGAACAGTTTGGAGGGGTTACCGGTGAACATGGACAGTTTAGTTTGGAGGGGTTACCGGTGAACATGGACAGTTTGGAGGGGTTACCGGTGAACATGAACAGTTTGGAGGGGTTACCGGTGAACATGAACAGTTTGGAGGGGTTACCGGTGAACATGAACAGTTTGGAGGGGTTACCGGTGAACATGAACAGTTTGGAGGGGTTACCGGTGAACATGGACAGTTTGGAGGGGTTACCGGTGAACTTGAATAGTTTGGAGGGGTTACCGGTGAACGTGAACATGAACAGTTTGGATGGGTTACCAGTGAACATGAACAGTTTGGAGGGTTTACCGGTGAACATGAACAGTTTGGAGGGGTTACCGGTGAACATGAACAGTTTGGAGGGGTTACCGGTGAACATGTAAAGTTTTGTTTGGAGGGGTTACCGGTGAACATGAATAGTTTGGAGGAGTTACCGGTGAACATGAATAGTTTGGAGGAGTTACCGGTGAACATGAATAGTTTGGAGGGGTTACCGGTGAACATGAATAGTTTGGAGGAGTTACCGGTGAACATGAATAGTTTGGAGGAGTTACCGGTGAACATGAATAGTTTGGAGGAGTTACCGGTGAACATGAACAGTTTGGAGGGGTTACCGGTGAACATGGACAGTTTGGAGGGTTTACCGGTGAACATGAACAGTTTGGAGGGGTTACCGGTGAACATGAACAGTTTGGAGGGGTTACCGGTGAACATGGACAGTTTGGAGGGGTTACCGGTGAACATGGACAGTTTGGAGGGGTTACCGGTGAACATGGACAGTTTGGAGGGGTTACCGGTGAACTTGAATAGTTTGGAGGGGTTACCGGTGAACTTGTACAGTTTGGAGGGGTTACCGGTGAACTTGAATAGTTTGGAGGGGTTACCGGTGAACGTGAACATGAACAGTTTGGAGGGGTTACCAGTGAACATGAACAGTTTGGAGGGGTTACCGGTGAACATGGACAGTTTGGAGGGTTTACCGGTGAACATGAACAGTTTGGAGGGGTTACCGGTGAACATGAACAGTTTGGAGGGGTTACCGGTGAACATGAACAGTTTGGAGGGGTTACCGGTGAACGTGAACATGAACAGTTTGGAGGGTTTACCGGTGAACATGAACAGTTTGGAGGGTTTACCGGTGAACATGAACAGTTTGGAGGGGTTACCGGTGAACATGAACAGTTTGGAGGGGTTACCGTGAACATGAACAGTTTAGTTTGGAGGGGTTACCGTGAACATGGACAGTTTGGAGGGGTTACCTGTGAACATGAACAGTTTGGAGGGGTTACCAGTGAACATGAACAGTTTGGAGGGGTTACCGGTGAACATGAACAGTTTGGAGGGGTTACCGGTGAACATGGACAGTTTGGAGGGGTTACCGGTGAACATGGACAGTTTAGTTTGGAGGGGTTACCGGTGAACATGAATAGTTTGGAGGAGTTACCGGTGAACATGAATAGTTTGGAGGAGTTACCGGTGAACATGAATAGTTTGGAGGAGTTACCGGTGAACATGAAAAGTTGGGAGGAGTTACCGGTGAACATGAACAGTTAGGAGGGGTTACCGGTGAACATGGACAGTTAGGAGGGTTAACCGGTGAACATGAACAGTTTGGAGGGGTTACCGGTGAACATGAACAGTTTGGAGGGGTTACCGGTGAACATGAACAGTTTGGAGGGGTTACCGGTGAACATGAACAGTTTGGAGGGGTTACCGGTGAACATGCTTAGTTTGGAGGGGTTACCGGTGAACATGAACAGTTTGGAGGGGTTACCGGTGAACATGAACAGTTTGGAGGGGTTACCGGTGAACATGGACAGTTCGGAGGGGTTACCGGTGAACATGGACAGTTCGGAGGGGTTACCGGTGAACATGGACAGTTCGGAGGGGTTACCGGTGAACATGGACAGTTCGGAGGGGTTACCGGTGAACATGAACAGTTTGGAGGGGTTACCGGTGAACATGCTTAGTTTGGAGGGGTTACCGGTGAACATGAACAGTTCGGAGGGGTTACCGGTGAACATGAACAGTTCGGAGGGGTTACCGGTGAACATGAACAGTTTGGAGGGGTTACCGGTGAACATGGACAGTTTGGAGGGGTTACCGGAGAACATGGACAGTTTGGAGGGGTTACCGGTGAACATGAAGAGTTTGGAGGGGTTACCGGTGAACATGCTGGCGTCGTCGCGCTCCACTCTGGTGCCGTCGCTGGTGGAGATGCAGCTGAAGTGAAGGGGCTCCACCTCCAGGAGGCCGGTCAGAGCCGTGAAACTGCCCTCGGCCGCCGCACAACTGCTCACTTTACCGTTCCCTGAGGAGGAGAGACACGTGAGAGGAGGAGGAGCAGAGGAGGCGGGGAGGAGGAGAGCCATGTGAGAGGAGGAGAGACGTGTGAGAGGAGGATGAGAGACATATGAGAGGAGGAGGAGCAGAGACATGTGAGAGGAGGAGAGGAGGAGGAGGGGAGGAGGGGGAGACGTGTGAGAGGAGGAGGAGAGGAGGAGACATGTGAGAGGAGGAGGATAGACAAGTGAGAGGAGAGGAGGGGGAGAGACGTGTGAGAGGAGGAGGAGAGGAGGAGACATGTGAGAGGAGGAGGATAGACAAGTGAGAGGAGAGGAGGGGGAGAGACGTGTGAGAGGAGGAGGAGAGGAGGAGGGGGAGACGTGTGAGAGGAGAAGGAGAGACATGTGAGAGGAGGAGAGGAGGGGGAGAGACGTGTGAGGAGGAGACACGTGAGAGGAGGCGGGGAGGAGGAGAGCCACGTGAGAGGAGGGGAGGAGGAAACATGTGAGAGGAGAGGAGGAGGGGAGGAGGAGTGACATGTGAGAGGAGGAGAGGAGGGGGAGAGACGTGTGAGGAGGAGACACGTGAGAGGAGGAGAGCCACGTGAGAGGAGGGGAGGAGGAGACATGTGAGAGGAGGAGAAGGAGGGGAGAAGGAGAGACATGTGAGAGGAGAGGAGGAGGGGAGGAGGAGTGACATGTGAGAGGAGGAGAAGGAGGGGAGAAGGAGAGACATGTGACAGGAAGAAAAGGAGAGGAGGGGTGAGACATGGGTGAGGAGGAGAAGGAGGGGAGAAGGAGAGACGTGAGAGGAGGAGGAGGAGAGGAGGGGAGAGACATGTGAGAGGAGGAGCAGCAGAGGAGGCAGGGAGGGGGAGACATGTGAGAGGAGAAGGAGGAGAGGAGGAGAGACATGTGAGAGGAGAAGGAGGACGGGAGAAGAGACATGTAAGAGGAGGAGAATGAGGAGGGGAGGAGAGACATGTGAGAGGAGGAGGAGCAGAGGAGAGACATGTGTGAGGAGAAGGAGAGGAGGGGAGAGGAGAGGAGGAGAGACATGTGAGAGGAGAAGGAGGACGGGAGAAGAGACAGGTAAGAGGAGGAGAATGAGGAGGGGAGGAGAGACATGTGAGAGGAGGAGGAGCGGAGGAGACACATGTGTGAGGAGGAGGAGGGGAGGAGAGACATGTGTGAGGAGGAGGAGGGGAGGAGAGACACGTGAGAGGAGAAGGAGAGGGGGAGGAGAGACAAGTGTGAGGAGGACAAGCAGAGGGGGAGGAGGAGTAAAGGAGGAGGAACAGAGGAGGAGAAGGAGAGACGTGTGAGAAGGAGAGGAGGTGCTGGGGAGGTGCAGAGGGTGGTGTCTGGTGCTTTACCTGAGAGTATTTCCGAGAGGTCGATCTCGTCAGATTGGACTCCGATGCTGCTGTTGTAGGCGTTTTTACAGGAGGATCCACTCACCTCCAGATCGAACAGAACCGGGTCGAAAGGAGAGCTGTACAGCCCGTACCTGCAGGAGGCGCAGCAGGAGACGCAGACGGGAGTAAATACAGAGACAAAAAGGAGCTAAACACAACTAAAAACGTCAAAGAGCCTCAAAAAAACCCGCCCAATAGCAACAAAAACACGAGTAAAAGTGACACAAACCAGAAAGATATAATCAACCAAAAAGTGTCAAAATCATGTCCAAAAGCAACAAAAACTCGACTAAAAGCATTTATTTCCTTCTGCAAAGACTCTACACTGCATTTGAACCTCGCTTTTGAATAATGTTAGATGATTTGACTTGGAAATATCAGATTTGGGGTCAAAACCTTACACAGGAAACAGCTGATGCTAACGTGCTAAAACCAGAGACAAAAGGCGACTAAAACTGACAAAAACGAGACAAAAATGTGATAAAGGCGACTAAAACGGACAAAAACGTGACAAAAATGTGATAAAGGCGACTAAAACGGACAAAAACGTGACAAAAATGTGATAAAGGCGACTAAAACTGACAAAAACGTGACAAAAATGTGATAAAGGCGA
Organism: Rhinogobius similis; assembly: GCA_019453435.1. Classification (NCBI taxonomy): domain Eukaryota; kingdom Metazoa; phylum Chordata; class Actinopteri; order Gobiiformes; family Gobiidae; genus Rhinogobius; species Rhinogobius similis. The sequence continues at coordinate 2,331,102 of CM033634.1, read as the reverse complement.
CTAAAACTGAAAAAACTAGACTAAAACCGTAAGAACGTGACAAAAAATGACAAAAATGTGATAAAAGCGACTAAAACACAATGTTAACAACTAAAATGTGACTAAAACCATAAACAACGTGAGTAAAAGCAACAAAAACACAACTAAAAATCTATGACCTGTAAATATCAGGGTCAAAGCCATAAACAGGAAACAGCTGATGCTAACGTGCTTTGCTAGCTTTGTTTTGCTAAAGGCTCAACATATCGTTAGCGTCAGTGGAAACAGCACTTCATCACAAGATCAAGTGTCTCGACATTTTGTAATTTTAGTCACATTTTTGTTGCTTTTATGCACATTTTTGTAGCTTTTACCCAGTTTTAGTCACTTTTGGTCAGCTTTTGTCACGTTAAGTCGTGTTTTTGTCGCATTTTTTTCTGTTTCGATGTTCTACGTCGACTGTTTCTATCTGCAAGTGATCAAGTGTCTCAATTTTCAAAGTCAATTTTAGTCGTGATTTTGCCATTTTGGTGCGTTTTTAATCGCACTTAGTCACTGAGGTACGTTTTGATGTTTTTAGGCTCGTGTTTGGTTTCACTTTTACTCTGTTTTTAATCACTTTTGGTCACTCTTTGTCATTAACGTCACATGTAGTTGTGTTTTTGTCACCTTTTGTCATTTGTGACCATGTTTTTGGTGCATTTTTGCCGTTTTCCTTTGTTTTTTTATGTTTGGTGAGAAATGATTCTTTTCTGTTTCTATCTACAGGTGATGAAGCATTTCTCCGTCCCTTATAGTCGCAATTTTTTAATTTTAGTCACAATTTTTTGTTGCTTTTACACTGTTTTGATTTCTTATGGTCACCTTTTGTCACTAATAGTCTCTTTCAGCCACGCTTTGTATCTTTCTGTTGAGTTGTCATCACATTTTGTCATGTTTTTGTTGCTTTTCGTCATGTTTTGAACCTCGCTTTTGAATAATGTTTGATGATTTGACCTGGAAATATCAGATTTGGGGTCAAAGCCTTAAAATGGAAACAGCTGATGCTAACGTGCTAAAACCAGAGACAAAAGGCGACTAAAACTGACAAAAAACAGCAACTAAAACTGACAAAAATGTGACAAAAATGTGATAAAGGCGACTAAAACTGACAAAAACGTGACAAAAAATGACAAAAATGTGATAAAGGCGACTAAAACACAACGTTAACGACTAAAATGTGACTAAAACCATAAACAACGTGAGTAAAAGCAACAAAAACACAACAAAAAATCTATGACCTGGAAATATCAGGGTCAAAGCCATAAACAGGAAACAGCTGATGCTAACGTGCTTTGCTAGCTCTGTTTTGCTAAAGGCTCAACATATCGTTAGCGTTAGTGGAAACACAGCGCTTTATCACAAGATCAAGTGTTTCTTTACTCAGTTTAAAGCACTTTTGGTCATCTTTTGTCACTTTAAGTCGCTTGTAGTTGCGTTTGTCGCATTTTTTCTTTTTTTATGTTCTACGTCGACTGTTTCTATGTGCAAGTGATCAATTGTCTCAATTTTCAATGTCAATTTTAGTCGTGATTTTGCCATTTTGGTGTGTTTTTAATCGCACTTAGTCACTGAGGTACGTTTTGATGTTTTTAGGCTCGTGTTTGGTTTCACTTTTACTCTGTTTTTAATCACTTTTGGTCGTTAACAGTCTCTTTGAGTCGGGCTTTAGCGCTTTAAGTCACATGTAGTTGTGTTTTTGTCACCTTTTGTCATTTGTGGTCATGTTTTTTGGTGCATTTTTGCCGTTTTCCTTTGTTTTTTTATGTTTGGTGAGAAATTATTCTTTTCTGTTTCTATCTCCAGGTGATGAAGTATTTCTCTGTCCCTTATAGTCGCAATTTTTGAATTTTAGTCATATTTTTTTGTCGCTTTTACATTGTTTTGATCTCTTATAGTCACCTTTTGTCACTAATAGTCTCTGTCAGTCACACTTTGTATCTTTTTGTTGAGTTGTCGTCACATTTTGTCATGTTTTTGTTGCATTTGGTCACGTTTTGAGCCTCGCTTTTGAATAATGTTGTGATGATTTGACCTGGAAATATCAGATTTGGGGTCAAAGCCTTAAAATGGAAACAGCTGATGCTAACGTGCTAAAACCAGAGACAAAAGGCGACTAAAACTGACAAAAAAAGCAACTAAAACTGACTGATGGTCACCTTTTGTCACTAATAGTCTCTGTCAGTCACGCTTTGTATCTTTCTGTTGAGTTGTCGTCACATTTTGTCATGTTTTTGTTGCTTTTGGTCACGTTTTGCTTCTTTTTTTGTCATTTATGTTTAGTTGCGATCTGCTTTGTGCGTCTGGTTCTCTCTTATCCAGTCGTCTGCCGTGGAGTGGACCTGACAGACACTTGGCCGTACCTGGTCTGTAAGAGCGCCTCCAGTGGAGTGAGGCGGTCCTGCAGCTGCCGGGACACAGCGGTGAGTAACGAGGCACAGGCTGAGCTGCATCCGGCCAAATCCTCCTCCTTCACGTAGTTCAGCAGCACAAAGTACCAGAAGACTGAGCCTGAACGGAAAACACAGGTACGTGAAGGCGCGGCACGTTTAACTCTGCGCTCTGAGGCGACGCTGACTCTGCACTGACCTCCGGTGGCGGCTGCAGGTAGATAAGGCATATTCTCGATGAGAGCTTTGAGGAGACTGACTCCGAAACCCTGCTGGGCCGACTCCCCTTTACCGTTACTGCACAGAGAGGAAAAGAGTCAAACACGGAGCTCTCCCTGATCATTTCTACAGAGCTCCTGTCGTCAATGTATCCCAGAATGCACCACCAAACGCCACAATGTCAGCTCAAGACGTGGAGAATGAAGGCGAGACTCTGCAGGCGAAACAGATTTTTTCTTTTGTCTTTTGGGCAGTTTTCTCTCTTAACATATCAGCTTTCTTGTAATATATTTGTAATACTTGTAATATATTTTTCTTACATTTATGTGAGTAAACTACAGGAGAAGTTTCACATTGAGATCTTTAAATTTAAGATTTTTTTCCTGTTGACCTGTAGTGTCTGTTTTCATGATTTTCTTATTTTTGTCTTTATTTGATGTATTAAAACCTGTTTTTTATAGTAGCTGTTTGTGGCAAAAAGTTGAAAAATCTGTAGATAATTAGAGGAAGTAAACACATTGATGACATCACACTCGGGAGACAAAGGTTACGCATCATTTACACAAAATACATTACTTTTTTTTGACCCTTTAAAGAGTAATTCAACAAAAAATGTGTTCACATTTATTTTTATTTGTAAAAAAAATTTTTAAATCTGTGACATTAGTGAGTTTTGGCCCAGAGTACAGTGTGGTCGCTAGGTAATGTCCTAGTGTGATGTCATCATTTACAACCAGGAAGTAAAACAAAAAACCTAAAAAGTTGGGTTTGGGGAATTGTTTTTATATGTAAAATGGAAAGCACTTTGTGTTACAATTTTTGTATGAAAAGCGCTTTATAAATAAAGTTTGATTTGATGATAAACCATGATACACTTTGTGAAGTACTTCAGCAAAATTTGAAATATATTGATGTAAACTACATTTTAGTGAAATGTCCAACTTGTCATAGGCCCTTTAAGGTGCACCTAAACTTTGACAAAGAAACTCTAAAAGCAAAACTTGCAGGTTGCCGTTCATAAATAAATGTCACGTTACATGAGCAGCTCCTTTGCTCTGCTGTATTCCACCAACCACAGCTTCAGTCCAGACGTGACTGTTGGAGTTAAAGGAGATGAGGGCGACGCTCACCTGATACAAAGTGCGAGGAAACGAGCACATTTGTGCGCGATGCTGCGTCCGGCCTCAAAGAAACAAACTCTGACGATGTCGTTCAGTCTGAGGCGTGTTTTCAGCAGCAGAGCCTCTTTCCCCTCCTTCAGACTGAGAACACACAGGGGTTAAACACAAATACTGTGCATCATTTGTAGGAGTGGACCCTCCTGACGACCCCAGGCGCTCACCTGCAGGGTCCGTTGGAGAAGACTCCGGCGAGCCAGCACAGAATGTCCAGGATGAGGCTCTGAGCGTGCTCCGTGCAGGCCACGCCCTCAATCGGACGACACAGTGTTTCCAGAAGCCTCTCGTGGAAGTCTGGGAACTGCAGCATGGCACATCTCTGCACTCTGAGACACAACAGAATCAAACAATCATCTCTGCACTCTGAGACAACAGAATCAAACACAATCATCTCTGCACTCTGAGACACAACAGAATCAAACACAAACACAGTCACTCTGAGACACAACAGAATCAAACAGTCATCAAACACAAACACTCTGAGACACAACAGAATCAAACACAGTCATCTCTGACTCTGAGACACAACAGAATCAAACACAATCATCTCTGACTCTGAGACAATCGGACGGTCCTCTCTAACTCTGAGGGTGTTTCATGTCATTCTCTTCTGTGCAGCGGCTCTAGATTCAGTCGTTTCCTTCACTTCTGGGTCAGTTCTGTTCACATGTGCTGCTCCTTACTCTCCCCAAACCTCGCTCCATGAACCACACCAGACCTCATCAGCTGACCGCCGCACTTATCTCCATGACAACGAGCAAAAAAAAGCTGCTTGGACGAGTGCGCACTCACTTACCCCGTACTGTATACTGTGTGCGGTCGTCTTTTGTTAAAGGGTGAGTGTTATGTGTGGTGATAAAGCTGAGCACAGCAGGCTTCACCCGCCGCCGCTGCAGCTCCCGTTCACACAAATACACATCGGTCCAAGCACTTTTTTGATCAAATTCTTTTCCGCTCCCTGTGGAGGTGACTGTTAGGTCTCCTCAAGGTCGACTGCTTTCACGTCACACTCGCCCCGCACCAGAATCACCTGCTCGTCACTGAGCTGCAGATAAACTGTCACGTCACGAGGACGATATTGAAATTTTGTGTCACAATTATCACGGCCAAAATAATTGCGATTAACGATAATATCACGACAGTTATTAAAAGCACTGACAGTTTGAAGTTTGAGTTTGACATTACTTAAAGGTCCCATATCCTGCTCTTTTCCCTTCACACAGTCTGTCCTCAGGGCTTTGTTGATACATTTTCTCGTTGTGTAATATCCATAACATAACAGTTTACAACAAACACCCATTTCTTGGACTGGCCCCCCTCCTCACTCTGAGATCTGACCCCCCCGAACAGAGAGCAGGCTGCCTCCCCCACCCAACCCGTGCCTCCCCTGTAGTGGAGATGGTGCATGCGCCGTGTGCTCCGGTAAACAGCGATACACAAACACTGAATAAACATTTTCTGGTCCTGACGGTGCGTCGTGCTGAGTCCTACGTCCTGGATCTGACCTGGAGTTTGACGTGCTCCAGGGCCTCAACCACGGACGTGCTGTTTGGTAAATAACAAGCTAACTCTTCTATCTGTCGTATCCATCGTGTAATTACTGTGAAGCATTAGCTGTTTTTATTCTTCCTGGAGGCGTGGCTTAAACACCGCGTCATCTTAGTGAGGAGCCCCCGTCTGCTGCTCAGCCGAGGGGGACGGAAAAGACAGTTCTCTAGTGAAAACATGAGGGAATCAATCAAAAAACCACTTTGGGCACAACATACGAGGCCCAGAGAGCCCTGGAGGAAGGTTAGAACCTCTGAAAAGTCCATTTTGCAGGATATGGGACCTTTAAGACATATTTGTACTTTATTATAAGTGAAAACAAAAATGATCTAGAAGAGAACATAATGGGTAAGTTGCTTTTTTTCTGCACAATCTGGAGACAAAAATGGCGATTATCTTTGTTGGCGATTGTCACGATTAAACAAAATGTAGCACAAACGATTATAGTCTTCCCTTTTTATCACGATAACGATATTGTTTATTGTCCCGTCCCTACACGTCGCACTGTCCTCAGAGCAAACCTCCTGTAGGTCGACCTCAGAGTGAAAACGCCCCGAGACACAACCATGGATGTATTAAATGAACTGGATAAGCCCCGCCCCCTCTGTCTGTGGTCCCAGATTGATTAGTGGTCGTGTGAGGTACTGCAGCCTTTTTCTAAAATGTCACATTATAATCACAGACAGGACTGAATTATTATCTGTATTTAAATAAAATAGAAGGAAATGTTCTTTTCTACCGTTTATAAAATCACAGAAATTACCGTTTTTATCTGAAGTGATGTCACACAAACATGTGTGAGTCACGTGAACGAGCGTCGGACGATACAAACAGAAGCTCGTGGAAAAGGCTCGAATAGAGACACCTGTAAGTTGTATTTTATTTCATTTCAGACGCTTCACGTGTGTCTAACATGAAGAACACAATTACAATCACACAAGCTAACGCTAACACAAGCTAACGCTAACACAAAGACCCGCAGCTGCTGGTCGTTCACGTCGCTCAAAGCATCATGGGGGATTGTGGTCACGTGGCGCCCTAAAGCAAAGATGGCCGCCTCCGTATCAGGAAGTAAAGCAAAGATGGCCGCCTCCGTATCAGGAAGTAAAGCAAAGATGGCAGCCTCCGTATCAGGAAGTAAATGTGGAAGTAAGACATTTTTTTGGGGTCATGCGCCAATGAGCTCAGGCCACAGGGAGGAACAGGGCGGCCATTTTGGATTCATCTTCCAGGTTTTATTATAGTTCTATGGACACAACAGACACACACTGCCCTCTGAAACACCATCAGCTCTGATACGACGCCGACATCCGCACGATTAACCTGACTGTGCTCTGTGTTTTCTGGACAGTTGTTGTTGTGGTACCTCTCTTTGGTTATGGACGTCTTCTTGAAGCGTCTGATTGTGACTGAAACCTCCTGCAGAAGGTCGCAGCCTCTGAGGTTCTCCACTTTCTTCGATGGAGTCGCCGTCTCTGACTTCACCCCCGTCACTTTCTCCTGGAAACACAACACGAGACAGAAGCGCCGAGGGTTTATTTCCCCTGAAGGATGTCTCTGACTTCTCACAAAGACAAAGGTAAACTGCCGCGTTCTCATCCGTGTCCTTCTATTCAACCGTGTTCGACTCTCGCTCAGTCCAACACGTCAATATTAACCCAGTGCAGCGTTGTTTAAAAGTGAGAAAAAGGCGAGTCTAGATCCTCACGTGTTTCAGAGTTTACATAAACCACACTCCGAGGTTCAGTGAAGCTGCTGCAGATTAGCTTCAGCCACACGACATTTACTCCCGGTCGCAGCTTTCTGTGCCAAACACTTCTCTGATCCACACGTCTGTCTAGCAAATAAACTAGAAAAGCAGATTTGTTAGCTCGCAACATTTAGCTCGTTTAGCTTCTTCTCGTTTATGATCTGCGCTTGTTGTGTCACGTTTATGAATCGTTTAAGACTCAACAATGCAAGATGGTTTAGCAGATTTAAACAAGGATCTGGTGCTAAACTAAGGATACTGTAGATGGAGACGTGTTTAACTGATTAACCGTCACAGATGCTTCTCCAATTGAACACATTTGGCTCAGTTACGGTCACTGCCTCATTCCACTGTGACGTCTTTAAGAGAAAATAAAGTCACTGAAACTCCAAAATTGTGGATAGGTTTATTTAAAGGTGCTGCACTTGATTTTTACAGTTTTGAAACGTGAAAAACAGAACTACATCATGTACCTGAGTTTTTGCAATAAACTATCTTAGATAATTATGACTCAACAGTAAAAAAAAAAAAAAATCCAATAACAAGAAAACCGTGAAGAGTTGTTTAAATAAAACATTGAAAACCTGCATCCCTCAGTAATTTTAAATGATACTTAAAGGGGCTTTTAAATGTGACAAACAGCTCTAGTCCATGTCCCTGATGTGTTTGTGATAAAGTCCAGCTCAGATTATTGTAAAAGCCTCTGTTCATGATGACAATGACACACAGCACTTTCTCTGCATCTGTTTATAGAGGGTTTTATTCTACGAGAAGCAGGAAGTGCAGGACGTTTTCTTTGTAAAAGCATTTTATTTTTAGTTCTAAAACATGACAAACTGAAGTCACTCAAGAGCAGCTTTAAAGGACAATATGAATGCAAATAATGCTGAATATTTTTCCTTTAAAATCAACTAGTTCTGTTTTTCATTTTTCAAGACAGTAAAAATCAGGTACAAAGACAAATGCGTGACTAAATCTGTTTCTTGAGAAAACAGACACTCGTGAACAGTTTGCTAAGCACAGATCTGTGTGTGTGGTTCACCTTTGAGGCCTGCGCCCTCTGCAGGAGCGTGGACAGGGAGTGGCCTTTGGAGCTCTGGGGTTTGGAGCTGGGCATTCGGACCACGGGCCGAGGACTGTCCTCCAGACTCTTATCTGTCACCGCTTTAATGTGCACCAGGAACGAGCGGTACTTTCCTCCCGCCATCCCTGAAACAACAGGACACAAACATCAACAACAACATCAACAACAACAGCACGCACAAACATCAACAACAGCAACAACAACAACAACAACAACAGCACGCACAAACATCATCAACAACAACAACAACAGCACGCACAAACATCAACAACAACAACAACAACAACAACAACATCAGCAGGACACAAACATCAACAACAGCAACAACAGCACGCACAAACATCAACAACAACAGCACACACAAACATCAACAACAGCAACAACAGCATGCACAAACATCAACAACAACAACAACAACAACAACAACAACATCAGCAGGACACAAACATCAACAACAGCAACAACAGCACGCACAAACATCAACAACAACAGCACACACAAACATCAACAACAACAGCACACACAAACATCAACAACAGCAACAACAGCACGCACAAACATCAACATAAACAACAACAACACTTCAGCTAAAACAGTTCCTGGTGTTCACTAGAGCTGCAGCCAACCACTGTTTGAGTGTTTAACGTCAGAGAGACTTTTAAAACACATTTTTAAAGGGCCCCTGACAGGTTTTCATGTCTTTTCTAATTTTGTCTTTATTTAGTGTATTAATACCTGTTGTAAATCTAAATGATAGTTTTACACCAATCAAGTGTCAGTTTGTGGAGAAAAGTTGACAAATCTGCAGAAAGTTACAGGAAGTAGACATATTGATGACATCACACTGTGGAGACTAAGTTTGTGCATAATTTACACAAAATAAACTACTTTTTTCGTCCCTTTATACATTAATTCAACAAAAAATGTGCCCACGTGTGTTTTTATTTGTAAAATAAATAAAAAATCTGTGACATTAGATGAATTTGGCCCAGAGCACAGTGTGGTTGCTATGGTGATTTCCTAGTGTGATGTCATCATTTATGACCAGGAAGTAAAACAAAAAACCTCAAAAAATGGCTGAACTGGGATAGATAAATTTGTAAAGTATTTTAGCCAAATTTAAAATATATTTATCTAGACGGCAGTTTAGTGAAATGAGTAGTTCAACCTGTCAGAGGCACTTTAACCAAATAAAAGGTTGACATATACTGGTTGACAGATGTAATAATTGATGAAAACCAGTAACTCAAAATGTCAAAAAAGAATAAAGCCTTTGTCTTTGTTATTAAAGGTCTTTTTGTGTGTTTTAGAGTCTGTTTAGTTCAGACAAACATTAACCTCAGATAAACACAAACAAATGACACGATTATTATGAGAAAAAGACATGTCATGATTATTCACGAAACCAAACAATGAAATCTTTGACTTTCTTTCATTCCTGTTTTCAAACAGAGCCAACAACAAAGTTTGGGACAGATAAAAGAGTACGTTTACTCTTTTATCTTTACATTTAAGTATTTTGTGCACTTTAGATTGTATTGAAAAGTCTAAATTTTTCTTCAAAAATTGAAATTGTTTCTTAGGATTAAATACAATCTGAATGGCGTGTGGGTGTGTGTTGCATGCATTTGCGTGAGTAGCGTGTGTTTGTGTGTATAGTGGGTATAGCGTGTGCACCTTGTGTGTAGCATGTGTGAAGCCTGTGTAGCATTGTTTGCGTGTGTAGCGTGTATAGCATGTGCGGCGTGTGTTCCGTGTGTGTTTGTGTGTAAAGCCTGTGTAGCGTGTGTAGCTTATGTTTGCTTGTGTTTGCGTGCGTAGCGTGTGTTTGCATGTGTAGAGTCTATAGCATGTGTAGCGCGTGTAGTGTGTATCACGTGTGTACCGTGTGTACCGTACATAGAGTGTATAGCATGTGTTCCGCGTGTGTAGCGTGTATAGAGTGTGTAGCGTGTAGAGTGTGTATCACGTGTGTAGCGTGTGGTACCTTTGACGAGTTTGGGGCTGGTGAGGCTGATCATTCCCGCGTGGCCAGACAGGTCCAGCCCACTGGCCAACCACACCGGCCCACACAGGATGTCCTCCCTGTGCTCCTCCAGGAACGGACACAGCATCGAGCCTGAGGAGGACACCAGGGTTAGAAGATCAGGAGGAAACGAGAAGATCAGGAGGAAACGAGAAGATCAGGAGGAAACGAGAAGATCAGGAGGAAACGAGAAGATCAGGAGGAAACGAGAAGGTCAGGAGGAAACGAGAAGGTCAGGAGGAAACGAGAAGATTACAACAACAGAAAGAGCATCGAGCCTGAGGAGAACACCAGGGTTAGAAGATCAGGAGGAAACGACAAGATCAGGAGGAAACGAGAAGATCACAACAACAGAAAGAGCATCGAGCCTGAGGAGAACACCAGGGTTAGAAGATCAGGAAACGAGAAGATCAGGAGGAAACGAGAAGATCAGGAGGAAACGAGAAGATCAGGAGGAAACGAGAAGATCAGGAGGAAACGAGAAGATCAGGAGGAAACGAGAAGATCAGGAGGAAACGAGAAGATCACAACAACAGAAAGAGCATCGAGCCTGAGGAGAACACCAGGGTTAGAAGATCAGGAGGAAACGAGAAGATCAGGAGGAAACGAGAAGATCACAACAACAGAAAGAGCATCGAGTCTGAGGAGAACACCAGGGTTTAGAACATCAGGAAACGAGAAGATCACAACAACAGAAAGATCATGGAGTCTGAGGAGAGGACCAGGGTTAGAGGCTGAAGACCAGGAAACGAGACGATTACAACAATAGAAAGATCATAGAGTCTAAGGAGAAGCCCAGGGTTAGAGAAGACCACAACAACAGAAAGATCGAGCCTGAGGAGAAGACCAGGGGATAGAGAGGCTGAAGACCAGGAGGAAACGAGAAGATCACAACAACAAAAAGATCATCGAGTCTGAGGAGAGGACCAGGGGTTAGAAGATCAGGAGGAAACGAGAAGATCACAACAAAAACATCATGGAGTCTGAGGAGAGGACCAGGGTTAGAGAAGACCAGGAAATGAGAAGATTACAACAAAAGAAAGAGCATCAAGTCTGAGGAGAAGACCAGGGGTTAGAGAAGACCAGGAAATGAGAAGATTACAACAAAAGAAAGAGCATCGAGTCTGAGGAGAGGACCAGGGGTTACAGAAGACCAGGAAACGCTTCCTATTATGGAGATATATACACAGCTATATCGGCTCAGTATCGGCCGATATAAATACAGGGAGGGAACGCCCACTTTTCAACAGTCTAAAGGAAACAGTTCATTCATTCCAATGTAGCACAGCAGCTCTATCACCCACTGTTAAAAACAACGACAAACGCCAATTTCAGGAGAGGACTTTTGTTCCGTCAAACACAGACACAAAGACAAAGAGAAGAATGAAGTGAGCGAAAGGCCCAAATGTGTCAACTCCAAGAAAGAAAGGTAACATTAGCTGTGGGCTGATGCTAGCGCTGCCTGGATTTTAACATCCACAGAACGATCCGCTTTCTTTTCTGAGGAGACTCCACAAGAGGACCACACTGGAGTTCATTTGGAAGAGGACTAAGATCACGTGGTTCTCTGTGGAGTTCTTCAGTCCGGACCAAATCAAACCGGCCCAAACGAACCGTACTTTCATCTGTCAAACGTCTCGTACCTGTGGTGTCTTCGATGTCCATGAACTGAATGTCTTCACTGAAGTCGTGGAGCAGGGGCCCGTTCTTCTCCCCGTTTGAGTGAAGGTTTGACAGGGGGAAGGAGATTGGTCGATCTACAGGCGTTTCTGAGGGAGCAAAGAACAATAAAGTTAGAACATTAAGAACCAACATGTCTCCGGTTTGAACTGAAGGCCTCACCGCTGACTTTGCCGAGCCCCGGAGCCTTGTTCTTCAGCAGAGTGACCTGAATCTGAGGAATGTTCACGATGTTTGAGTTCAACACAAACTTAAAGTCCACATGTCCCACCATACAGGCCTTAGGCAGGACGAGCTCCAGGACGTGCTCGTCCCAACTCGAGCTGAGCGCAAGAATGAGAAGAGAAGAAGAAGAGAGGGTTAAATACGAGAAACTGCAGAAGAACACTTCACAGAGCATTAACGACTGGTTTTGAAATTTTGATGTACAAATGAAAACAAAAAAACCTTGCAAACACTTCAAAAAGCCTTTTCGATATCATGGTCCAAAACGGTTTAATAACCGGGTCTGAAGTAGGTTTAAAATTGCCTAAAGAAGGTCTAAAAATTGTGAAAAGCTGATCTAACGCTGATCGAAACTTGGTCCAAACCTGGTGTAAATGTGATCTAAAACTGGTCAGAACCTGGTCTGAAAATGGTTTAAAACTGGTCTAAAACGGGTTTGAACCTAACCTAAAACAATGAAGTTTTAGGTCTGACCTAAAACAAAAAGGTTTTGGGTCTGGTCTGAAAACTGATCAAAAACCTGGTCTTATACTGGTGAAAAACTGGCTTAAAACTGGTCCCAAATTGCCAACAAGTTGGTCACAAACTTGTTCCAAAGGCCGATCCAAAACCTGGTCGTAATGCGTCTTAGAGATGGTCAAAAACGGACTTAAACTGCAGTGGAAAAGCGGAGGAGCCTGAGCAGGCCTAGAGCGGGCCCGGCTCCAGGCCTTGTACCTGTCGCTCTGCAGTTTCCAGGTCCTGGTGTGCTGCGCGGCGTCTCCGTGGTGTTGCTGATGCAGATGTTGCGGATGTCGGCGCTGCTGCTGCTCCTGCTGGACCTCGACCCAACACGGAGGGACTGTGGCCGAGAACCGGGGCGTGAGCGTCTCGAAGCGCGTCAGCTCCACCAGAGACATGAGGCAGTCTGCGCTCAGCGGCTGCTCCACCAGGAGGTCCACCCCTGACGAGAGAGAGGCCAGAGTCATGAGGAACATCTACAGTGTGGTTTGACCCGGGGGTGCGGAAGGGGGTGCAAGGGGGGCGCAGGCGGGGACTCAGGGGGGGTGCAGGCGGGGGCAAAGGCAGGGGCAAAGGCAGGGGCGGACAAAGGGCTCTGTAGTCCCAGGCCCAGGGTCTCAGGGGCCCAGAATTGGACCCTCTTCCTATTAACTTTTATTAGAAGGGGCCCGTGCGAGGCCTCTTTCCCCTGGGCCCCCAAACCTCTGTTGACGGGCCTGAACTCATCTCCTGCTGGGGCCTTCACACAATTTCTCGTCCCTTTTAACACTTAAATTGTACTTTTTCACTGAGATATTTGGGTGAGATCGTGTAACAAATGTGTGTTAAACAGCACTGGCCATTTTTACAAGATTTACAAGCCTTTTTATTTTTGTTAAACTCTGTAAATCTTTTTCAGCTCTGATAAATATAATAACTCGTTATTTAATATTTTCTTATGAACTGAAGTGTTTCATTCTGATATTTATCAGTCACAGCTCATGTGTTTAACGAATATTGTCGGTTTAGAAAAGGGTTTTTCTGAGATGATCCTGCTTTATTTGATTGTTTCATTGCCTTTAAGTAGATTCACATTTCATTTTCTAGCTCTTTATAGTCATAATGTGTAAATAACTGTGACAGAATCATACTTTATATTGCGTAATAGTGACTCATAATGTGTAATAGTGACAGAATTATCCTTCAAGGTGTGTAATAGTGTGTCTTAATGTGTAATAATGGGAGAATCACCCTTTATAATGTGGAATAATGACAGAATCCCTCTTCATCATGTGTAATAGTGACTCATAATGTGTAATAGTGTCAGAATCTCTCTTTACGTGTAATAGTCACTCTTCATGTGTAATAACAGAATCCCTCTTCTTCATGTGTAATAACAGAACCCCTCTTCTTCATGTGTAATAACAGAATCCCTCTTCTTCATGTGTAATAACAGAATCCCTCTTCTTCATGTGTAATAATAACAGAATCCCTCTTCTTCATGTGTAATAATAACAGAATCCCTCTTCTTCATGTGTAATAACAGAACCCCTCTTCTTCATGTGTAATAATAACAGAATCCCTCTTCTTCATGTGTAATAACAGAACCCCTCTTCTTCATGTGTAATAATAACAGAATCCCTCTTCTTCATGTGTAATAACAGAACCCCTCTTCTTCATGTGTAATAACAGAACCCCTCTTCTTCATGTGCAATAATAACAGAATCCCTCTTCTTCATGTGTAATAACAGAACCCCTCTTCTTCATGTGTAATAATAACAGAATCCCTCTTCTTCATGTGTAATAATAACAGAATCCCTCTTCTTCATGTGTAATGACAGAACCCCTCTTCTTCATGTGTAATAATAACAGAATCCCTCTTCTTCATGTGTAATAGTGACAGAATCCCTCTTCTTCATGTGTAATAATAACAGAATCCCTCTTCTTCATGTGTAATAACAGAATCCCTCTTCTTCATGTGTAATAATAACAGAATCCCTCTTCTTCATGTGTAATGACAGAACCCCTCTTCTTCATGTGTAATAATAACAGAATCCCTCTTCTTCATGTGTAATAATAACAGAACCCCTCTTCTTCATGTGTAATAATAACAGAATCCCTCTTCTTCATGTGTAATAACAGAACCCCTCTTCTTCATGTGTAATAATAACAGAATCCCTCTTCTTCATGTGTAATAACAGAACCCCTCTTCTTCATGTGTAATAACAGAACCCCTCTTCTTCATGTGTAATAATAACAGAATCCCTCTCTATCATGTGTAATAACAGAATCCCTGTAATACCGGCCCTGATCACAGCGGGGGTTGGTGAAGCGTACCTATGATGCCGGGGCTGGAGGGGTTGTAATAATAACAGAATCCCTCTCTATCATGTGTAATAGTGACAGAATCCCTGTAATACCGGCCCTGATCACATCGGTCTCACTGGTGAAGCGTACCTATGATGCCGGGGCTGGAGGGGTTGGAGCAGGGTTTGGCTCCCTCCAGCAGAACCTCTGACCCTTTAGAAAGAGGGCCATCGATGAACATGTCGCCATCGTCCACATCGTCACAAACTCCTCCAATTTGAAGGAAATGAAGCTCTCCACCTGCAAACACAAGGTTTAGCACCGGGACGTCCTCAGGAAACACACGGACAGCATCAAATGAGAGAGTTTAAACACAAACCGAATGTAAACACTGGCAGCGCTTTAGATGAAGGTTCATTGGTAAACTAGTTATAATGCATTAATAAGCACTTGTTATGTGTTTATAAGCAATTAAAGTGTATTTATCAGCTGGGAAATGAATAAAAAGCTTATTACTGTTCTGTATTTGCAGTTTATTAACACATATCTTCTTGATTATTGCCTTATTAACAATTATAAAGTATTATAAGTGCATAAACAAATAACAAGTGCTTATTAACGCCTTATAAATTGTTGACTAAGGCCTTGATTTTCAACCAGTGCATCGGGGAACACTAGTGTGTCTTCAAACAATGTCCAGTTTCAGTTTACATATTGACCGTTGTGGATGGAATCGACTCATTTATCATCTAGGAGTGTCCTGAGCACCTTCTGCACCAAAAACTAACACAAAACCATCACTATTGACAAATTTAAAGAACCAGACAGTGGCACAGACATTATTTACCATATTTTTAAAAATCTAAATGGTCTGGTTTGGTTTTAATTGTGTGCCGTGGTATCGTTTCAACCCAAAAAGCGTGCTGCAAGTAAGGAACCTTAATCTAAAGCGTTCACAGAATACAGTTTTGTGTGTAGCATTTGCACAAAAACATTAAAAACAATAAGTTGAGACACAACAGATAAACCTTTGACTCACCAGGATGGAAAGCACATTTGTACTCAAGTAAAAGTACAGATACACGGCTAATAATGTACTTAATTACAAGAGCAAGATCTACTGCTGAAATTGTACTTCAGTAAAAGTAAAAAGTACACATGAAAAATACTACTCAGAGTACTACCGGTAGTTACTCACTTTTACTCACTTTTTCAACACAATTTTAATAACATTTTGAAAGAATATTTTTGTCAGATCTGAAACATTCTCTGAGCTCGGTCCGATCAGACGCCGTGTCGTTCTGTGTGCGCTGGGAAAACTGGGAAAACTGGGAAAACTGGGACGTGTGCTGCACTCACACCACTTTAAATGTAACTCAGTACAATTACATGGGTAGAATTTACTCAAGTACAAGTAAAAATCCACTCCAACAGTACAATTACCTCAAAAATCTAAAAAAAAAAAAAAATCTCAATTACAGTAAAGTATTTGTGATTGTTTACTTTCGGTCCTGCTCTCAACTCAAACTCTCACTTGGAAACAAACGTGTCCAATCTGAAGAGGTTTTATTCTACCATTGAATCCACTTCATCCATAGATTTCTCTGGGACATGGTTTTCTCCAAATGCATTTTTGTCCCTCGAGACATAAAGACACAACGGTCACAATTTGTTCTTATCCAATTCTAAAATTCCAAATAAATTTTAAAAGAGTGAAAATTCAAATTTTTACGCCAATTTCGAGAATGATGAGAATGAAGTGTATTCAAATACTAAATAAGATCCCAAATCACCTCCTCCTCAGCTTTTGTTCTTTTCTACCATGAAATAGTGATGTATCTCAGAATATCAAGTGAAAGATGTCAATAATCGCTAGTAACAATATTCGATGTGTGACCTGCTGCTGATACCGATATTTACATTTTAGAATCAATAGCAAGGCCCATAAATCCATTTTAAATTGATTTTAAAGTGAAGTAAAGTTCACATATTAATTGTGAAAAAATAAAAATCTCAAAAATAACAACAGATTGTATTTATCTTGAATATAAAATAACTGTTAAAGGGACTGACGTGATTTCTATTGTTTTGTAACGTGACAAACAGAACTAGTCCATGTCCCTGATGTGTTTGTGATAAAGTCCAGCTCAGATTATTGTAAAAGCCTCTGTTCAGGTGAAAATGACACACAGCACTTTCATCTGTTTATGGAGCGTTTTATTCTACGAGAAGCTGGAAGTGCGCCGTTAGCATGCTAATGTTTGTTAGCTTTAGCGCTCTGGTGTAAAGTGCTTTAAACTCATGGAGGGAATATTTAAGATGGACTTAATCTCATTTGAATCCATTTAGCCTCGTTTTTGTCACTTTTAGTCACATTTAAGTCAATTTAGTCATGTTTTTGTCGCTATTATCAACATATTTTTCACTTTTAGTCACAATTTTTTCATTTCTGTTTTCGGTTTTGACACTTAGTCATGTTTTGTCACTTTCAGTCGTAATTTTGTCACTTTTTATTCACATTTATGTCAATTTGGGCATGTTTTGTCACCATTAGCCACATTTTAGTCACTTTCAGCCTTTTGCCCTGTATCCTTAATTTGTGCTAATGTTTGTTAGCTTTACCCGTGACACTCTGGGTTCAGAGACTGTGAAAAGTGCTTCTAAAGTCATGGAGGTGAATATTTCGGATGCTGGGACTGCATTAAAAGTGACAGATACATGAGACTAGTTCTGTTTTTCACCTTTAAAACAGCAAAAATATTTAAACCTTTAAATATATAGTCATAAATTTAAGCTTCATTGCTCTTCTATTTCCATTTTACAAAAAAACGAAAGAAAAAAAAACTATATTGGCACCAAACATCGGTCGATATCAAAGCTTGGAACCGATATGTAACGCTCATCCTTATTTTGCTTTTCAATTAAACAAAATAAAGTTGAAAACTGTGATCGCGTGAGATGTTTTTGTCATCTCGTCCAGCCCTAACAACCCCACAAACACATACTATGCAGAGCACGCGTTTCCTGCTCGTGACTGACCTCTGGTGGCGGCGCAGAGGCGGTCGGTCCCGGAGCAGTACGTCACCGACACAAACGGGTCCGTCTCGTCGCTGGACCCTTCTTTCTTGGGCGGCTCGACTTTGGCCAAAACCTCGAGCGTGGACAGGTCCAGGATCATGATGAAACCTGCCCGGGTCGTCACTACCAAGTGTCCCAACCCTGCCACGTCGCCGCGCCGTGCTCCCTGCGACAGCGGCGTCTGCGGGGAGCTCTTCCCGCTCTTTGTCGCACCGTTTTTCGGCGTGTCGTCCTGGCTCTCCTCGCTGTCCTCCTCCCTGCTGTCCAAAACGTCCGGCGGGAGCAAAATTAAAGACGTGATGGCGTCCGAGGGGTCGCTGATCTGCTGCAGCTTCACCGGCTCCTCGTCTAACGTTACAATCCGCGTGGAGTAGTTTAGCTTGTACAGCGCTAAATACCCGCCGCCCTGGTTGAGCGACCTCTGCGGATGCTCTTCCTGGTCGCTCGGCGGTAATATTAACTGCGTTTGACTTGTCGTTTTGGGAAGGCTTTCGACGCCGTTGTGCAAATTGTCCGCTTTGCTAAGAGCCGAGTGCAGCCGGTTCAAGTTATTCAGCGCTTCTACTTGATTGGTAGCGGTTAGCGATTCGGCGCCGCAGTTCTGTTGCAAGCCGATTAGCAGGTGCACGCCGTCGTAGCACGGCGTTATGGAATCCACGTAGAGAGTCTCGTTTTCTAGCGCTTTGGGTAAACGTAAGCATTGCACTAAAGAGCCGGGTTTGGGGAAAGGGGTGGAGACGTTAGCCGCGGATGCTAGCGTGCTCCATTTGTCCACGTGTCCGTCCAGCGCGGCCAAGTTCCCCGCCGCGTCCGCGAACTGCTGAATGTACGTGATGGGAGGGTCCTGGAGGAGGAGCTGCTCGTGCGAGTCGAACTCCATCTCGATGATCTGCGGCACGGTGAAGCCCTCCTCGTGGTTGCTCATCAGGTTGTTCATCTGCGTGAAAACCTGCCCCGTGCTTTTGTCGTCCACCTCGCGAATGCTGTAGAGGAGCAGAACGGGGACGGACCGCCTGGCGTTGGGCCCGGACGGAGACGGGCTGGAGGGCTGGGAGTTGGGGAACGGCGGCGGCGGCTCGTGCGCGGGGGCCGTCGGCGCGTTCTCGATCTCCATGGCGCCGTGGTCCTGCGGCGGCTCGGCGCGGCGCGGGGAGGAGGCGGAGGTGGTGGGCGTGTTGTTGGGGGCGGAGCGGTAACTCAGCAGGCCGCCGGCTAAAAGGCAGGGGAAGGGAATGTTGTGGTGCTCCGGCGGGCGGTCCTTGGGTTTGGGCTGGCCGAAGGGTTTGGACGGCTGGGACAGAGACGAGGGATTGGCCCCGAGCTCCTCCAGGTCCTTTACCGTGTCCTCCAACACGCTGGCCACCACCTCCCACTGGAGCTTCTCCGGCTGCTGCAGGACGGAGAGCGCCGAGACGGAGAGGTGCACGTCCATGCTGTCCCACTGAGACTGAGGCCCTGCGCCAGAGACAGAGGTTAGACCAGGGCTGCACCATATGGGAAACTATTACGATACGGCTATTTACACACACTTTGTGCTGAAACTAACCATTATTTTAGTCGTTACTGGTCAGCGACTATTTCTACTGTGGACTGACACTTAGAATAAACTTTTTTAACCAAATAAATGTTGAAAAATTGTGAATGAAGCTTCTAGGGAGAGAATATTTATGAATAATGTGTATCATTGACGAAAATCAGAAATGGTCTATTGGTCCATTTTTCCTGCTTGTTTGTTTTTTCGTTATTGCGTCGGCCAATACTTTTGCAATATATTGTGCAGCCTTAAATTAGATTCAAGTTCAGAGACAGTTTCGTGTTTTTCCAACTGTTACTTCATTTTGTGAACGAGTTTCGGAGGTAAATAAGTCTCAAAGTTTTACTAATTAGTTTTAGTTCGTAGGTGAATATTACGTCCTGTTACGTCTGTGTTATTACCCGTTATAGACTCTACATTACGTCCTGTTACAGTGGTGTTATTACCCGTTACAGACTCTACATTACGTCCTGTTACAGTGGTGTTATTACCCGTTACAGACTCTACATTACGTCCTGTTACAGTGGTGTTATTACCTGTTACAGACTCTTTATTACGTCCTGTTACAGCTGTGTTATTACCCGTTACAGACTCTTCATTACGTCCAGTTACAGAGGTGTTACTACCTGTTACAGACTCGACATTACGTCCTGTTACGGCTGTGTTATTACCCGTTACAGACTCTTCATTACGTCCTGTTACGGCGGTGTTATTACCCGTTACAGACTCTTCATTACGTCCTGTTACGTCTGTGTTATTACCCGTTACAGACTCTTCATTACGTCCTGTTACGGCGGTGTTATTACCTGTTACAGACTCTTCATTACGTCCTGTTACAGCTGTGTTATTACCTGTTACAGACTCTTCATTACGCCCTGTTACAGAGGTGTTACTACCCGTTACAGACTCTACATTACGTCCTGTTACGGCGGTGTTATTATCTGTTACAGACTCTACATTACGTCCTGTTACAGCTGTGTTATTACTTGTTACAGACTCTTCATTACGTCCTGTTACAGCGGTGTTATTACTCGTTACAGACTCTTGGTTACGTCCTGTTACAGTGGTGTTATTACCCGTTAGACGCTTCATTACGTCCTGTTACAGCGGTGTTATTACCCGTTACAGACTCTTCATTACGTCCTGTTACGGCGGTGTTATTACCCGTTACAGACTCTTCATTACGTCCTGTTACGGCGGTGTTATTACCTGTTACAGACTCTTCATTACGTCCTGTTACGGCGGTGTTATTACTTGCTACAGACTCTTCATTATGTCCTGTTACGGCAGTGTTATTACCCCTTACAGACTCTACATTATGTCCTGTTACGGCGGTGTTATTACTCGTTACATACTCTTCATTACGTCCTGTTACTGCTGTGTTATTACTCGTTACAGACTCTTCATTACGTCCTGTTACGGCGGTGTTATTACCCGTTACAGACTCTTCATTACGTCCTGTTACTGCTGTGTTATTACTCGTTACAGACTCTTCATTATGTCCTGTTACGGCGGTGTTATTACCCGTTACAGACTCTTCATTATGTCCTGTTACGCCGCTGTTATTACTCGTTACAGTCTCTTCATTACGTTCTTTTACGGCGGTGTTATTACCTGTTACAGACTCTTCATTACGTCCTGTTACGGCGGTGTTATTACCTGTTACAGACTCTTCATTACGCCCTGTTACGGCGGTGTTATTATTAGTTATAGACTCTTCATTACGTTCTTTTACGGCGGTGTTATTACCCGTTACAGACTCTTCATTACGTCCTGTTACGGCGGTGTTATTATTAGTTACAGACTCTTCATTACGTTCTTTTACGGCGGTGTTATTACCTGTTACAGACTCTGATCTGGAGTGATCTTCGCTGTCCGAGTCCTCCAGCTGGTCGTCACTGTGAACACATCAGACGGTGTTAAATGTGAGTTCTGCGGTGGATCCTGAGCCTGTCGTACCTGTCGTACCTGTCACCCTCGAGCTTGGGCAGGTCCGAGCAGGACGACTCCTCCAGCCAGGCCAGAGTGGGTCTCCTGGACTCGCTGAGGTTCTGCTCGCCGCTGCAGACCAGGAGCTGCCGCACGATCACCGGGTCGTACGGGTTCAAGTCGAACTTCAGGTGCACCTGAGGACGGACAGAGGGGGTTACATCTGTGAATGTAACTGTGGTTCTACGCTCTGGAGTCAGGGAGGAAGAGCATGCAGCGCCCTCTGGTGGTCAGAGAGGATTCAACCTGCAGCTCAGACTTCATTTATTCTACTTTTATCAGTACAAGCGATCGCTGTTATTGTTGGGGTTTTTTTTGCAGATTTTTGGCACAAGTGCAGTCAGTGAGCACCGTCAGTTTTTATTTTAGTTTTGTTGTTTTTTCTTACTTGCAGTTTAGGTTTGTTGTACATTTTGCTTCAAAGAAAAAACTTGAGCAAACAGCGGCCGCCTGTTGGTCCGATATTAACTGCAGCTTCACATGACTCTCCATCTCTCAAACCTACAACAGTCTTTAGTGCAGAGCTTTAACGCTCCACAGAGTGCTGGTCGGCTGCAGGGGCTCGTTCAGCGACACTTACTGTCGCTGATTCTAGAAAATTTGTTGCAATCCAACTGACACTTTGTGCTGTAAAACACACTTCATAAAGAAATTGTGAAATATTTAGCCCACTTTCAACAGGTAAGTTAACTTAAAATGCAAATCCATTTTGCTCAGACCACGGGCCAAGTTGATTAAAAAAACAAAACTTTAATCCATTTTATTATCCTGTATTATATTGTGATACTGATATACAACTTAGTTTCTTGCTTTTTAACAAGTCTGTTCTTATTCTGATACTTTCTTCTGCTGAACGTTTGTAATGAGAATAATTTTAACTGTGATTCTGAGCATATGAACCCAAATTGTATTATTCTTACAAGACTGTAATGTTTGAAAATGTTCCGTGTGTTCCTTTGGTAGATTTACTTTTCTTTTTATATATTCCCTTTTTTTTTTCAATTGAGAACATTTACAAAACACATGGAACAGAACAGAACAAAACCAGAGGAAAAATATAGGCAAAGACAAAAATAAAATAAATAAAGGTAATAAAAGACACCTAGTAAATCTCAATTTCGTCCAGAGTCTCTCAAATTTAGACTGAATTTCCAATTCTTGCCTGTCGATTACAATTATCAGTCCAGTTCTTGAGGCAGATATACTTCGTTTTTTACATATTTAAGACAATAAAACTCAGACACAGTAGGCTTTTCGTCGTTAGTTTTGGTCCAGTTTCAGTCCTTTGATTTCTCAAGTGGTTCTCCCTCTCAAAATGTGAACAAACCCGTACCTTCATCATTTTGGACACGTCCCAGATGCAGACCTTGCCCCTCCTGGTGGCGGCGGCGAGGAACTGCGGGCAGGAGCCGAAGCCGTAGCAGGAGATTCTGTCGGAGAGGTCGGCGCTGTTGGGCAGCTGCGCCGGGCTCGTGGCCAGAGTCACCGACAGCGGCACGTTCTGAGTGTGCTCTCCTTTAACGAAGGGACAGTTCGGGGAGTGTCGCTCGTGCTCGGACCTGGAGAAAAACAAACGAGGAGAGCTCAGTGAGACCTGGAGAAAAACAAACGAGGAGAACGCAGTGAGACCTGGAGACAAACAAACGAGGAGAACACAGTGAGACCTGGAGAAAAACAAACGAGGAGAACAGAGTGAGATCTGGAGAAAAACAAACGAGGAGAACACAGTGAGACCTGGACGAACAAACGAGGAGAACGCAGTGAGACCTGGAGACAAACAAACGAGGAGAACACAGTGAGATCTGGAGAAAAACAAACGAGGAGAGCTCAGTGAGACCTGGAGAAAAACAAACGAGGAGAACGCAGTGAGACCTGGAGAAAAACAAACGAGGAGAACACAGTGAGACCTGGAGAAAAACAAACGAGGAGAACACAGTGAGACCTGGAGAAAAACAAATGAGAACGCAGTGAGACCTGGAGAAAAACAAACGAGGAGAACACAGTGAGACCTGGAGAAAAACAAACGAGGAGAACACAGTGAGACCTGGAGAAAAACAAACGAGGAGAACACAGTGAGACCTGGAGAAAAACAAACGAGGAGAACAGAGTGAGACCTAGAGAAAAACAAACGAGGAGAACTCAGTGAGACCTGGAGAAAAACAAAAGAGGAGAACGCAGTGAGACCTGGAGAAAAACAAACGAGGAGAACAGGGTGAGACCTGGAGTCAGACAAACAAACGAGGAGAACTCAGTGAGACCTGAAGGACAAACGAGGAGAACTCAGTGAGACCTGGAGAAAAACAAACAAGGAGAACACAATGAGACCTGGAAAAAAAACAAACGAGGAGAACACGAGCCCTGGAGAAAAACAAACAAGGAGAACACAGTGAGACCTGGAGAAAAACAAACAAGTGAGACCTGAAGGACAAACGAGCAGAACACAATGAGAGAAAAGGCAACTAAAAGCGCCAAAAACGCAACTAAAAGCAACAAAAAGATGACTTAAAGTGACAAACACAACCATGAGCGACAAAAAGCAACTAAAAGCAACAAAAACGCAACTATAGGTGACAAAAACGTCACTAAAAGTAACAAACTCCAAAGGTCGTTTTCTCCAAGTGCATTTTTGTCCCACAGAGACATAAAGATGAGCTTTAAAGCAGCTCCTGCACCAAACTGTACAATCTGGACTCAACAAGATTCTGACACAACGGACAAGGATTTGTTCACATCGAATTCTAACACATATTTATTACAGTTTTAAAACAAAAAAATTAGGCGAAACTTGAATTTTAAGGTCAACTTTCAGTCAGATCTAGTTTACTAAATAAATCCAAAATCCCCTCTGTACATTTTTATAACTAATATGTGACAAAATTAACAAAGAAATTTAAACCTGGTTCTGTCCATTTTTCAGATTTAAATGTCCAAATATGTGACATTTTTATGGTTTTTACATAAAATGCCTTATTTCTACGTGATAACATTACCCAATGAAAAACTTGTAATACATTTTTTTAAACTAATATCTTAAAATTCAATATTTTTCCTCTTCACCTGTAGTGTCTCAACTTAAAGATGAATATCCTGAAATCAAGACAGTTTAACTCATCTAGAAAGTCATTTTTTGCTGTGTAGGCAAACACTAATATCCAATTAAATGCGTCAAATGTTGTTTAATATTTTTGCTGGAGCCTCGATTGTGCCTTTAAACTTCTCCCATAAATATAAAGTTTACTTCAGACGTCGTTGAGTGCGATACAGAAATAAAACCAGACAAAAGAGTGTGTTCTGACCAGGGCTCGTCCGTGGGCTCCCAGCAGACCAAACACACGCTGCAGGTGAAGCACATGGCCCTGTCGTCTCCTGTCGATGCCGGCTGAAACACAAACAAACAGATTAGAGCTCCACCTTCCCATGTGGGCTGCACTCAAACACAGCAAAGGATCATGGGCCGTGTAGTTTTAGAGTACTGTTAACGATTCGCCCAGTTACAGTCCTGGCTGAAAGAGTTGCGCCCCTGATGTTTTTCTCATAAAATGTTGCATTTCTCTCCAAAAAGACTGGCTTTCAGGTGTGATTTTTATATTGCCCACAGCTATTACTTGGCCCAGGTGGGTTTAAACGAGCATCATGTGCTTAAATTAAGTTATTTATCCACAATTTTGAAAAGAGTGCCAATCATTTTGTCTGGTTGTCTGGAGTTTTGTGTGAAATTAGGTCATTTGGCTTTTTTTTCTCTCGTGTGTCGTTCCTATTGACTCTGAGTGTTCAAAATTCCAGAATGGAGGCGACTGGAGACAAAATTAAGTAACATTTTCAATATTTAACTGACATCGGATCTAAATTCTCCTGGTTTTGAGTCTTTCTAACACAAAATAAGCAACAATTCTGAAGTTCCAGGGTAGAAAAAATGTCAGTTTGCTTGTTTATTACAAAATACAGATACAAAAAATATCATTTTATAGCCTCAAAATTTTATTTTAGAGTCACAATAAAAGCATAATTTGTGGCAAAGTATGTTTTAAATGTAGAAATAAAATGAAAAACTATGGCGGGCTCAAAATTTCTGTAAGTATTTGTCCAGTAAAATCTTAAAATATAGATGTTTCCTTAATCGAAATGCAAAACATTTTCTATCGTCTTCAAATCAAATAAAGAAAGAATGTAGAAGACAATTGTAATTTGACTTTAAACCGGGTTCTAACGTCACTCACACGTGTCTGAGTGCATTTCATTCACCAAAACCACCTTATTCTGTGATATTCTGAGGTTAATCCCAGTTTCTCAGTGAAATCACATTGTTACACTTCACTCTTTCCTCCGTTCTGAATTTAGAATGTTTTTGTTACAGACTTTTGAAGGGTCTATACAAACAAAGGAAATAAACATGTGTAAAGCAAAAAAAATGTGGAATTGAATTACTTTTTGGGGAGAAATACCAAAATATTGATCGTATACATCGGATAAACACTAAAACAGCACTGCTTTCTGTTCATTTTATTATGTGTTATTTCAATAAATGATAAATAGTTTTTATTCTTGTGTCGTCTTCATTCTGCCGTCGCTTGGGATTTACATCAGAGTCAGGACCACGGAGAGCGCCGAGGAAAAGTGGAGACTTTAAGTGGAAATAATGAGTTAAACGTGATCCTTTTGCCTAAACTTGGAGCAAAGGCAATTTTATAAAACATTTCTAATAAAATATATATTAGGTCTATACTTTATTGAATTTTTACTTTATCGCAATTAATTTGAACTGTTTGAACAGCCAAACAAACTGTATAATATAAGACAAAGAGTATGTTTAGGTCGTGACATGTTTAAAGCTGACGGTTTGTTCTAATGTGTTTGTTCTAATGTGTTTGTTCTAATGTGTTTGTTCTAATGTGTTTGTTTTAATGTGTTTGTTCTAATGTGTTTGTTCTAATGTGTTTGTTCTAATGTGTTTGTTCTAATGTGTTTGTTGTAATGTGTTTGTTGTAATGTGTTTGTTCTAATGTGTTTGTTCTAATGTGTTTGTTTTAATGTGTTTGTTCTAATGTGTTTGTTCTAATGTGTTTGTTCTAATGTGTTTGTTCTAATGTGTTTGTTCTAATGTGTTTGTTCTAATGTGTCGTGTTGAGTTTAAAGGCACCTGGTGGTAGAATCCGGCCTGGGCCATCGGGTCAGGCTGAGCCCATCTGTATCCAGCGTGAGGCCACGACGTGAACGTCTCTCTGCGATTGGCCTCGCTGTACATCAGCGACCTGAACACAGAGACACACAAAACATCAGCGACCTGAACACAGAGACAGACAAAACACACATCAGCGACCTGAACACAGAGACAGACAAAACACACATCAGCGACCTGAACACAGAGACAAAACATCAGCGACCTGAACACAGAGACACACAAAACATCAGCGACCTGAACACAGAGACAGACAAAACACACATCAGCGACCTGAACACAGAGACAGACAAAACACACATCAGCGACCTGAACACAGAGACAGACAAAACACACATCAGCGACCTGAACACAGAGACAAAACATCAGCGACCTGAACACAGAGACAAAACACATTAACGACCTGAACACAGAGACAGACAAAACATCAGCGACCTGAACACAGAGACAAAACATCAGCGACCTGAACACAGAGACACAACACATCAGCGACCTGAACACAGAGACACAACACATCAGCGACCTGAACACAGAGACACAAAACACACATCAGCGACCTGAACAGAGACACAACACATGAACACAGAGACAAAACATCAGCGACCTGAACACAGAGACAAAACACATCAGCGACCTGAACACAGAGACACAACACATCAGCGACCTGAACACAGAGACAGACAAAACATCAGCGACCTGAACACAGAGACACAACACATCAGCGACCTGAACACAGAGACAGACAAAACATCAGCGACCTGAACACAGAGACAGACAAAACATCAGCGACCTGAACACAGAGACAAAACATCAGCGACCTGAACACAGAGACACAACACATCAGCGACCTGAACACAGAGACACAACACATCAGCGACCTGAACACAGAGACAGACAAAACATCAGCGACCTGAACACAGAGACACAAAACATCAGCGACCTGAACACAGAGACACAACACATCAGCGACCTGAACACAAAGGCACAACACAACAACGACCTGAACACAGAGACACAAAACACACATCAGCGACCTGAACACAGAGACACAACACATCAGCGACCTGAACACAGAGACACAACATCAGCGACCTGAACACAGAGACACAACATCAGCGACCTGAACACAGAGACAAAACATCAGCGACCTGAACACAGAGACAGACACAACATCAGCGACCTGAACACAGAGACAGACAAAACATCAGCGACCTGAACACAGAGACAGACAAAACATCAGCGACATGAACACAGAGACAAAACACATCAGCGACCTGAACACAAAGGCACAACACAACAACGACCTGAACACAGAGACACAAAACACACATCAGCGACCTGAACACAGAGACACAAAACACACATCAGCGACCTGAACACAGAGACACAACACATCAGCGACCTGAACACAGAGACACAACATCAGCGACCTGAACACAGAGACACAACATCAGCGACCTGAACACAGAGACACAACACATCAGCGACCTGAACACAGAGACACAACACATCAGCGACCTGAACACAGAGACACAACACATCAGCGACCTGAACACAGAGACACAACATCAGCGACCTGAACACAGAGACACAACACATCAGCGACCTGAACACAGAGACACAACACATCAGCGACCTGAACACAGAGACACAACACATCAGCGACCTGAACACAGAGACACAACACATCAGCGACCTGAACACAGAGACACAACACATCAGCGACCTGAACACAGAGACACAACACATCAGCGACCTGAACACAGAGACACAACATCAGCGACCTGAACACAGAGACACAACACATCAGCGACCTGAACACAGAGACACAACATCAGCGACCTGAACACAGAGACACAACATCAGCGACCTGAACACAGAGACACAAACATCAACGACCTGAAAACAGAGACAAAACATCAGCGACCTGAACACAGAGACACAAACTTCAGCGACCTGAACACAGAGACAAAACACATTAACGACCTGAACACAGAGACACAAACTTCAGCGACCTGAACACAGAGACAAAACATCAGCGACCTGAACACAGAGACACAACACATCAGCGACCTGAACACAGAGACACAACACATCAGCGACCTGAACACAGAGACACAACACATCAGCGACCTGAACACAGAGACACAACACATCAGCGACCTGAACACAGAGACACAACACATCAGCGACCTGAACACAGAGACAAAACATCAGCGACCTGAACACAGAGACAACACATCAGCGACCTGAACACAGAGACACAACACATCAGCGACCTGAACACAGAGACACAACACATCAGCGACCTGAACACAGAGACACAACACATCAGCGACCTGAACACAGAGACACAACACATCAGCGACCTGAACACAGAGACACAACACATCAGCGACCTGAACACAGAGACACAACACATCAGCGACCTGAACACAGAGACACAACACATCAGCGACCTGAACACAGAGACACAACACATCAGCGACCTGAACACAGAGACACAACACATCAGCGACCTGAACACAGAGACACAACACATCAGCGACCTGAACACAGAGACACAACATCAGCGACCTGAACACAGAGACACAACACATCAGCGACCTGAACACAGAGACACAACACATCAGCGACCTGAACACAGAGACACAACACATCAGCGACCTGAACACAGAGACACAACACATCAGCGACCTGAACACAGAGACACAACACATCAGCGACCTGAACACAGAGACACAACACATCAGCGACCTGAACACAGAGACACAACATCAGCGACCTGAACACAGAGACACAACACATCAGCGACCTGAACACAGAGACACAACACATCAGCGACCTGAACACAGAGACACAACATCAGCGACCTGAACACAGAGACACAACATCAGCGACCTGAACACAGAGACACAACATCAGCGACCTGAACACAGAGACACAACACATCAACGACCTAAACACAGAGACACAACACATCAACGACCTGAACACAGAGACACAACATCAGCGACCTGAACACAGAGACACAACACATCAGCGACCTGAACACAGAGACACAACACATCAGCGACCTGAACACAGAGACAACACACATTAACGACCTGAACACAGAGACAACACATCAGCGACCTGAACACAGAGACAACACATCAGCGACCTGAACACAGAGACAACACATCAGCGACCTGAACACAGAGACAACACATCAGCGACCTGAACACAGAGACAAAACATCAGCGACCTGAACACAGAGACAAAACATCAGCGACCTGAACACAGAGACAAAACATCAGCGACCTGAACACAGAGACACAAACTTCAGCGACCTGAACACAGAGACAAACCACATTAACGACCTGAACACAGAGACACAAACTTCAGCGACCTGAACACAGAGACAAAACATCAGCGACCTGAACACAGAGACACAACACATCAGCGACCTGAACACAGAGACACAACACATCAGCGACCTGAACACAGAGACACAACACATCAGCGACCTGAACACAGAGACACAACACATCAGCGACCTGAACACAGAGACACAACACATCAGCGACCTGAACACAGAGACACAAACATCAACGACCTGAAAACAGAGACAAAACATCAGCGACCTGAACACAGAGACACAAACTTCAGCGACCTGAACACAGAGACAAACCACATTAACGACCTGAACACAGAGACACAAACTTCAGCGACCTGAACACAGAGACAAAACATCAGCGACCTGAACACAGAGACACAACACATCAGCGACCTGAACACAGAGACACAACACATCAGCGACCTGAACACAGAGACACAACACATCAGCGACCTGAACACAGAGACAAAACATCAGCGACCTGAACACAGAGACAACACATCAGCGACCTGAACACAGAGACAAAACATCAGCGACCTGAACACAGAGACACAACACATCAGCGACCTGAACACAGAGACACAACACATCAGCGACCTGAACACAGAGACACAACACATCAGCGACCTGAACACAGAGACACAACATCAGCGACCTGAACACAGAGACACAACACATCAGCGACCTGAACACAGAGACACAACACATCAGCGACCTGAACACAGAGACAAAACACATCAGCGACCTGAACACAGAGACACAACACATCAGCGACCTGAACACAGAGACACAACACATCAGCGACCTGAACACAGAGACACAACACATCAGCGACCTGAACACAGAGACACAACACATCAGCGACCTGAACACAGAGACACAACATCAGCGACCTGAACACAGAGACACAACATCAGCGACCTGAAAACAGAGACACAACACATCAGCGACCTGAACACAGAGACACAACACATCAGCGACCTGAACACAGAGACACAACACATCAGCGACCTGAACACAGAGACACAACATCAGCGACCTGAACACAGAGACACAACATCAGCGACCTGAACACAGAGACACAACACATCAGCGACCTGAACACAGAGACACAACATCAGCGACCTGAACACAGAGACACAACATCAGCGACCTGAACACAGAGACACAACATCAGCGACCTGAACACAGAGACACAACACATCAGCGACCTGAACACAGAGACACAAACATCAACGACCTGAAAACAGAGACAAAACATCAGCGACCTGAACACAGAGACACAACATCAACGACCTGAACACAGAGACACAACATCAACGACCTGAAAACAGAGACAAAACATCAGCGACCTGAACACAGAGACACAACACATCAGCGACCTGAACACAGAGACACAACACATCAGCGACCTGAACACAGAGACACAACACATCAGCGACCTGAACACAGAGACACAACACATCAGCGACCTGAACACAGAGACAACACATCAGCGACCTGAACACAGAGACAACACATCAGCGACCTGAACACAGAGACAAAACATCAGCGACCTGAACACAGAGACAACACATCAGCGACCTGAACACAGAGACAAAACATCAGCGACCTGAACACAGAGACACAAACTTCAGCGACCTGAACACAGAGACAAAACATCAGCGACCTGAACACAGAGACACAACACATCAGCGACCTGAACACAGAGACACAACACATCAGCGACCTGAACACAGAGACACAACACATCAGCGACCTGAACACAGAGACACAACACATCAGCGACCTGAACACAGAGACAAAACATCAGCGACCTGAACACAGAGACAACACATCAGCGACCTGAACACAGAGACAAAACATCAGCGACCTGAACACAGAGACAAAACATCAACGACCTGAACACAGAGACACAAAAGCATAAACTCTGGACCTGAAACACAGTCGGCGTTGCGGCAGTGAATACGTAATCAAACATTATGAAATAAAACAAACACAGACTGAGATCATTTCTGATGGACAGTGTGACAGTGTTTGGGTCAAAGGGTCAAAGTTCACCACAAGCTGTAAATGTCAAACACGATAAATAAAGAGCCCTGAACATTATTGTCACGTCTGTCACACTGATATTGTTTTAATCGTGACGTGTTCATGAACAATGTTAATACGAAAAAGTAATTAACAAAAATGAAAATGTAATGACAGTACACTGGTTTTATTATGTTGTTGTTGTAAATTGTATAAACGCATCTTAACGTTAATGAGGGCTGGGGCACGAAGTGTTAAAACTACTCTTTTATTTTGCAGATTGTTGTTGAAGGTTTAAGAGGTTTCATCTGGACATCGTTTGGAAAATCAGATCAGAATTTTACTTTATTATTAATTTATTTATCAGAAAAAGATGTTTCGACTTCTATCCAGTGGTAACTTTCAATCTGAGGAGCTGGAAACTCAACTTTAAGCTGCTGTGAGCTGCCTAAGCCCCGCCCTCTGGGAGCTACACCTGACATAACCTGTCTTTGTTTCCCTGTTAAACCTGTTACGGGTCATAAAGGTCCTGATGGAGTCTGAAGGACACGCCCTCTCGGCTCCTCAGATTGAAAATGACTTTCAGAAAAGTCTTGATTTTTAAAACAGTCTCCAGATCAGGGCCGGGCCATACGGGGATAAAAATGGAATCATGAGCTGGTCCCTGTGACAATCTGCAGTTTTAAATGTTGTTCTGGTGATGGACTGTTTGTGTCTTTAATGCAGCTGTCTGTTCAAACACACTTTTTCTCCTGATGTTTAGCCTCTGAAGCCTCTGAGCAGATGACTTTATTTACCTCTTAAAGGCCAGAGCGGCACAATTAAACCAAATCCACACAAAAACACAATTTTAATGGATGTAATTAGCAAATCGCAAAGACCAAAAGTGGAAAAAAAAGTGACAAAAACGCGCCTACAAACAACAGACGCGACTCAATGCACCAGAACGCAACTAAAAACCACAAAGACGTGACTAAAAAGTGACAAAAACGCGACTAAAAGTGACTAAAACGCATCTAAAAGCGACAAAAACACAACTAAAAGTAGGGCTAGGCAATTTGGTGATTAAAATGGAATCATGAGCTGGTCCCTGAGACAATCTGTTATTTTAGTGAAATGTTGTGTCTTTAATGCAGCTGTCTGTTCAAACACACTTTTTCTCCTGATGTTTAGCCTCTGAAGCCTCTGAGCAGATGACTATTTACCTCTTAAAGGCCAGAGCGGCACAATTAAACCAAATCCACACAAAATCGCAATTTTGTGCAATAATTTCTTCCACAACCAACAAAATGTCTTGCTTTGATTTAAATAAAAACTGCTCACACTGTAGTTTGGATTTGTACAAACATGTTCTGAAACAAGCCACAAAAGCCCGATAAAAAGAGATAAAAATATGTTCAAAAGCGACAAAAACGCGCCTACGAACAACAAATGTGACTTAATGCACCAAAGACACAACTAAAAGTGACAAAGAAAGGTCTGAATACAACAAACACAACTGAACGAGACAAAAACACGACTAAAAGCGACAAAATTATGTTTAAAATGTGAATTTGAACAGAATCCTATTATTAAAACATAAATTGCAAATCTAATCAGCAGCTCTATTATAGGCAACAGAAAAATACAAAGTGAAGACAAATCGTGTTAAAATCGAAATCAAGAAAACAAATCAAGTGATAATCATTTGTTGCCGTTTCTACAGCTCGACTCCAGATGAACTCAAACATCTACGACGATCGCTCCTGGAGAAATGAGGCATGGCACCAATTTTGATGACGTCGTACAGAATTAATTCCAATCTCAACGATACTCAAATAAAAACAATACTAAACAGAATAAATCCAAACAGAGGCAGCGTCTGACCTGTCCACGGACCTCCCGGGGCCCACGCCCAGCTCCGGCCGAGCGCTGGACAGAAGGTAACTGAGTCTGTCCAGGATGGACGAGGCCACGGACAGCGCCGCCACGTTCTGGTTGATCTTCTTCAGCTCGTTCACCACGGCGCTGGCCACGAGCTTCAGGACGTGATGAGGGAGGCGGAACAGCACCGTGGCCCACTGCAGGAGGGAGGCGGAACAACAACAACAACACGTGAGACACAAACGAGAGCAAACACAAGGACACAGCAACTCATGAGGGTTTATATCGAACAGAGACATATTTTAACCAAATAAAAGACTGAATGTGAGATGGAAGACAATATTTATGAATAAAGTGTTATTGACAA
Source organism: Rhinogobius similis (assembly GCA_019453435.1). Lineage (NCBI taxonomy): Eukaryota > Metazoa > Chordata > Actinopteri > Gobiiformes > Gobiidae > Rhinogobius > Rhinogobius similis. The sequence goes on along the minus strand of CM033634.1, from coordinate 2,296,780 downwards.
TGTATTTGACATTTTCATTTAATGCCACAGTCTTTATTATAAAAGGTCTCGTGTGTTTTAAAGTCTGTTTAGTCCAGACAAACATTAAAGTCTATGTGACTCTAGACGAGGCACGGGACGATATTGAAATTTTATGTCACGATTATCACGGCCAAAATAATCGCGATGAACGATAATATCACGGTAGTTATTAAAATTGCCGACAGTTTGAAAATGTGCCATATAAAGACATTTAAAGACAAAGACTTTCTCATTACAAATAACTTCTGACATATTTGTACTTTATTATAAGTGAAAACAAAACGATCTAGAGGAGAATATAAAGGGTAAGTTGCTTTTTTTCTGCACAATCTGGTACAAAATGGTGATTGTCTTTGTTGGAGATTGTCACGATTATTAAACAAAATGTAACACAAACGATTATTGTCTTCCCTTTTTATCACGATAACGATATTATTGTTTACTGTCCCATCCCTACTCTAGACACACATTTGACTAAAACGTAGTGAAGATGATTCTATTTCAGGTTTAAAGTGAGACACAACAGGCACTTTTGTTTGTTTTCTGGTCAGTTTTCTCTCTCAGTATATATATACACGGCTTTCATTTGGAAACAACAAACGTGTCCAATCTGCTCCTGACGTTTGATTCTTCCATTGAATCCACTTCATCCATAGATCTCTCTGTCATTGTTTTCTTCAAATGCATTTTTGTCCCTCGAGACATAAAGTGCCTCTGACAGGTTGAACTACTCAATGAACTAAAATGCAGTTCAGATAAATATATTTAAAATCTGTATACATTCTTTACATTTTTTTTTTTTTTTCAAATTTAGCAATTTTTAATGTTTTTAAATTCACTTCCTGGTTGTAAATGATGACATCACACTAGGAAATAAAGAAGCAACCACACTGTACACTGGGCCAAAACTCATCTAATGTCAGTCATTTTTTTTTACTTGACTAATAAACATATATGTGAATGTTTTTATGTTTTTAATTAACGTTTAAAGGGTCAAAAAAGTAGTTTCTTTTTGTAAATTGTGCTATAGCTTTTGTCTCCACAGTGTGATGTCATCGATCTGTTTAGGTGTAATTTTCCAACACATTTTTGAACTTATCTCCACAAACTGATACCAGATTGGTTTAAAACTATAATTTATATTGTCAACAGGCATTAATACACCAAATAAAGTAAAAAATTAGAAAATCATAAAAACCTGTCATACGCACTATAAAGATCAGCCTAAAGTAGATCCACACAAACTTAATATCTGATTCTAAAACTCATTTATTGAAGTTTTAAGTCAAAAAAATGAGGCAAGATTTGATTTTTTAGGACAATTTTCATCAGATCTAGTTTACTTAAAAACTAAATAATAAATCCAAATCCACTCTGTACATTTTTATAACTAATATGTTACAAAATGAACAAGAAATTTAAACCTGGTTCTGTCCATTTTTCAGATTTAAATGTCACAAATATGTGACACTTTTGGCCTTTTTACATAAAATGTCTTATTTCTACTTGAAAACACGACATGATAAAAAACACGTCATACATTTTTTCTTACATTTATGTGAATAAACTACAGGAGAAGTTTAACATTGATATCTTTACATTTAAGATTGTTCCTGTTTCACCTGCAGCGTCTCGTCTTAAACATTTGTCCTGTTTGTGTAAAGTTTATGATGTCACTTCCTGGTTGAATGTTACTATGACATCGTTAGAGGTGATTCTACAGCTGTTACCGTAGCAACCAGACTGTAAACAAGGGCCACATCCACACACATGACACAATAGTTAGATCTGACATAAATAATCCCTGATAAGACTTTATTTTGTTCATAATGGTTTAAACTGTCAGAAAAATGTGTGTCTGTGAACTGTCTCTGTGGTTTCAATGGTACGTCGCCTTTTGATGACATCACAGAGGGATTCAGCTCCACTTACCACCATTTTAAACGATTATTTTTAACAAACTGCAACTTCGCAAGTGTAAAACTATGATAAATATTTACCACAGATGCCCTCGCGTCAAACTAAGGCAGGATTCGAAAAAAATTGAGAATGTTAACTACGACTAATTAAGATAATTCAGATAAATCATTGCAGTTCTAGTTCTGTCACTCTTTTGCCGTGTTCAATCAGGAAGTAACATTAAAAACTTTACAAAAACTGGGACAAATAGACAAAACGTTGAGTAAAATCTTAAAGGGCCTATGACAGGTTTAAAGGGCCTATGACAGGTTTAAAGGGCCTATGACAGGTTGAAATACTCATTTGACTAAAATGCAGTTAAGATAAATATATTTCAATTTCTACTAAAATCTTTACACATTTTACCTCAGTTTAGCTCTTCTTTTAGGTTTTATATTTTACTTCCTGGTTGTAAAGTATGACATAACGCTAGGAAATTACCATAGCAACCACATTGTACACTGGGCCAAAACTCCTCTAATGTCACAGATTTTGTTAATTTGACAAAAAGAAACACACGTGACACCTTTATTTTGTTGAATCAACGTTTAAAGGGTCAAAAAAGTAGTTTATTTTGTGTAAATTATGTATGACCTTTGTCTCCACAGTGTGATGTCATCAGTTTGTTTACTTCCTGTCATTTTCAACAGATTTTTCAACTTTTCTCCACAAATAGTGACTGGATTGGTGTAAAAGTACAATTTATATTTACAGGAGGTATTAACACACTGAATAAAGTCACAATTACAAAATCCTAAAAACCTGTCATAGGCCCTTTAAATCTAATCAAACGCGTGTTGAATCTGTCCCATCGACTTTAAATATTAGTCAGAAAAATGTGCTAAACGTGAAAGAGAAGCGCTTTGATGGAGCTGTGGAGGTCTGGACCGGGCATTCAGTCGGTTTTGGAGCGACTCCAGGTTTAAGCGGCGAGCGCAGTGAGCAGAATCTAAAGTACGGAGGCTCTGAAAGGACAAACTGCGCCGGAATCAAAGCCTAAAGTCACAGACCGGACACTGGCTCAGCAACAGAGACAGAGCAGGAGAGCGAGCGAGGAAAAGAGTAAAGGGAGGAGAAAAGGGAATAAACGCAGAGAAATATTAAGCTGTAAATGAGATGATGGAACGGATAAAGGGGATTTGGACAGAGACGATAATTCTGAAACGGAATGAAGTACGTTTTGTCGGTTCTGATGTGATTAAGATGTTAAAATTATTCAAATAACTTCAAAAATAGTTGCAGAAGCGAATAAAACTGTAGAATTATCCTGTTCGACTTGAGCCTGGAGTTTTTCAGCAGTTTTTTTTTCATCACAGGAGGAGGATTTTTCCCCATATTGATTAATAAAATTTTGCTAAAACTGGTTTCCATTTTATTAAAAACACAGTGTAGAGAACAGAAGCAGAATCACTACAGTGTTTGTGTTGTGTCGATAGGACCAATAATTAGAGCACGATTTGGGGAAAATATCTAACTGTTGCTTTCAGTCACATTTTTGTCGCTTTTAGTTGCATTTTTGTCGCTTTCAGTCACGCTTTTAACGAAGTAAGTTGCGGTTTTGTTGCTTTACGGCGCGTTTTTGTCGCTTTTATGTCACGTTTTTGACGCCTTCAGTCGCGCTTTTGTCGCTTTAAGTCCGGTTCTTGTTGCTTTCAATCGCGTTTTTGTTGCTTCTGCTGGCGCTCGCCTTTCCCGCTTTGTGATTGGCTGACGCTCACCATTGCCACTTTGTGATTGGTTGACACACTTTCAGTCACATTTTTGTCACTTTAAGCTGTTTTTGCTGCTTTTTGTCATTTAAACTTGCGTTGTCGCCACGGTTTGTAGCGTTATTGTGCTGCCTTGTGATTGGCTGACGCTCTTTAAGTCACATTTTTGTCGCTTTAAGCTGTGTTTTTGTTGCATTTTGTCGCTTAAACTTGCGTCGTCGCCACGGTTTGTCGCGTTATTGTGCCGTCTTGTGATTGGCTGACCTTGTGATTGGCTAACACTCCTGACGTCACATTTTTGTCGCTTTAAGCTGTGGTTTTTGTTGCAATTTGTCGCTTAAACTTGCGTCGTCATCACTGTTATTGTGCTGCCTTATGATTTGCTGACGCTCACCTTTGCCTCCTTGTGATTGGCTGACCTTGTGATTGGCTGACCTTGTGATTGGCTGACACTCTTTAAGTCACATTTTTGTCGCTTTAAGCCGTGTTTTTGTCGCATTTTGTCGCTTAAACTTGCGTTGTCGCCACGGTTTGTCGCGTTTTTGTGCCGCCTTGTGATTGGCTGACCCTCACCTTTGCCACCTTGTGATTGGCTGACCTTGTGATTGGCTGACACTCACCTTTGCCGCCTTGTGATTGGCTGACACTCACCTTTGCCGCCTTGTGATTGGCTGACCTTGTGATTGGCTGACACTCTTTAAGTCATGTTTTTTTCGCTTTAAGCCGTATTTTTGTCGCATTTTGTCGCTTAAACTTGCGTCGTCATCACGTCGTCGTTTTTGTGCGACCTTGTGACTGGCTCACCTTGTGATTGGCTGACGCTCACCTTTCCCGCCTTGTGATTGGCTGACACTCTGTAAGTCACATTTTTGTCGCTTTAAGCCGTGTTTTTGTCGCTTAAACTTGCGTTGTCGCCACGGTTTGTCGCGTTATTGTGCCGTCTTGTGATTGTCTGACCTTTGTTTTTGGCTGACACTCACCTTTGCCACCTTGTGATTGGCTGACCTTGTGATTGGCTGACGCTCACCTTTGCCGTCTTGTGATTGGCTGACCCTCACCTTTGCCACCTTGTGATTGGCTGACCTTGTGATTGGCTGACCCTCACCTTTGCCACCTTGTGATTGGCTGACACTCACCTTTGCCACCTTGTGATTGGCTGACACTCACCTTTGCCACCTTGTGATTGGCTGCCGTCTCGTGGGAGGAGTTCTTGAGGCCTTCTTTGAGCTGAGAGATGAACAGGTCGTATCCCTCTGTGTTTGAGACGTCGATCTTCTCCTGACAAGCCGAGAGCATCTGCTGCGCCTGAGACAGAAACAAGACTTTAGGATTCACGGATCATTGGAAGAAAAGACAGATCTTATGTCAAGGGACAAAACTGTCTCGTCCCAGACACTTTAACGGTGTGTCTAGCTTCAACACTAGTTTTAGTATCGATTAGCATCTGATTTTACCGATACTTTTGACAACTTAGCTATAAATGTAATCATAACAAAACACGCTCAGTTGTACCATGACAGTAAAGAGCAGCGTTTTTGAAATGTCGTTGTGCTGAAATGTCTACAGGACGCTGCTGAATCCAACGTGTCACAGATTAAAGTTAAACTAAACACTAAATTTACCTTTTTTTGGCTACAAAACTGTGTACATTGTGTTTTGTTTTGTGTCTATTTTATTATTCAAGGTTTCAAATGCAAAAGGTAAAAATAAATAACGGCAACATCAACAGAAGACATCCAGAATAAAACTACAGCACGATTTTTTTCGTTTTTATGTTTGTCAATTATACTTTTAGTCCAGCCCTTAAAGGCTCTGTACCGGATTTTTCCTGTTTTGAAACGTGAAAAACAGAACCAGTCCATGTCCCTGATGTGTTTGTGATAAAGTCCAGCTCAGATTAAAAGTATAAAAGCCTCTGTTCAGGTGAAAATGACAAACAGCACTTTCTCTGCATCTGTTTATGGAGCGTTTTATTCTACGAGAAGCAGGAAGTGCACCGTTAGCATGCTAATGTTTGTTAGCTTTAGCGCTCTGGTGAAAAGTGCTTTAAACTCATGGAGGGGAATATTTATGATGAACTGGATTAAAGTGAGAGATGTGACTGATGTAAAGAGTTTTTGTCACTTTTAGCCTTGTTTTTGTCAATTATAGTTGTGTTTTTGTGACTTTATTTTACATTTTTGTCACTTTAAGCTGAAATTTGGTCACTTTTAGTTGCAATTTTGTCACTTTTTAGTCACATTTGAGTCAATTTAGTCATGTTTTTGTCACTATTAGCCTCGTTTTTGTCACTTTCAGCCTTTTTCCCTGTCTGTTTTTGTATCTTTATTTATGCTAATGTTTGTTAGCTTTAGCGCTCTGGTGTAAAGTGCTTTAAACTCATGGATGGAATATTTATGATGGACTGAATTAAAGTGAGAGACACATGAGACTGATGTAAGAGTTCAACTAAAACCAGTTCTGTTTTTCACCTTTAAAACTGGAACAATCAGGTAGAGCACCTTTAATTGTTGGTGCAGTTTGTGTCATAATTTCTTCCTCATCATCTCCAAACGATTACTCCAAAATACATTGTGTTTTAACAGCATCGTCTACTATTCCAAGTCCTTTTTATTTAACCATTTAAAGTCCACATGACAGGTTCAACGACACATTTGACTAAAACACACTGAACATGATTCTGTTTCAGATTTGATTAAACATTTGTCCTGTTTGTCCCAGTTTAACAGTTTTTGTCAAACTTCCTGGTTGAACATGAGCACATATGACATAGTTAGAACTGTTACCTAGCAACCAGAGTGTAAACAAGGCCCCATTCATATGCATGACACTTTAGTTATGATTTGACAAATAGCCCCTGATAAGACTCTATTTTGTTGAATGATGGTTTAAACTGTCAGAAAAATGCGTCGCTGTAAATTGTCTCTGTTTTCAATGGTATGTCGCCTTTTGATGACATCACAGAGGGATTCAGCTCCACTTCCTGTCATTTTACACTTTTATTTTTCTAAATTTCTTCACAAACTGCAACTTCACAAACGTAAAACTATGATACATAACTGCCACAGGTGCCCTCCCACCAAACTCGCACTTCATCAGAACGTTTTGCGACCCTTCGTTCAGACTCGGACCCCGGGGCGTGTCTCCCGATCATGTGACTGACCTCGGTGACGGGCAGCTCCAGTTGGACCTCATCCTCGGCTTTGCTCACGGGCGTCTGGAGAGCCGTGTCCAGCAGGAGGATCCCGTTCAGGTCCTTACGGCAGCCGACCGCGAAATCATCCACGAACAGCACTTTGTCCACGGCCGGGACGTACTGGCACCGCACTCGCCCACCAGGGGTCGCTGCAGGGACACAACGGCAGATTAGTGTTGTACACAGTTTAAGGAAATAAAAGACAGAACTGGTATTTAAACAAAGTAGAACATTTTTTTTGTTCCTGTAATTATGTAATCCTCGTCTAAACAGAGCAACAACGCATTAAAGACTAAAAGTGTCAAGATTAGCCTAAAACTGACAAAAAACACTACTACAAGCCGTAAAAATGGGACCAAAAGTGACAAAAACTGGTCTAAAAGCGACAAACAGCTTCAAAAATGCAACTAAAAGTGGCAAAAACGTAACTTCAACTGAAAAAATGTGACAAAAGCAACAAAAATGCATCTAAGAACGCCAAAATGTCATCTAGAAACAACAAAACACAACTGAAAGCAACAAAAGTGAGATTAAAAGTGACAAAATATGTAAAAGCGACAAAAACGTGACTAGAAGTGACAAGAACAAGTCTAAAAGCGACAGAAACGTGGGGAAAAAAGTAACCAAAACACAACTAAGAGTGACAAACACACAACTACAACTGACAAATATGTGACAAAAGCATCAAAAATGCATCCAGAAGCAACAAAGCACAACTAAAACCAACAAAAACAGGATTAAAAACGACAAAACACAAGTAAAAGAAACAAAAACGTGACCAGAAGTGACAAGAACGTGTCTGTAGGCAACAAAAACGCAAGGGAAAAAGTAACCAAAATGCAACTAAAAGCATCAAAAACACAACTAAAAGTGACAAAAGCTGGTCTAAATGTTGGTCTAAACAGCTTTAAAAACTAAACTAAAATCAACAAAAACGCAACTAAAAATGACAAAAGCAACAAAAATGCTTCTAAAAGCAGCAACACGCAACTAAAAGCAACAAAAACTAGACTAAATGCGACAAAACACAGGTACAAGCGACAAAAATGTGACTAGAAGTGATAAAAATGAATCTAAAAGCGACAAAAATGTGGGGGAAAAAAAGCAACAAAAACGTGGGGGAAAAAGTAACCAAAACACAACTAAAAGCATCAACAACACAACTAAAAGTGACAAAAAAAAGTCTAAAATCGTCAAAAACACGACTAAAAGCACAAAAAAAAACGCAACTAAAGCGACAAAAATGAATCTATAAATCCCAAAATGCATCTATCAGCGACAAAAACGTCACTAAAAGTGAAAAGTGTGACAAAAATGCAACTGAGCGCAACAAAAAGTGACAAAAATGCGACGAACAGTGACAAAAACATTATGAAACACGTGATTCTTTTATAGTTCATCAGTTCATATTTGAGTCTTTTGTCAGTTCTCCTGGCGGTGTTTAAAATGTGAACTTTGAACAGAATCCCATCATTAAAGGTCCCATATTCTGCTCTTTCCCCTTCACACAGTCTGTTCTAAGGACTTTGTTGATACATTTTCTCGTTGTGTAATATCCATAACATAACAGTTTACAAAAAACACCCATTTCTTGGACTGGCCCCCCTCCTGCAAAAGCAAACGGCTCACTCTGAGATCTGACCCCCCCGAACAGAGAGCAGGCTGCCTCCCCCGCCCAACCCATGCCTCCCCTGTAGTGGAAATGGTGCATGCGCCGTGTGCTCCGGTAAACAGCGATACACAAACACTGAATAAACATTTTCTGGTCCTGACGGTGCGTCGTGCTGAGTCCTACGTCCTGGATCTGACCTGGAGTTTGACGTGCTCCAGGGCCTCAACGACGGACGTGCTGTTTGGTAAATAACAAGCTAACTCTTCTATCTGTCGTATCCATCATGTAATTACTGTGTAGCATTAGCATTAGCTGTTTTTATTCTTCCTGGAGGCGTGGCTTAAACACCGCGTCATCTTAGTGAGGAGCCCCCGTCTGCTGCTCAGCCGAGGGGGACGGAAAAGACAGTTCTCTAGTGAAAACATGAGGGAATCAATCAAAAAACCACTTTGGGCACAACATACGAGGCCCAAATAGCACTGGAGGAAGGTTAAAACCTCTGAAAAGTCCATTTAGCATGTTATGGGACCTTTAAAACTAAAATTTAATCACGATTGCAAAACTGTCCAGAAAAAAATCACAACTGGATGTGTTTCCCAAACGGTGCGGCTCTGAGGTTCACGACAGACTCTGGAAAACAGCTTTGTGCACAGAGTCAAAAACTTAAAAACTGTCACTAAACCCTTTAAAACACGAGAACGTTCTGGTTTCTTGTGTCAGACGGATCAGGTGCATAAACAAACACCGTGTGTGAAGTCGTCGGACAAAGACGTGGGTTTCTAAAACACACCGACGTCAACAAAAGTGTCCAGGATCAAAACAAACAGACGTGAGCCTCGCCCTAAACTCAGCTCTGATTCAAGAACAAACACAACACGGGACAGTTTTACAAAACAGACGCAACAAAACAATCCAAGTGACTAAAGACATCGCAAGGACAACAAACTCCAGCGTCGTTTTCTTAAAGCCAACCCAACTAAACAACAAAAACAAGACTAAAAGCAACAAATACAAGTAAAAGCGACAAAAATGTGACTAGAAGAGACAAGAGCGGGTCTAAAAGCGACAGAAACGCAACTAAAAGCAACAAAAACATGACTAATAGTGACAAAAACAACTAAAAACAACAAAAACAAGACTAAAAGCGACAAAAACGTGACTAGAAAAGACAAGAACGGGTCTAAAAGCAACAGAAACACAACTAAAAGCATCAAAAACAAGTAAAATCAACAAAAATGTGACTAGAAGAGACAAGAACGAGTCTAAAAGCGACAGAACCAAAGAACAAACACAACACGGGACAGTTTTACAAAACGTCGCAACAATCCAAGTGAACCAAAGACATCGCAAGGACAACAAATTCCATCGTCGTTTTCTTAAAGCCAACCCAACTAAACAACAAAAACAAGACTAAAAGCAACAAATACAAGTAAAAGCGACAAAAACGTGACTAGAAAAGACAAGAACGGGTCTAAAAGAGACAGAAATGTGACTAGAAAAGACAAGAACGGGTCTAAAAGTGACAGAAACACAACTAAAAGCGACAAAAACATGACTAAAAGCGACAAAAACTAGACTAAGCAACAAAACACAAGTAAAAGCAACAAAAACGTGACTAGAAGAGACAAGAACGGGTCTAAAAGCGACAGAAAAGCAGCTAAAAGCGACAAAAAGACTAAAAGCAACCAAAACACGACTAAAATTGACAAAAACGAGACTAAGCAACAAAACACAAGTAAAAGCGACAAAAACGTGACTAGAAGAGACAAGAACGGGTCTAAAAGAGACAGAAACACAACTAAAAGCGACAAAAACAACTAAAAATGACAAAAACACAACTAAACTCAGCTCTGATTCAAGAACAAACACAACACGGGACAGTTTGTAAATCCACCTTGATTCAAACCTGGTTTTGTTAAAGTGTTAAAGTAAAAAAAAAGAAAGACAATTATAAACAAAAAACACTGCAAATCCAGAACGGAGGCAAAAGTTTGAGAGGAACATGATGTGATTTCACTGAGAACCTGGGATTAACCTCAGATTATCACAAACTATGACAAACGATGATGATTTAGTGTCAGTAAAAGCCTCAGACTCATGTGACGTGTCCACTGTACCATTCTTTTTGTCTGATGAGATTCATGGACGTCACAGTGAGACGTGATGAATTAAAAGTGTTTAGACAGAACACGTCACATGGAGCGATGAATCACATGATCAGCCGGAGCTACAGCAAGAGGTTCAGGTCCGGGTGATACAGTCATAGTGGTACCTGTTAGCAAAGGCTAGCGCCGCATGCTAGTTTTAGTTGCTTTTAGTTGTGTTTTTGTTGTTTTTAGTTGTTTTTGTCGCTTTAACTTTTGTTTTTGTTGCTTTTAGCTGCTTTTCTGTTGCTTTTAGACCCGTTCTTGTCTTTTCTAGTCACGTTTTTGTCGCTTTTACTTGTGTTATGTTGTTGCTTAATCTAGTTTTTGTTGCTTTTAGTCGTGTTTTTGTTGCTTTTAGTCGTTTTTTTGTCGCTTTTAGTTGCGTTTCTGTCGCTTTTAGACTCGTTCTTGTCTCTTCTAGTCACGTTTTTGTCACTTTTACTTGTGTTTTGTTGCTTTTAGTCGTGTTTTTGTTGCTTTAAGTTGTGTTTTTGTTGTTTATAGACTCGTTCTTGTCTCTTCTAGTCACATTTTTGTTGCTTTTACTTGTGTTTTAGATGCTTTTAGTTGCGTTTCTATCGCTTTTAGACCCGTTCTTGTCTTTTCTAGTCACGTTTTTGTCGCTTTTACTTGTGTTTTGTTGCTTAATCTAGTTTTTGTTGCTTTAACTTGTGTTTTTGTCGCTTTTAGACCCGTTCTTGTCACTTCTAGTCACGTTTTTGTCACTTTTACTTGTGTTTTGTTGCTTAATCTAGTTTTTGTTGCTTTTTTTTAGTTGTTTTTGTCACTTTTAGTCGTGTTTTTGTCTCTTTTAGTCGTGTTTTTGTCTCTTTTAGTTGTGTTTCTGTCACTTTTAGACCCGTTCTTGTCTCTTCTAGTCACGCTTTTACTTGTGTTTTGTTGCTTAATCTAGTTTTTGTTGCTTTTAGTTGTTTTTTGTCGCTTTTACTTGTGTTTTGTTGATTTTACTTGTGTTTTTGACGCTTTTAGTTGTGTTTCTGTCTCTTTTAGACCCGTTCTTGTCTTTTCTAGTCACGTTTTTGTCGCTTTTACTTGTGTTTTGTTGCTTAGTCTAGTTTTTGTTGCTTTTAGTTGTGTTTTTGTTGTTTTTGTTGCTTTTAGTCATGTTTTTGTTGGTTTTAGTCGTTTTTTTGTCGCTTTTAGTTGTGTTTCTGTTGCTTTTAGACCTGTTCTTGTCTCTTCTAGTCACATTTTTGTCGCTTTTACTTGTGTTTTTGATGCTTTTAGTTCTGTTTCTGTCGCTTTTAGACTCATTCTTGTCTCTTTTAGTCTCGTTTTTGTTGGTTTTAGTCGTTTTTTTGTCGCTTTTAGTTGCGTTTCTGTTGCTTTTAGACTCTTTCTTGTCTTTTCTAGTCACGTTTTTGTCGCTTTTATTTGTGTTTTGTTGCTTAGTCTAGTTTTTGATGCTTTTAGTTGTTTTTTGCTTTTTTTAAGTTGTTTTTGTCGCTTTTAGTAATGTTTTTGTTGGTTTTAGTCGGTTTTTTGTCGCTTTTAGTTGCGTTTCTGTTGCTTTTAGACTCGTTCTTGTCTCTTCTAGTCACGTTTTTGTCGCTTTTACTTGTGTTTTGTTGCTTAGTCTCGTTTTTGTCGCTTTTAGTCGTGTTTTTGTTGCTTTTAGTCGTTTTTTTGTCGCTTTTAGTTGTGTTTGTCGCTTTTAGACCCGTTCTTGTCTTTTCTAGTCAAGTTTTTGTCGCTTTTACTTGTGTTTTGTTGCTTAGTCATGTTTTTATCGCTTTGAGTCGTGTTTTTGTCGCTTTTACTTGTATTTTTTATGCTTTTAGCTGCTTTTCTGTCGCTTTTAGACCCGTTGTTGTCTTTTCTAGTCACGTTTTTGTTGCTTTTACTTGTGTTTTTGTCGCTCTTTACTTGTGTTTTTGACGTTTTTAAGTTGTTTTTGTCGCTTTTAGTTGTGTTTTTGTCGCTTTTAGTCTTGTATTTGTTGTTTAGTTGGGTTGAATTTTGGAAACCTTAAGACTTTAACATGGACAAGAGCAGGTTTTTGTGTTTGTAAAAGTTGCTAAATGAAAGAGAAACGAGCAGATAAAGCCTTGTGTGCGGCGGAGCTCCTGCTGTTACTTTGCGGAGCTCGTGTTCACATTAATCGTAGACGACATGAGACTCTGAGACCAAGAGTCATTCTGTGTTAAACATGTTTGATGTGAATCGTAGCTGGTCTCTGGTCGTACGACGGTTCTAAGTTTAGTCTTTGTCCCCGTCTCACTCTGAGATCCACGAGCCACGACTCAAGATTCTTCCACCATCAGAAATCCTACGGCTTTAAAGGGCCTATGACAGGTTTTCATGATTTTATAATTTTGACCTTATTTGGTGCATTAATACCAGTTGTACAGATACATTTTAGTTTTACACCAATCAAGCAGCTGTTTGTGGAGAAAAGTTAACAAATATGTTGAAAATAACAAAGTAAACAAACTGATGACATCACACTAGGAAGACAAAGATTATGCATAATTTACACAAAAGAAACTACTTTTTTTGATCCTTTAAAGTACGTATGACAGGTTTTTATGATTTCTAATTTTGACTTTATTCAGTGTATTAATACTTGTTATAAATATATATAATAGTTTTAAACCAATCAGGTCGCTGTTTGTGGAGAAAAGTTGAAAAATATGTTGAAAATTACAGGAAGTAAATAAATTGATGACATCACACTGTGGAGACAAACCTTATACATCATTTACACAAAATAAACTACTTTTTTGACCCTTTAAACATTAATTTAACTAAATAAATAAGTTCAAGCGTATTTTTATTTGTCAGGTAAAAGAATTGATGACATTAGATGAGTTTTAGCCCAGTTTACTGTGTGGTCGCTATGGTGATTTCCTAGTGTGATGTCATTATTTACAACCAGGAAGTGAAATTAAAACTTATAAAACTGCTAAACCGGGATAACATTTATAAAGAATTTTAGCAAAACTTGAAATATATTTATCTTAACTGTATTTTAGGTAAATGAGTGTCCGACCTGTCATGGGCCCTTTAAATGAGTGGTCCGACCTGTCATGGGCCCTTTAAACATTGATTCAACAAAATAAAGGCGTTTGCAGGTAGTTTTATTCATAAAATTAAAAAATCTGTAACATTAAATGAGTTTTGGCCCCGTGTACAGGATGGTTGCTATGGTAATTTCCTAGCGTGATGTCATCATTTACAACCAGGAAGTAGAACTAAGAAATGAAAAAATTGCTAAACCGTGATAAAATGTGTGAAGTACTTTAACAAAATTTTAAATATATTTATTTAAACTGCATTTTTGTCAAACGAGCAGTCCAACCCGTCATAGGCCCTTTAAACACATTTATTATTGTATTTTACATTATGTTTAGGAAATTAAAAAATACTCACAGAAATGTTGAGCCCACGATCATTTTTCATTTTATCTACAGATATATTAGATACTGTTCCATAAATTAGATTCTTTTGAAGCTAAAATACAATTTTAAGGCTGTTTTGTCCATTGTTTGTTATAGAAAAACAAACTAACTGACCTTTCTACTCTGGAAATTCAAATGTGTTGCTTTTTGTCACTTTTAGTCATGTTTTTGTGGCTTTTAGTTGCATTTTTGTCACTTTTAGTTAAATGTTTTAGGAAATTATGATCAACTCTTTGCATTTTTGATGAACAATCCAGATTTATGGGTTTTACTGGAAAATACTCTGAGCCCACAATCATTTCTCATTTTATCTAGAGATATATTTGATACTGTTCCATAAATTAGATTCTTTTGAAGCTAAATTACAATTTTAAGGCGAGAAAATCTAAGTATTTAGTCCATGGTTTGTTACAGAAAATCAAACTGACTGACCTTTTACTCTGGAAATTCAAATGTGTTGCTTTTTTCCAACAAACACTTCAAACCATAGAATTTAGATCTAAAGTGAGAGAATCATTCAAACATTTAACTTCATTTCGCCTCCGTTCCGCGTCACATTTTAAAGGGTCTATATTTGGGTTTAAAATGTTACTTCCTGGTTGTAAATCATGACATCACACCAGGAAATTCAGCAACTGTTACCGTAGCGACCAGGTTTTACCCCGGGCCGTGTCACAGAAATGATTATTTGACAAATAAAAATATATGAGAAGAGCTTTATTTTGTTGAATTAATGTTTAAATGATCAGGAAAATGTGTTTGTCGTGAAAATTGTGTCATTTCCTGTCGTTTAACACATTCTTCAAGTATCGTTTATAATTAAAATAGGTTTGATCCAACCAAATAAAACATAACATTTCTATAATCGATTAGTTCAGTTTAACTTGTTGCAGCCTTAAATAGAATAAAGAAATCCAGCTTCATTAATTATTATTCATTATTCATGCTGCCCTTGTTCGTCCTAATCTATGGGGCAGTTAATCTTTAGTCGTGGTCAATTAATCGGTCGACAGTGTCTTGGTCGACTAACATTTTGATTAATCGACTGATTTACTCACAACAGCAGAAAAGAGACATGTTGGGAATTAAAATCTTCTTTAATTACACACTTTACCAGTCGTTTTCTGCATAAATGTTTGGAATAAATAGTCGATTAATCAGTCACTGGAGTCTCATCCAACTCAAACTGTAGACTATTATTTATTATTATGAAGCTTTATACTGACAACAGCAGAAAAACATGTACGTGAGAAGATTTGTGAGATTATAATCTGTCTTTTTACATCTAAACACCATTTTTATGACTTTTCTGTATAAATATATCTAGTTTAGCACTTTTTAGTCCACAGCTCTACTGATCTATCTTTGGTCGTGATTATTTGAGAGGAAGACGGCTTTTAATTAAGATTTGGACGACTTTCGTAAATCCTGTCTCCTCCAGACCTTTTATGAACAAAATCTGGGAAGAAGAAGAACTCAGGACAAACTGTTTTCCTCTCACGGCTGGACAAACGCCACTTTCACTTCATCACACCCACATCACAAAACTCAACACCATCACTGTCTCTTCATTTGTTGGTCGTTAAAACACGCTCAAGATCAACTCGAAAACCCCTTCAGCAAAACAGAAACACAGCACTTTTGGGCGAATAACTGGATTTATTTAGATCCTCAGCTAATCGTCAGTAAAAACAGAAGAATCGTGACAATGACACACTTTCTCCTGATGTTTAGCCTCTGAAGCCTCTGAGCAGATGACTTTATTTAAGGCCAGAGCTGCACAATTAAACCAGAATCACACAAAAACATCATTTTAATGGATGCATGCAGCAAATGACAAAGACTGCAATTTCTGAAGTGCAATCACTTCTTCCACAAACAACAAAATGTCCTCCTTTGATTTGAATAAAAACTGTTAACGCTGTAGTTTGGATTTGTACAAAGGTGTTCTGAAACGAGAGACAAAAGCACAACAAAAAGTGATAAAAATGTGTTCAAAAGTGACAAAAACGCACCCACAAAGAATAAACACAACTCAATGCATCAAAACATGACTAAAAGTGACAAAAGCACGACCAAAAGCGACAAAAACGTGCCTATAAATAACAAACCCGACTCAATGCACCAAAATGTGACTAAAAGCAACAAAAACGCAACTGAAAGAGACAAATACGCATTTAAATATGACAAACATAACTAAATGTGACAAAAACACGACTAAAGCAGTGAATATGATTGTGTTTAAGATTTTACTAAACATTTGTCCTAGTTTAACATCATTTTATAATGTCTTCCTCTTGAACACGGACAGCAAATATGACAAAATTAGAGGTAATTCTACAGCTGTTACCGTAGCAACCAGACTGTAAACAAGGGCCAAAACCCACATATATGACACAATAGTTATGATTTGACAAAGAATAAAACCTGATAACTTTATTTTGTTGAATGATGGTTTAAACTGTCAGAAAATATGTCCATTGTGTGTTAACTGTGTTTATTTTCAACTGTGCGTCACATTTTGATGACATCACAGAGGGATTACATTTTAGAACTTTTTAGCACTACTTCCTGTCATTTTAAACGTGTATTTATAACAATTTTTTCTGGAACTGCAACGTCACAAAAGTAAAACTATGATAAATATCCAAACTGAGCCATAATTTGAATATAATGAGAACCTGAACTACAGACTTTAGACCAGGCATGTCCAAACTCAGGCCCGGGGGCCAAATGCGGCCCTCAGACCAATTTTTCTTGGCCCTTAGTCTTCCTGGTGAACTGGCCCACATTGTCCTGATAAGTACTATTTACAGCACATTTCAGATTTTCTACAATTCCAACCTAAATAACTAACATTTTGGTGCAGCACAGACACAGACCTGATATTAAGGCACTGAGACTGAATGTAGATGTGGTGGAGCTTAAAACATCAGATAAATGCAGCTTTTTTAACGTTTCGCGATTGATTTGTGGCCCTCTGCTTGGTCTATATTTCAATATGTGGCCCTCGATAGAAAAAGTTTGGACACCCCTGGTTTAAAATGTGTGGATATGGTTTAATTGACTATTTGTGATCCATTTTTATCACCGACTCACGCGGCTCTAGGTGAAAGTGTCTGAATCGTTCCGTGTTTGTGGTAAAAGTGCTTCAGTTCGTGTGATTCTGAGCCGTCGGTGCAGACTTTGATGAAGGTCTTTGTGGGTTAAAGTCTGTGTAAAGTCGTACAAAAGTCGTTAAAAGCCTTCAATTCTGCGCCGGCTGCTCTGGGAGACGTTAGAAGCAAAAAACAAACTTTCACGCAACGTCTGAGATCCATTTTTGAGTTTATAAAGAGTAAACACTCGTCGCTTCCTGTAGAAACGATTTGTGTCAGATTATCTGCAATTTAACTCCATCCTTGGAATGTGACGTACGTTTGGATTAATCACAATCGAAGAGAAAACGCAATTAGCAATTATTTATGTCACATATTCTCCTTAAAAAACAACAAATGATCTCGTTTAGGGCTCTAGTCTTTTAGTCGTTTGGTCGATTAATCGGTCGACCAACATTTTTATTAGTCGACCCATTACTTTATCTAGATTAAAATAAAAAACTTTAATCTCAAATTAAATAATAACTAATTCAATGTTTGAACTAAGCATTATTTATCTTGATTTGAGGATATTCTGACTGTCTTAAAACAATATTTATGAATGGAACAAGACTTGCTTTGTCTTGCTTTACTTAAAATAAGAAAAACAGATGAATTGAGTAAAAGAAAAAAAGCGACACTGACATTAGAAGAAAAAAAATCTGCTTCTTCCATCGGCAAATCTTATTTTAAATGGTAAAAATACACTAAAATGAAGATAAATATGACTTAACTCAAGCCCTTTTTAGCTCTTTATCGTATCTAAAATCGTTGAACGGCGAAAACAGAAAAAATGAGAAGACGTGAGTGAGTGAGCTGAAGATTTTGGAGTTTAATCAAACGTATAACATCCAACTATAAATGTACTGTTTATTAGTGCTGGATAAAGAGTTGTTTTTGCATGAATTCCGGTGCAGTTGTGGTTTTTTGAGAGCAGTTTGGGTCAGAATCATGGACAGACTTCAGAGTTTATATTTAATTTGTCGATTCATTGGTCGATGAAGCAGGTCTTTAGTCGATCGAGAATTTCTTCCGTCGACGACAGCCCTGAGCACAACACTGAGCCCCAGCAAAAAGACCTGCTTTAGTCCATGTTTAGTCCTGTTTTAGACCTGGTTTAGTCCACATTCTGTCCTGTTTTAGACCTGGTTTAGTCCACATTCTGTCCTGTTTTAGACCTGGTTTAGTCCACATTCTGCCCTGTTTTAGACCTGGTTTAGTCCACATTCTGTCCTGTTTTAGACCTGGTTTAGTCCACATTCTGTCCTGTTTTAGACCTGGTTTAGTCCACATTCTGTCCTGTTTTAGACCTGGTTTAGTCCACATTCTGTCCTGTTTTAGACCTGGTTTAGTCCACATTCTGTCCTGTTTTAGACCTGGTTTAGTCCACATTCTGTCCTGTTTTAGACCTGGTTTAGTCCACATTCTGTCCTGTTTTAGACCTGGTTTAGTCCACATTCTGTCCTGTTTTAGACCTGCTTTAGTCCACGTTTAGTCCTGTTTTAGACCTGGTTTAGTCCACATTCTGTCCTGTTTTAGACCTGGTTTAGTCCACATTCTGTCCTGTTTTAGACCTGGTTTAGTCCACGTTTAGTCCTGTTTTAGACCTGGTTTAGTCCACATTCTGTCCTGTTTTAGACCTGCTTTAGTCCACGTTTAGTCCTGTTTTAGACCTGGTTTAGTTCACATTCTGTCCTGTTTTAGACCTAGTTTAGTTCACATTCTGTCCTGTTTTAGACCTGGTTTAGTTCACATTCTGTCCTGTTTTAGACCTGGTTTAGTCCACATTCTGTCCTGTTTTAGACCTGGTTTAGTCCACATTCTGTCCTGTTTTATTTAGTCCACATTCTGTCCTGTTTTAGACCTGGTTTAGCCCTGGTTTAGTCCTGTTTTAGACCTGGTTTAGTCCACATTCTGTCCTGTTTTAGACCTGGTTTAGTCCACATTCTGTCCTGTTTTAGACCTGGTTTAGTTCACATTCAGTCCTTCTTTAGACGACAGCCCTGAGCTCGTATGATGTGAAACTGTACGAGAGGTCAAATCACTTCTACTCCTTTAGTCCAGGGCTTCTCAAACTTTTTCAGTCACGACCCCCAAACACAAAAAATAGGCGACACGCAAAGTAATAAATTAGCGTTATATCTAATGTTTGATTTTATTTTGAGATTATTCACCTTATTCTGCCCCGCCCACTTTTGCCTCTTTTTTCCACAGATCACACTTTTGTTGTAAACGCACTTCTGTTTGACGAGAACTCTGTTAAAGCTAATGATGAACGAGGGAAAAGTCTGACGCTGAAATGTTACATAAAGTAGATTGATTTGTGTAAAATGTTTAATGAACACGAGCAACAACAAGTCACAACGCAACGATTTCCTGAAAACGTCTTTTTAGTCGAGTAGAACTTATTTTCTGTTGAGCTCGTCTGCTCCGCGTGAACTACAACGGAAACAAGACGGCGGTGTGTACGACAACTTCAGGAATAAAGTGAATAAACCTAGAAAAATGACTTTGATGCCGACAAACAGGACTCTACATTCACCTCTCCATTCGAAGGGGGTCAGGCTCTGTTTAACTCTATTGTCATCATCTGGAAACCCCCAGAAATCATTTGTGACCCCGAGTTTGAGAACCACTGCTTTAGAGCAGTGTTTCCCAACCAGGTGTACGGGGACCCCAAGGGGTACGTGATGAATTACCAGGGGGTACTGGTTTCATGTTTTAAATGAAGATGAAATGTACTTTTATCTGAATAAAAAAAAGTGTCATTAGTTGTAAATTTAGCATCTTTTGGAGCATCTTGGATCAAACATATAATTAAAACAAAAAATATATTAGTAATAATTGACCATATTCGACTAGTTAACCCATTTATTTGCCCGAAACATGTGTTAAGGGGTGCTCTGAGTGTAAAACAAAGCTTAGGGGGTACACCAGACAAAAAAAGTTGGGAAGCACTGCTTTAGAGAATCATCGTTTCCATAGTGTTTCATAAATAGTTTTTCCATTTTATTCTTTGTCTGCAATGAATATATGTGTTTAAATGATTCACAAATAAATAAATAATAATAAAAAACTGATTATTGGCTTTGTTAAGGCTTCTGTTTCAAAAGTGCAAATGTTAGAACAGAATCCTCAGAATACTCAGATTGAATTGTAATCACGATGACTGTCAGCAAAACTGCAATTAGATATCTTTTACAAATTCATGAAGCCCTAAAATAAATCCTTAGAATTAAAGTTTAACTGTCTCTGCATTCAGTATATTCATGTAGAAACAATCAGGGGTCAACATTTATGTCAGAATAAACCCTTTAAACATTTGAACAGAGGCAAAAATGAAGAGCAACATAATGTGATTCACTGAGAAACTGGGATTAACCTCAGAATATCACAAAATATGAAAAATGAAGGCGGTTTCTGCAAAGTAAAAGCCTCAGACACGTGTGAGTGACATCAGAGCTGCTTTAAACACATAAACTATTGTATTTAACAATATAAGAAGAGTTTATGACAGACACTAAGCATTTTGATGAAGGTTAAATCCTGATTTTACTCACAGAAATGTTGACCCCTCTATAGTTTTTCATTTTAACTGCAAATATATTTCATACTTTATCATAAATTATACTTTTTGTGAAGCTCAACCACAATATTGAGGCTAAAAATGTTTATATTCTACATCCTTTATGAGAAAAAAACAAATTACATGACATTTCTACCCTGGAAATTCAATATTGTTGCTTATTTTGTGATATAAAGACCTAAAATCATGACTATATAGATTTGGTGTTGGTTAATCATTCAAAGTGTATTATTAGACACTAAATTTCTAATAATAGTCGCCATGGAAACCCGCCATGTTTGTTGTTGTGAGCTAAACTTCCATAAAAATGCATCGGCCAAAACAAGTCAATCAAGTCAAACCAAAAATCCATGGAAGAACCTGATGAACTGTTGGGTCACTTCTGGTAAATACATTGATCAATATAGTGTTAGAAAACTTTTGAATTAATTCTAAGTTTAGTATTTAGCGTCTTAAAATCTCCACTGATTTAACAGTTGGGGAAATGACAATTCTGTTCTGTGTGACGTCACCATCTCGAGCTCAATTTGACCCGTAAAACCTAATTATCTCCCATTAAATAAACAAATGATGTAACATACAACAGTAAATGTGCTTAAACCAGGCTCTGATTGCACTTCTATGTAAAAACTAAGATTTTTCATCTTTTGTGATATGATTCTGAGATTAATCCAAGTTCTTCCACTGAAACAATATGTTCCACTTCACTTTTGTGAAGTCCAGAAATTAAAATGCATTTCTTTTTTTACAAACTTTAAAATAGTTTTTTGTCATTCTATGCCAACCATTTAAGATTTTCCAATAGAAGTCCCTGTCCACAAGGAGAACAGACCTGTCACAAAGCACAACACAATCACAGTTTTCTTCATTTTTACCAAATTATTCAAACTTTACAAAAAACTCTGCTCGTGTTACTTTCACTTCCACTTCACTTGAGCCAGAATAAATGTTTGAGACGTTTGCACTGAGGCTAGTTTCCGTTCTAAAGCAACGAGTGGCCATTAGTCCAACACAAAGTGACAGGAGCGAGGCTAAGCTAGCGCGGTGCTAATGCTAACCGCTAACAGCTAGCCAACTGACAGCCCGACATTTCCCTTTCCACCGGCAAAAACATTCAACAGCATTTACTTTTAACCACGACAAAAACACACAAATAATCGACTTTGTATAACAGCTCTTGTCATGATAACACACGGAGGACGCGCCGATGTTTTTGGTGTAAACTAAAAAGGCCCCGGTTTAGCATTAGCGCTAAGTAGCATGCTAACTACTGTTGACATGATGCTAGGCAAGAAATAACGTTTGTTTTTGCTGAAATATCGGCAGTTAGACAAGTCAAATCTGTTTCCCCATACTAGACGCGGTGTCAGGGTTTCATAAAGACTTTATTACTGTCAAAATTACAGTTGTTTAATCAGATTCAAGCAACTAAACCGATTTGAAATGCTATGCTAGGTGCTCGTTTTGGTATTTTAATGTTTAACGCAGATGTAAGACGTGACAAAGCAAAACAGAAAGTACAATCCGCGGGTAAAAGGTGCGGGGACAGATCTGGACTCGTATGGTGTCGTGTTAAAAGGAGGAAGTTTAAAGAAAAAGCTCAGAATGCGGAGAAGTGAAGAAGTGTTGTGTCAAAACACCGGGAAACAGCGGGTGAAAAGGGAAGGCCGAGCACAACACTGAGCCCCAGCAAAAAGACCTGCTTTAGTCCACGTTTAGTCCTGCTGTGGTCCAAATTCAGTCCTGTTTTAGACCTGGTTTAGTCCAAATTCAGTCCGGTTTTAGACCTGGTTTAGTCCACATTTAGTCCTGCTTTAGACCAATTTCAGTCCTGTTTTAGACCTGATTTAGTCCACATTCTGTCCTGTTTTAGACCTGGTTTAGTCCACATTCTGTCCTGTTTTAGACCTGGTTTAGTCCACATTCTGTCCTGTTTTAGACCTGATTTAGTCCACATTCTGTCCTGTTTTAGACCTGCTTTAGTCCACATTCTGTCCTGTTTTAGACCTGGTTTAGTCCACATTCTGTCCTGTTTTAGACCTGATTTAGTCCACATTCTGTCCTGTTTTAGACCTGATTTAGTCTACGATTAGTCCTGCTTTAGACCTGATTTAGTCCACATTCTGTCCTGTTTTAGACCTGATTTAGTCTACGATTAGTCCTGCTTTAGACCTGGTTTAGTCCACATTCAGTCCTGCCTTAGACCTGATTTAGTCCACGTTCAGTCCAGCTTTAGACCAGATTTATTACACATTCAGTTCTGTTTTAGTCCAAACTCAGTCCTGCTTTAGACCAGATTTAGTCCACATTCAGTCCTGCTTTAGACCAGATTTATTACACATTCAGTCCTGTTTTAGACCAAACTCAGTCCTGTTTTAGTCCATGTTTAGTCCTGCTTTAGACCTGGTTTAGTCCATACTCAGTCCCGTTTTAGTCCACATTTAGTCCTGCTTTAGACCTGGTTTAGTCCAAACTCAGTCATGTTTTAGTCCATGTTTAGTCCTGGTTTAGACCAAACTCAGTCCTGCTTTAGACCACGTTCAGTCCTGATTTTGTGGCTGGTAGAGTCCTGCTTTCAGTCCTGGTTTAACCCTCGTTTACATCTAAAATAGTCCTTGTTTTGTCTTGAAATAGTCCCGTTTCTTTGTTGTTATGAAGCTGCTTTGGACCTGCTTTAGTCCAAACTCAGTCCTGCTTTAGACTAAAAGTTCAGTTTTGGTTTTGGGTTGGTTTAACTCCTGATTTAGTCCGTGTTTGTCCTGATTTAGTCCCGTTTCAGCCTTCATCTTGAACAGTTTTTGAGCCGCTTTAGACTGTCTTGCTTTATTATTTTTCCCCAGGCTTGGTCTTTGTTTAAACACGATTTGTGCTCATTTCAGCCCTGCTTTAGCTCCGCTTTCAGCCCTGGTTTTGGGCTTTTAACTCTAGTTTAGATCAATTTAGTCCATGTTTAGTCCTGAATTCGTCTGGTTTCAGCTCTCGTCTTGAGTTGTTATAGCGCTGCTTTAAACCTGCCAAGTTAAGTCCTGGTTTTGGGTTTGTTTAGGTCTAATTTAGTCCTTGTTTAGCCCTGAATAAGTCCAGATTTTTCCTCATTGTTAGACCAGCTTTAGTCCGATTTCAGTTCATTTTTTTGGACTGGTTTAGCCCGAGGTTAGGTCTAATTTAGCCCTGAATTAGTCTTGTAAAACGTATTTAGTCCTACGTGAATTAGTCCTCTTACGACCCTGTTGTTTTGGGACCAGTTATGCGATGTTTAGATCTAATTTTGTCCTTTTTTAGCCCTGAATTAGTCCTTATCTTTAGACCTGGTTAAGTCAAAGTTAAGTCCTGGTTTTGCACGAGTTTAGAATTAATTTAATCCTTGTGTAGCCCTAAATCGTCCTGTTTAAGTCATTGTCTTGAATTGTTTTTGCTTTTTTGCTTTAGTCCAAGTTAAGTCCTGGTTTAACGCTACTTTAACTCTAGTTTAGATTTAATTTAGTTCTAGTGTTGCCTTAAATCAGTTCTGTTTTAGTCCTTGTTTTGGGTTGTTATTAGTCCACTTTAGTCCAAGTTAAATCCTGGTTTTGCACTAGTTTAACCTTAGTCTGGATTTAATTTAGTTCTGGTGTAGCCCTAAATCAGACCGGTTTTAGTCTTTGTTTTGGGTAGTTTTTGGTCTGCTTTAGACCTGCTTTGGTCCAAGTTAAATCCCAGTTTATCTCTAGTTTGTACATAATTTCAGCTGCGTTAGTCCTGTCTCAGCCTTCACCTTCAGTTGTTTATGAACAGACGGCTTTTCAGTATGGATTGGTTTAACCATGATTTGTGCTGATCCGAGTCCTGCTTTAGTCCTGGTTTAATCCTGGTTTTAATCGTGGTTTCAGTCCTGCTTTAGTCCTGGTTTAATCCTGGTTTTAATCGTGGTTTCAGTCCTGCTTTAGTCCTGGTTTAATCCTGGTTTTAATCGTGGTTTCAGTCCTGCTTTAGTCCTGATTTGTCCCGGTTTCACTCCTGGTTTAGTCATGCTTTAAGACCTGCTTTAGTCCTGGTTTAGTCCTGATTCAAGTCTTGCTTTAGTCCTAGTTTTAGTCCTGGTTTAGTCCTACTTTGGTCTTGCTTTAGTCCTCGTTTCAGCCCTGGTTCAGTTCTAGTTTCAGTCTTGGTTTAGTCCTGGTTAAGTCCTAGTTTTAGTCCAGATTTAGTCCTAGTTTTAGTCCTGCTTTAGTCCTTCTTTAGTCCTAGTTCCAGCCCTGGTCCAGCACTAGTTTCAGTCCTGGTTTTAGTCCAGGTTCAGTCCTGCTTTAGTCCTGGTTCAGCATTAGTTTTGGTCCTGCTTTTGTTCTGGTTTAGTCCTAGTTTCAGCCCTGGTTTTAGTCCAGGTTTAGTCCAGGTTTAGTCCTGGTTTTAGTCCTGGTTTTAGTCCTAGTTTCAGCCCTGGTTCAGCACTAGTTTTAGTCCAGGTTTAGTCCAGGTTCAGTCCTGGTTTTAGTCCAGGTTTAGTCCAGGTTCAGTCCTGGTTTTAGTCCTGCTTTAGTCCTAGTTTCAGCCCTGGTCCAGCACTAGTTTTAGTCCTGCTTTAGTCCAGGTTTAGTCCAGGTTTAGTCCTGGTTCAGCTCAGCCCCGGTGGACACCTGTCTTCAGACCGGGCGCCTCACACCGGGCGCCTCACACCGGCAGCTCTGAGCTCTGTCTGCGGGGCGGAGGGCCGTGCTTTCGGGCCAGTGTTTGTCGGCTCACCGTTCAGCGCAGACGCCTGGAGGATCGCGCCCGAAGTGCCGTCGATGACCGTGATGCTGCCCCGGCTCGTCACGGCCAGGATGGCGTTGAGGGCCGGGTGGTAGCACAGGCTCCGCAGGCCCTCGGCGTCGCAGCGCAGGCAGCCGTCCCTCAGCACACTCCAGTCCGAGGAGGAGGAGGCCGCGGCCGCCATCGTCCCCCGAATCCGCCCTTCCCGTCCCCGCCCGGGCTCCGTCAGCTGCGGCAGATACACAAAATACGGTGAATCGTTTGTCAGGCTACGGCAGAAGTGTCATTCCCGTCGGCGCTGCTGCGGACTCCTTCTGCGGCTGCTGCTCCTCCGCCTGTTTCCGCAGCGCTGCTATTCACCATCTGCGCCTGCGTACTCCGGACACAGCAACGGCACGCGGCTCTAGAGGGACGAGCGCCGTTGACGTGACAAACGCGGCGGCCATCTTGGGACGGGACGACACGGGTGTAGTTCAATGGTGTGTTTTAACATGAACTTATTCGTTATTCTTTTCCCCAAATGTTATATTCACAAAAACAAAACATGAATCTATATTTTTATCATTACAAAATGATGAACAAAACTATAAACATTCCATCTTTAATGTAAATCATCTGAAAGCAATAAAGCTCTTTGAAAAGTACGAACAAACTGTCATTTGAAACTCTGCCAATCCTGTTTTAAACAATACGACTATTATTCTTGTTTTGCTGTGGTTTTTCCCTCTCCTTTCTCTCCCTCTTCTTTATACAAAGCGTATATTGTTCTTGTACATTTATTATAATTAGTACAACCTTGTTCTTTCTTCATTAAAAGTGCCCATAGTGTTGTCTCACACTCAGAGTAGCCTTTATTATTATGTAACTATGTTATTTAGTAATTATACAGCTTATTAAACTAAACTAGTTTATTTACATTATTTTTTCTTGCATGTTTCACATCACCTGCTTTTCTTGAACTGTTGTAAAATTAATTAAAAATGCAAAAGTTTCAGCAAAGAACATTTTATTTTTTTAATTTAACTTTATATTTCCATGAAATCATACGTTACACAACACTTCTAGACGTGACTTTTAATTTAAAAAAAAATTGTGTCCTGCCGAGGGTTAAAGGTAAATCTAGTCCAGACGAGACACAGAGAAGAAACAAGTAAAAACAGAAGTAACAACATGAAGTAAATAAGGCCTTAATGAGCAGCTCATGACTCTGAACATGAGCTAAACAGACAGTTCACAGTCTGAGAAAGGCCTTTATTTTGTTTGAATCATGAGAATGACACAAACACAGACACAGAGTGTTTTTGGTCAATGACGTCATGTCGTATTGTTTGAGTTTTTTATTAAAGTTTTGTATTAAACCAGTTCCTGGTCTGTCCCTCGCGGGAGGAGACCGGGGAGGTCCCTCTAGAGTTTTATAGCAGCGCTTCGTTTGCTGCGTAAACTTACGGAGAATGCGTAGCGTGATCTGTGCTCTCGCGAGAATTAAACATGTAAGCGAGAAGATAACAAAGCTACTTATAAATGCGTGTTATTTCTGCAGATTTGAAGATTCTTCTTTATTTAAAACATTATTATTTACTGTTGTTTTATTTAACCCTTGAGGCCCGGGCTTTTATGACTCAAAACAACAGAACGTTTCATTTATGGATGAAATTAAGTCAAAATCGGACCGATTGTTTGATTCTATGATTTATTTATTTTTAATCAATAATTTTAAAAAATCATTAGATTAATAAGATTTTTCAAAAAGAATAAAGTTGCACTCGTTGTTCTTTAATGTCATTTCTGACCCCATTTTCTGTGTTTTGTTTGTAATATCTCATGTATAAAATATAATTTTAGTCTGACTTTGACTTATGATGAATAATAACGTTTATTTTTGTATTTTAAACATTTTTAGTTATTTACCAAGTGAGATTTGTCCAAATTTTGTGCAAATGCCATTTTTATTTATTAAACAGGCTGTGTTCATGTGTTACAATGTGATGACGTCACAACCAGAGGCGGAGTCACTGTTTATAACATTTAAATTTACTTTGAAATATGTCATGGTTGAATTAATAAATGTTGAACCTGAGGATTCTGTGACTCGACCAAAAAACTCATTTTATTACAACTAAAGTCTGTTTTGAACAATATTCATTTGACTCTTCATCGGTGTTAAATGTCGTCTGATGGAATGTTGTGACGTCACGTGGTCATTGTGTTTGTTGTTGGTCACAAAATGACATTTTAATATAATTTAGTGTTTTATTGTCGAGGCCTCATTTACATATTTAATGTGGATAAGCCTTGATTATGTGAAAAAAGTGAATTTTTTACATTTAAATCCCTTTAACTCTGAAAACACACGACTCTGACGGTAAACTGAGGAGGATCAGGACAAAGTGACTCTTGTTCTTTTCAGATTTATGTTTCAAACCAAAAGCATAAAGTCCCTGTGAACTTTAATCAAATACAGATCATTTCTGACCTCATTTACAGGTTTGTTTAAAATTACAAACTTTAGTCCAGAGTTTGACCCAAAAACAAACATAAAACCAAACAGCTGCTTTCATTGACAAAAACATTGATGTATTTTTGATCAAAAGTCTTCTTAAAGTGTTAGACTTTGACGTCAGAGGAAACCGTGTTCTCAAGGTTTGACTCAGAGGCTCGTGTTTGTCAGGGGTCAGGGTCAGGGTCAGGACAAACAGGACGTCCCAAACACAGACATCAGTTTAACTCTGTGTCTGGAGCTTTGGAACCATCAGAAGCACAGAGTGGACCCAGAGCCTCGTCCTGAGCCTCGTCCTGAGCCTGAGCCTCGTCCTGAGCCTGAGCCTCATCCTGAGCCTCGTCCTGAGCCTGAGCCTCGTCCTGAGCCTCGTCCTGAGCCTGAGCCTGCGCCCTGAGCCTCGCCCTGAGCCTCGCCCTGAGCCTGAGCCTGAGCTCCTCGCCCTGAGCCTGAGCCTCCTCCTGAGCCTGAGCCTCGTCCTGAGCCTGAGCCTCGTCCTGAGCCTGAGCCTCGTCCTGAGCCTCGGCCCTGAGCCTCGTCTGAGCCTGAGCCTGAGCCTCGTCCTGAGCCTGAGCCTGAGCACAGCCTGAGCCTCGTCCTGAGCCTGAGCCTCGTCCTGAGCCTCGTCCTGAGCCTGAGCCTCGCCCTGAGTCCTGAGCCCTGAGCCTGAGCCTCGCCCTGAGCCTGAGCCTGAGCCTCGCCTGAGCCTGAGCTCTGCCCTGAGCCTCGCCCTGAGCCTCGCCCTGAGCCTCGCCCTGAGCCTCGTCCTGAGCCTCGCCCTGAGCCTGAGCCTCGCCCTGAGCCTCGCCCTGAGCCTGAGCCTGAGCCTGAGCCTGAGCCTCGCCCTGAGCCTCCCTAGCCTGAGCCCTGAGGCCTGAGCCTCGCCCTGAGCCTGAGCCTCGCCCTGAGCCTCGCCCTGAGCCTGAGCCTGGGCCCTGAGCCTCCTGAGCCTCGCCCTGAGCCTCGCCCTGAGCCTCGCCCTGAGCCTGAGCCTCGTCCCTGAGCCTGAGCCTCGCCCTGAGCCTCGCCCTGAGCCTCGCCCTGAGCCTGAGCCTCATCCTGAGCCTGAGCCTGAGCCTGAGGCCTGAGCCTGAGCCCTGAGCCTCGCCCTGAGCCTGAGCCCCCTGAGGCCTGAGCCTCGCCCTGAGCCTGAGCTCGCCCTGAGCCTGAGCCTCGGCCCTGAGCCTCGCCCTGAGCCTGAGCCTGAGCCTCGCCCTGAGCCTCTGTCCTGAGCTCTGAGCCTGCCCTGAGCCTCCTGAGCCTCGTCTGAGCCTGCCTGAGCCTCGCCCTGAGCCTGAGCCTCGCCCTGAGCCTGAGCCTCGCCCTGAGCCTCGCCCTGAGCCTGAGCCCTGAGCCTGAGCCTCGCCCTGAGCCTGAGCCTCGCCCTGAGCCTCGCCCTGAGCCTCGCCCTGAGCCTGAGCCTGAGCCTCCTGAGCCTCTGAGCCTCGCCCTGAGCCTGAGCCTGAGCCTCGCCCTGAGCCTGAGCCTGAGCCTGAGCCTGAGCCTCGGCCTGAGCCTGAGCCTCGCCCTGAGCCTCTGAGCCTGAGTCCTGAGCCTCGCCCTGAGCCTGAGCCTCGCCCTGAGCCTCGCCCTGAGCCTGAGCCTCGCCCTGAGGCCTGAGCCTCGCCCTGAGCCTGAGCCTCGCCCTGAGCCTCGCCCTGAGCCTGAGCCTGAGCCTGAGCCTCGCCCTGAGCCTCGTCCTGAGCCTCGCCCTGAGCTCGTCCTGAGCCTGAGCCTCGCCCTGAGCCTCGCCCTGAGCTCGCCCTGAGCCTGAGCCTCGTCCTGAGCCTCGTCCTGAGCCTGAGCCTGAGCCTCGTCCTGAGCCTGAGCCTCGTCCTGAGCCTGGTCCTGAGCCTCGTCCTGAGCCTCGTCCTGAGCCTGAGCCTCGTCCTGAGCCTGAGCCTCGTCCTGAGCCTCGTCCTGAGCCTCGTCCTGAGCCTGAGCCTCGTCCTGAGCCTCGTCCTGAGCCTCGTCCTGAGCCTGAGCCTCGTCCTGAGCCTCGTCCTGAGCCTCGTCCTGAGCCTGAGCCTGAGCCTCGTCCTGAGCCTCGTCCTGAGCCTCGTCCTGAGCCTGAGCCTCGTCCTGAGCCTCGTCCTGAGCCTGAGCCTCGTCCTGAGCCTGAGCCTCGTCCTGAGCCTCGTCCTGAGCCTCGTCCTGAGCCTGAGTCCTGAGCCTCGTCCTGAGCCCTGAGCCTGAGCCTCGTCCTCAGCCTGAGCCTCCTCCTGAGCCTCGGCCTGAGCCTCGTCCTGAGCCTGAGCCTCGTCCTGAGCCTCATCCTGAGCCTCGTCCTGAGCCTGAGCCTCGTCCTGAGCCTGAGCCTGGGCCTGCGGCCTGGAGCCTCGTCCTGAGCCTGAGCCTCGTCCTGAGCCTCGTCCTGAGCCTGAGCCTCGTCCTGAGCCTGAGCCTCGTCCTGAGCCTCGTCCTGAGCCTGAGCCTCGTCCTGAGCCTCGTCCTGAGCCTCGTCCTGAGCCTCGTCACAGGCCTCGTCTGGGCCTGAGTCACACTGGCCTGGAGTCTGGGCCTGAGCCTCGTCCTGAGCCTGGGTCCTGAGCCTGAGCCTGGGTCCTGAGGCCTGAGCCTGTCCTGAGCCTCGTCCTGAGCCTGAGCCTGGAGTCCTGAGCCTGGAGTCACCTGAGGCCTGAGCCTGAGCCTGAGCCTCGTCCTGAGCCTGAGCCTCGTCCTGAGCCTGAGCCTCGTCCTGAGCCTCGTCCTGAGCCTGAGTCTCGTCCTGAGCCTGAGCCTCGTCCTGAGCCTGAGCCTGAGCCTCGTCCTGAGCCTGAGCCTCGCCCTGAGCCTGAGCCTGGAGTCCTGGGCCTGAGCCTCGTCCTGAGCCTGGAGTCCTGAGCCTGAGCCTCGTCCTGAGCCTGAACCTGGAGTCCTGAGCCTCGTCCTGAGCCTCGTCCTGAGCCTCACCTGGAGCCTCGTCCTGAGCCTCGCCCTGAGTCTGAGCCTCGCCCTGAGCCTCGCTCGTCCTGGGCCTCGTCCTGGGCCTCGTCCTGGGCCTCGTCCTGGGCCTCGTCCTGGGCCTCGGCCTGGGCCTCGTCCTGGGCCTGGGCCTCGTCCTGGGCCTCGCCCTGAGCCTGAGCCTGAGCTCGCCCTGAGCCTCGCCCTGAGCCTGAGCCTGGAGTCCTGAGCCTCGCCCTGAGCCTGAGCCTCGCCCTGAGCCTGAGTCCTGAGCCTGAGCCTCGCCCTGAGCCTGAGCCTCGCCCTGAGCCTCGCCCTGAGCCTGAGCCTCGCCCTGAGCCTCGTCTGAGCCTGGAGTCGCCCTGAGCCTCGTCCTGAGCCTGAGCCTCGTCCTGAGCCTCGTCCTGAGCCTGGTCCTGAGCCTCGTCCTGGAGTCACAGGCCTGAGCCTGGGCCCTGAGCCTGAGCCTGAGTCCTGAGCCTGGGTCCTGAGCCTCGTCCTGAGCCTGAACCTGAGTCCTGGGCCTGAGCCTCGTCCTGAGCCTGCGTCCTGAGCCTCGTCCTGAGCCTGGAGTCCTGAGCCTGAGCCTCGCCCTGAGCCTGAGCCTGAGCCTGGGTCCTGGGCCTGGAGTCACAGGCCTCGTCCTGAGCCTCGTCCTGAGCCTGAGGCCTGAGTCCTGAGGCCTGAGCCTCGTCCTGAGCCTGAACCTGGGCCTGAGCCTCGTCCTGAGCCTGGGTCTGGGCCTGAGCCTCGCCCTGAGCCTCGTCCTGAGCCTGAGCCTGAGCCTCGTCCTGAGCCTCGTCCTGAGCCTCGTCCTGAGCCTCGTCCAGAGCCTGAGCCTCGTCCTGAGCCTCGTCCTGAGCCTCGTCCGTCCTGTGCCTCGTCCAGTGCCTGAGCCTCGTCCTGTGCCTGGAGTCACAGGCCAGGTGCCTCGTCCTGAGCCTCGTCCTGAGCCTGAGCCTCGTCCTGAGCCTCGTCCTGAGCCTCGTCCTGAGCCTCGTCCTGAGCCTGGAGCCTCTGGGCCCTGAGCCTGGGCCTGGGTCTGAGCCTGAGCCTCGTCCTGAGCCTCGTCCTGAGCCTGAGCCTGAGCCTCGTCCTGAGCCTGAGCCTCGTCCTGAGCCTGAGCCTCGTCCTGAGCCTGAGCCTCGTCCTGAGCCTCGTCCTGAGCCTCGTCCTGAGCCTGAGCCTCGTCCTGAGCCTCGTCCTGAGCCTGAGCCTCGTCCTGAGCCTCGTCCTGAGCCTGAGCCTCGTCCTGAGCCTGAGCCTCGTCCTGAGCCTCGTCCTGAGCCTGAGCCTCGTCCTGAGCCTCGTCCTGAGCCTCGTCCTGAGCCTGAGCCTCGTCCTGAGCCTCGTCCTGAGCCTCGTCCTGAGCCTCGTCCTGAGCCTGAGCCTGGGTCACAGGCCTGAGTCCTGAGGCCTGAGTCCTGGGCCTCGTCTGAGCCTGAGCCTGCGTCCTGAGCCTGCGTCCTGAGGCCTCGTCCTGAGCCTCGTCCTGGGCCTGAGCCTGCGTCTGAGCCTCGTCCTGAGCCTCGTCACAGGCCTCGTCCTGAGCCTGAGCCTCGTCCTGAGCCTCGTCCTGAGCCTGAGCCTCGTCCTGAGCCTGAGCCTCGTCCTGAGCCTGAGCCTCGTCCTGAGCCTCTGCCTGAGCCTGAGCCTCGTCCTGAGCCTCGTCCTGAGCCTGGGCCTGGAGTCACGAGGCCTCGTCCCTGAGCCTGAGCCTCGTCCTGAGCCTGAGCCTCGTCCTGAGCCTGGAGTCACCAGGCCTGAGCCTCGTCACCCTGAGCCTGCGTCAGGCCTGAGCCTCGTCCTGTGCCTGAGCCTCGTCCTGAGCCTGAACCTGGGTCCGGCCTGAGCCTGAGGCCTGGGTCCTGGGCCTGAGCCTGCCTGGAGTCTGAGCCTGGGCCTGAGCTCGTCGTCTGAGCCTGAGCCTCGTCCTGAGGCCTCGTCTGAGCCTCGCCTGGGCCTGGAGTCTGAGCCTGAGGCCTGGGCCTCTGAGCCTGGGTCGCCCTGGAGCTCGTCCTGAGGCCTCGGCCTGAGCCTGAGCCTCGTCCTGAGCCTGAGCCTGCGCCTGTGCCTGAGCCTGTGCCTGAGCCTCGTCCTGAGCCTGAGCCTGAGCCTCGTCCTGAGCCTGAGCCTGGAGCCTCGTCCTGAGCCTGGAGTCCTGAGCCTGAGCCTGGGTCACAGGCCTGAGCCTGAGTCCTGGAGCCTCTGAGCCTCGTCTGAGCCTGAGCCTGGGCCTGAGCCTCGTCCTGAGCCTGGAGCCTCGTCTGAGCCTGGAGCTCGTCACAGGTCTGAGCCTCGTCCTGAGCCTGAGCCTCGTCCTGAGCCTCGTCCTGAGCCTCGTCCTGAGCCTCGTCCTGAGCCTGAGCCTCTGCCTCAGCCTGAGCCTCGGCCTGAGCCTCGTCCTGAGCCTGAGCCTCGTCCTGAGCCTCGTCCTGAGCCTCGTCCTGAGCCTGAGCCTCGTCCTGAGCCTGAGCCTCGTCCTGAGCCTCGTCCTGAGCCTCGTCACAGGCCTGAGCCTGAGCCTGCGTCTGGGCCTGAGCCTCGTCCTGGGCCTGAGGCCTCGTCCTGAGGCCTGAGCCTGCGTCCTGAGGCTCCTGAGCCTGAGCCTGGAGTCACCCTGGGCCTCGTCCTGAGCCTGGAGTCACCAGGCCTCGGCCTCGTCTGAGCCTCGCCCTGGAGTCACAGGCCTGGGTCCTGAGCCTGAGCCTCGTCCTGAGCCTGGTCCTGAGCCTGAGCCTCGTCCTGAGCCTGAGCCTCGTCCTGAGCCTGGTCCTGAGCCTCGTCCTGAGCCTGCGTCCTGAGCCTGAGTCACTGAGCCTCGTCCTGAGCCTCGTACCTGAGCCTGGAGCCTCGTCACTGAGGCCTGAGGTCCTGAGCCTGAGTCCTGAGCCTCGTCCTGAGCCTGGGCCTGAGCCTGAGCCTCGTCCTGAGCCTCGTCCTGAGCCTGAGCCTCGTCCTGAGCCTGAGCCTCGTCCTGAGCCTGAGCCTCGTCCTGAGCCTGAGCCTCGTCCTGAGCCTCGTCCTGAGCCTGAGCCTCGTCCTGAGCCTCGTCCTGAGCCTGAGCCTCGTCCTGAGCCTCGTCCTGAGCCTCGTCCTGAGCCTCGTCCTGAGCCTGAGCCTCGTCCTGAGCCTGAGCCTCGTCCTGAGCCTCGTCCTGAGCCTCGTCCTGAGCCTCGTCCTGAGCCTCGTCCAGAGCCTCGTCCTGAGCCTCGTCCTGAGCCTCTACCTGAGCCTCGACCTGAGCCTGAGCCTCGTCCTGAGCCTGAGCCTCGTCCTGGGCCTGAGCCTCGTCCTGAGCCTCGTCCTGAGCCTCGTCGAGCCTGCGTCCTGAGCCTGAGCCTCACCTGAGCCTGAGCCTGGAGTCACAGGCCTGAGCCTCGTCCTGAGCCTCGTCCTGAGCCTGAGCCTCGTCCTGAGCCTGAGCCTCGTCCTGAGCCTCGTCCTGAGCCTGAGCCTGTCACAGGCCTGAGCCTGGGTCCTGAGCCTCGTCCTGGGCCTGAGGCCTGAGCCTCACAGGCCTGGGCCTGAGCCTCGTCCTGAGCCTGAGCCTCGTCACCTGGGCCTGAGCCTGGAGTCCTGGGCCTGAGTCCTGAGCCTGAGCCTCGTCCTGAGCCTGAGCCTGAGCCTCGTCCTGAGCCTGGGTCTGAGCCTGGAGTCCTGAGGCCTCGTCCTGAGCCTCGTCCTGAGCCTGAGCCTGGGTCTGAGGCCTGGAGTCCTGAGCCTGGAGTCACAGGCCTGAGCCTCGTCCTGAGCCTCGTCCTGAGCCTGAGCCTCGTCCTGAGCCTGAGCCTGGGCCTGAGCCTGAGCCTCGTCCTGAGCCTCGTCCTGAGCCTCGTCCTGAGCCTGAGTCTCGTCCTGAGCCTCGTCCTGAGCCTCGTCCTGAGCCTGAGCCTCGTCCTGAGCCTGAGCCTCGTCCTGAGCCTGAGCCTCGTCCTGAGCCTCGTCCAGAGCCTGAGCCTCGTCCTGAGCCTCGTCCTGAGCCTCGTCCTGAGCCTCGTCCTGAGCCTGAGCCTCGTCCTGAGCCTCATCCTGAGCCTCGTCCTGAGCCTGAGCCTGAGCCTGAGCCTGCGTCGCCCTGAGCCTGAGCCTGGAGTCTCGTCCTGAGCCTGGGTCCTGAGCCTCGTCCTGAGCCTCGTCCTGAGCCTGAGCCTCGTCCTGGTCCTCGGCCTCGTCCTGAGCCTGGAGTCCTGAGCCTGTTCCTGAGCCTGATCCTGAGCCTCGTCCTGAGCCTGAGCCTCGTCCTGAGCCTGAGCCTGGGCCTGAGCCTGAGCCTCGTCCTGAGCCTGAGACCTGGGTCTGAGCCCTGAGCCTCGTCCTGAGCCTGAGCTCCTGAGCCTGAGCCTCGTCTGAGCCTGAGCCTCGTCACAGGCCTGGAGTCCTGGAGCCTCGTCTGAGCCTGAGCCTCGTCCTGAGCCTCGTCCTGAGACCTGCCTGTCTGAGCCTCGTCCTGAGCCTCGCCCTGAGCCTGAGTCCTGAGCCTGAGCACGGGCCTGAGTCTCGCCTGAGCCTGGAGTCAGCCTGAGCTCGCCTGGAGCCTCGTCCTGAGCCTGTCTGAGCCTGAGAGCCTGAGTCCTGAGGCCTGAACTCGTCCTGAGCCTCGTCCTGAGCCTGAGCCTCGTCCTGAGCCTGAGCCTCGTCCGCCTGAGCCTCGTCCTGAGCCTGAGCCTCGTCCTGAGCCTCGCTCAGGCCTG
This sequence comes from Rhinogobius similis, assembly GCA_019453435.1. NCBI lineage: Eukaryota > Metazoa > Chordata > Actinopteri > Gobiiformes > Gobiidae > Rhinogobius > Rhinogobius similis. The sequence continues at coordinate 2,261,165 of CM033634.1, read as the reverse complement.
AGCCTCGTCCTGAGCCTCGTCCTGAGCCTCTGCCTCGTCCTGAGCCTCGTCCTGAGCCTGAGCCTCTTCCTGAGCCTGAGCCTCGTCCTGAGCCTCGTCCTCTGCCTGAGTCCTGAGCCTGAGCCTCGTCCTGAGCCTGAGCCTCGTCCTGAGCCTCGTCCTGAGCCTGAGCCTCGTCCTGAGCCTGGGACTGGTCCTGAGCCTCGTCCTGAGGCCTGGAGTCTGAGGCCTGGAGCCTGAGGTCCTGAGCCTGGAGTCTGAGCCTGGAGCCTGGGCCTGAGGCCTCGTCCTGAGCCTGGGCCTGGGTCACTGAGCCTGAGGCCTGGAGTCTGGGCCTGAGCCTCGTCCTGAGCCTCGTCCTGAGGCCTGGGTCACCTGGGCCTGAGCCTCGTCCCAGGCCTGGGCCTCGTCCTGAGCCTCGTCGAGCCTGCGTCCTGAGCCTGAGCCTCGGCCCTGGGCTGAGCCTCGCCCTGAGCCTGGAGTCTCGCCTGAGCCTCGCCCCAGACCTGGAGCCTCGTCCCTGAGCCTGAGCCTCGGCCCTGAGCCTGAGCCTGAGCCCTGGAGCCTCGCCCTGAGCCTGAGCCTCGCCCCTGAGCCTCGCCCTGAGCCTCGCCCTGAGCTCGGCCTGAGCCTCGCCCTGAGCCTCGCTCGCTGAGCCTGAGGCCTCGCCCTGAGCCTGAGCCTCGTCCCTGAGCCTCGCCCTGAGCCTGAGCCTGGGCCCTGAGTCTCGCCCTGAGCCTCAGGCCTCAAGCTCTGACCCTGAGCCTCGCCCTGGAGCCTGAGCCTCGCCCAGAGCCTGAGCCTCGCCCTGGGCCTGAGCCTGGGCCCCTGAGCCTCGGCCCTGAGCCTCGCTCCTGAGCCTGGAGCCCTGAGCTCTGAGCCTGTCCCTGAGCCTGCGTCACTGGCCTGAGCCTCGTCCTGAGCCTCGTCCTGAGCCTGAGCCTCGACCTGAGCCTGAGCCTCGTCCTGAGCCTCGTCACCTGGAGCTGCGTCTGAGCCTGGGTCACAGGCCTGGAGTCTGAGCCTGAGGCCTGGAGCCTGAGCCTGGCCTCGTCCTGAGCCTCGTCCTGAGCCTCGTCCTGAGCCTGAGCCCTCGTCCTGAGCTGAGCCCTCGTCTGAGCCTGAGCCTCGTCCTGAGCCTGAGCCTCGACCTGAGCCTCGTCACAGGCCTGCGTCCTGAGCCTCGTCTGAGCCTGAGCCTGAGTCCTGAGCCTCGTCACAGGCCTCGTCCTGGGCCCTGAGCCTCGTCCTGAGGCCTCGTCCTGAGCCTCGCCCTGAGCCTGGAGTCACAGGCCTCGTCCTGAGCCTGGAGTCTGGGCCTGAGCCTCGTCCTGAGCCTCGTCCTGAGCCCTCGCCCTGAGCTCAGAGCCTCGTCCTGAGCCTGAGCCTGGAGTCACAGGCCTCGCCCTGAGCCTGGGCCCTGAGCCTCGTCCTGCAGCCTGAGCCTCGTCCTGAGCCTCGTCCTGAGCCTGCGTCCTGAGCCTCATCCTGAGCCTCGCCCTGAGCTCAGAGCCTGAGCCTCGCCCTGAGCCTGAGCCTCATCCTGAGCTGCTGAGCCTCGTCCTGAGCCTGAGCCTCGTCCTGAGCCTGAGCCTCGTCCTGAGCCTCGTCCTGAGCCTCGTCCTGAGCCTCGTCCTGAGCCTCGTCCAGAGCCTGAGCCTCGTCCTGAGCCTCGTCCTGAGCCTCGTCCTGAGCCTGAGCCTCGTCCTGAGCCTGAGCCTCGTCCTGAGCCTCGTCCTGAGCCTCGTCCTGAGCCTCGTCCTGAGCCTGAGCCTCGACCTGAGCCTCAGCCTGAGCCTCGTCTGAGCCTGGGTCACCAGGCCTCGTCTGAGCCTGGGTCCTGAGCCTCGTCACAGAGCCTGAGCCTGGGCCCTGAGCTCTGAGCCTCAGGCCTCGTCCTGGAGCCTCGTCAGAGCCTGAGCCTGAGCCTGGGTCACGGGCCTCTGAGCCTCGCCCTGAGCCTCAGTCCTGGGCCTCGGCTCCTGGAGGCCTCGTCCTGAGCCCTGAGGCCTCGCCTGCCCTGAGCTCGCCCTGAGCCTGTCTGAGCCTGCATCCTGAGCCTGAGCCTGGAGTCAGGCCTGGAGCCTCGTCCTGAGCCTGGGCCTTCGTCCTGAGGCCTGAGCCTGGGCCTGAGCTCACTGAGCCTCGCCCTGAGCCTCGTCCAGGCCTGGAGCCTCGTCTGGGCCTGAGCCTCGTCCTGAGCCTCGTGGGCCCTGAGCCTGGGCCTGAGCCTCGCCCTGAGCCTGGGCTCGTCCTGGGAGCCTGCCCAGGCCTCGTCCTGAGCCTGAGCCTGGGTCCTGAGCCTGGGCCTGCGAGCTCTGGGCCCAGAGCCTGAGCCTCGTCACAGAGCCTCGTCCTGAGCCTCTCGTCCTGAGCCTCGTCCTGGGCCTGGGCCCTGGAGCTCGTCTGAGCCTGAGTCTGAGCCTGCGTCCTGGGCCTGAGCCTCGTCCTGAGCCTGAGTCTCGTCCTGAGCCTCGCCCTGAGCCTCGTCCTGGAGCCTGGCCTGAGCCTGAGCCTCGTCCTGAGCCTGGAGTCCTGAGCCTGAGCCTCGTCAGGCCTGGGCCCCTGAGGCCTCGTCCTGAGCCTCGCCCTGAGCCTGAGCCTCGTGGGCCTGTCCTGAGCCTCGCCCTGAGCCTGTCCTGAGCCTGGAGCCTGAGCCTGAGCCTCGTCCTGAGCCTCGTCCTGAGCCTCGTCCTGGGCCTGAGCCTGTCCTGAGCCTGAGCCTCGTCCTGAGCCTCGTCACAGGCCTGAGCCTCGCCCTGAGCCTCGTCCTGAGCTCGCCCTGAGCCTCGTCACCCTGAGCCTGAGCCTGCCCTGAGCCTGAGCCTCGTCCTGGGCCTGGAGCCTGGGCCTGAGCCTCGTCCTGAGCCTCGTCCTGAGCCTGTTCCTGAGCCTCGTCCTGAGCCTGAGCCAGGTCCTGAGCCACCAGGCCTGAGCCTGGAGTCACAGGCCTGAGCCTGGAGTCACAGGCCTGGAGTCCTGAGGCCTCGTCCTGAGTCCTGGCCTGAGCTCACAGGCCTGAGCCTCGTCCTGAGCCTCGTCCTGAGCCTGGAGCCTCGTCCACAGAGCCTCGAGCCTCGTCCTGAGCCTGCGTCCTGAGCCTGAGCCTCGCCCTGAGCCTGAGCCTCGTCCTGAGCCTCGTCCTGGGCCTCGTCTGAGCCTGGCCTGCGTCCTGAGGCCTGAGCCTCGTCCTGAGCCTGAGCCTCGCCCTGAGCCTGAGCCTGGAGTCCTGGGCCTGAGCCTCGTCCTGAGCCTGAGCCTCGTCCTGAGCCTCGCCCTGAGCCTGCGTCCTGAGCCTGCGTCACAGGCCTGAGCCTGAGTCACCAGGTCCTGAGCCTCGTCCTGAGCCTGAGCCTCGTCCTGAGCCTCGTCCTGAGCCTCGTCCTGAGCCTGAGCCTCGTCCTGAGCCTGAGCCTGAGCCTCGTCCTGAGCCTGAGCCTCGTCCTGAGCCTCGTCCTGAGCCTGAGCCTCGTCCTGAGCCTGAGCCTCGTCCTGAGCCTCGTCCTGAGCCTCGTCCTGAGCCTCGTCCTGAGCCTCGTCCTGAGCCTGAGCCTCGTCCTGAGCCTCGTCCTGAGCCTGAGCCTCGACCTGGGCCTGGAGCCTCGTCCTGAGCCTGAGTTCCTGAGGCCTGAGCCCCGCCCTGAGGCCTCGTCCTGAGGCCTGGGTCCTGAGCCTCGTCCTGAGCCTGAGCCTGGTCCTGAGCCTCACCTGAGCCTCGTCCTGGGCCTGAGCCTCGTCCTGAGCCTGGGTCTGAGCCTCGCCCTGAGCCTGGAGCCTCTGAGCCTGAGCCTCGTCCTGAGCCTCGTCCTGAGCCTGGGCCTGAGCCTCGCCCTGAGCCTCGTCACAGGCCTGAGCCACGTCCTGAGCCAGAGCCTCGTCACGAGCCTGCGTCCTGAGCCTGGAGTCTCGGGCCTGAGGCCTCGTCCTGAGCCTGGGTCCTGAGCCTGAGTCCTGGGCCTGAGTCTGGGCCTGAGCCTGGAGTCACAGGCCTGAGCCTCGTCCTGAGGCCTGAGCCTGGTCCTGAGCCTGAGCCTCGTCCTGAGCCTGAGCCTCGTCCTGAGCCTCGTCCTGAGCCTCGTCCTGAGCCTGAGCCTGCCTGAGCCTCGTCCTGAGCCTGAGCCTGAGCCTCGTCCTGAGCCTCGTCCTGAGCCTGGGTCCTGAGCCTGGGCCTCGTCCTGAGCCTGAGTCCTGGGCCTCGTCACAGCCTGAGTCTCGTCCTGAGCCTCGTCCTGAGCCTCGTCCTGAGCCTCGTCCTGAGCCTCGTCCTGAGCCTGAGCCTCTGACCCTGAGGCCTGAGCCTGCGTCCCAGGCCTGAGCCTCGTCCCTGAGCCTCGTCCTGAGCCTCGTCCTGAGCCTGGTCCTGAGCCTGGGCCTGGGCCTGAGCCTCGTCTGAGCCTGAGCCTGGGTCCTGAGCCTCGTCCTGAGCCTGAGCCTCGTCCTGAGCCTCGTCCTGAGCCTCGTCCTGAGCCTCGTCCTGAGCCTGAGCCTCGTCCTGAGCCTCGTCCTGAGCCTCGTCCTGAGCCTGAGTCTGGGTCCTGAGCCTCGCCCTGAGCCTCGTCCCTGAGGCCTCGTCCCTGAGCCTCGCCCTGAGCCTGAGCCTCGCCCTGGAGCCTCGCCCTGAGCCTGAGCCTCGTCCTGAGCCTGGGCCTGAGCCTCGTCCTGGAGCCTGAGCCTCCTGAGCCTCGCCCTGAGCCTCGCCCTGAGCCTGAGCCTCGTCACAGGCCTGAGGCCTCTGAGCTCGTCCTGAGCCAGAGCCTCGTCCTGAGCCTCGTCCCCTGAGCCTGAGGCCTGAGCCTGAGTCTCGCCCTGAGGCCTCGTCCTGAGCCTCGCCCTGAGCCTCGCCCTGGGCCTGAGCTCTCGCCCTGAGCCTCGCCCTGAGCCTGAGCCTCGCAGGCCTGAGCCTCGTCCTGAGCCTCGTCCTGAGCCTGAGACCTGAGCCTCGTCCTGAGCCTCGTCCTGAGCCTCGTCCTGAGCCTGAGCCTCGTCCAGAGCCTGAGCCTCGTCCTGAGCCTCGTCCTGAGGCCTCGTCTGAGCCTGAGCCTCGTCCTGAGCCTGAGCCTCGTCCCTGAGCCTGGGCCCAGAGCCTGAGCCTCGTCCAGAGCCTGGAGTCCAGGTCTCGTCCTGAGCCTCGTCCTGAGCCTCGTCCTGAGCCTCGTCCTGAGCCTCTCGTCCTGAGCCTCGTCCTGAGCCTGAGCCTCGGCCTGAGCCTCGTCCTGAGCCTCGTCCAGAGCCTGAGCCTCGCCCTGAGCCTCGCCCTGAGCCTCGCCCTGGAGTCCTGGGCCCTGAGCCTGAGCCTCGCCCTGAGCCTGAGCCTCGCCCTGAGCCTGAGCCTCGTCTGAGCCTGAGCTCTGGGCCTGAGCTCTGGAGCCCTGAGCCTCGTCCTGAGCCTGAGCCTCGTCCTGAGCCTGGGCCTGAGCCTCGTCCTGAGCCTCGGCCTGAGCCTGGGCCCTGAGCCTCGCCCTGAGCCTGAGCCTCGCTGGGCCTGAGCCTGAGTCACCAGAGCCTGAGCCAGGTTCCTGAGCCTGAGCCTCGTCCTGAGCCTGGAGTCCAGAGCCTGAGGCTCGTCCTGAGCCTCGTCCTGAGCCTGAGCCTCGTCCTGTGCCTCGTGCTGAGCCTGGAGTCACTGAGCCTGAGCCTCGTCCTGAGGCCTGGGTCCTGAGGCCTCGTCCTGAGCCTGAGTCCTGAGCCTGAGCCTGGAGTCACAGGCCTGAGCCTGTGCCTGTTCCTGAGCCTCGTCCTGAGCCTCGTCCTGAGCCTGGTCCTGAGCCTGAGCCTGGGTCACAGGCCTGAGCCTCGTCCTGAGCCTGCCTGAGCCTCGTCTGAGCCTGAGCTCCTGAGCCTCGTCTGAGCCTGAGCCTGAGCTCACCAGGCCTCGTCCTGAGCCTCGTCCTGAGCCTCATCCTCAGCCTCGTCCTGAGCCTCATCCTGAGCCTCGTCCTGACCCAGAGCCTCGTCCTGAGCCTCGTCCTGAGCCTGAGCCTCGGCCCTGAGCCTCGTCTGAGCCTGAGCCTGAGCCTCGTCCTGAGCCTCGTCCTGAGCCTGAGCCTCGTCCTGAGCCTGAGCCTCGTCCTGAGCCTCGTCCTGAGCCTCGTCCTGAGCCTCGTCCTGAGCCTCGTCCTGAGCCTCGTCCTGAGCCTGAGCCTCGTCCTGAGCCTCGTCCTGAGCCTGAGCCTCGTCCTGAGCCTCGTCCTGAGCCTCGTCCTGAGCCTGAGCCTCGTCCTGAGCTCGACACACAGGGGTCTGTCACACTCTTCTGTTTCTCTGGAGTCTTTTCTTTGTTCTTCTTTTGTAACATTATTATTATTATTATTATTATTATTATTATTCCTCTTTTCTTCTGCTGTGCTTTAGTGCCCTCTAGAGGCCGCTGAGAGTACGACACGTCACTCCTGAACCATCCTCCAGAGCCAGATCTGAGTCCAAATGTTTGGACTAAAAATAGAGAGAACACTTTGTCCTGGAGCATCCGCAGCTTTTATTTGTTTGATTATTTCTGTGGAAGCAACGAGTGACATTCACTCTGAGCAGAGCTGGACACGGCACAAAAATATGATCGTGATTTTCTTGGTCCAGATCATGATTTGGATTTGATCTCGATTCATGTTCACTTTGTATTGTTCTATTGTCTTTAACAGAACTGCACCGTTTAGGAAAACTAACTGATTTTGTCACTTTTAGTCCCGATTTTGTCACATTTAGTTGTGTTTGTCATATTTAAACACGTCTTTGTTGTTTTTAGTCACGTTTTGTTGCTTTTAGTCAGATTGTAGCTGCTTTAAGTCATGTTTTTGTTCCTCTTAGTCACTTTTTTCTTTGTAGTCAGGTTTTTGTCACTTTGAGTCACTTTTTTCGCTTTTAGTCTGTTTTTTACCCTTTTTTAGTCATGTTTATGTCGCTTTTAGTCACGTTTTTATCATTTTTGTCTCTTGTTTCAGAACATGTTTGTACAAATCCAAACTACAGTGTGAGCAGTTTTTATTCAAATCAAAGCAACACATTTTTCTTTTTCTTTTAAAGAATTATTGCACTTCAAAATTCATCTTTGTGATTTGCTAATTAAATCTATTAAGAGTGTTTTTGTGTGGATTTAAGATAAGAAAAGAGATCCTTTATTTGTCCCACAATGGGGAAAAATTTGGTTTAATTGTGCCGCTCTGGCCTTTAAGAGGTAAATAAAGTCATCTGCTCAGAGGCTTCAGAGGCTAAACATCAGGAGAAAAAGTGTGTTTGAACAGACAGCTGCATTAAAGACACAAACAGTCAATCACCAGAACAACATTTAAAACTGCAGATTGTCTCAGGACCAGCTCAGGATTCCATTTTTATCACAGACTTAACTGAGCACCACATGGTTAAAGGGCCTCTGCAGTTCAGATAAATATATTTTAAATTTTGCCAAAGATTTTACCCCAGTTTAGCCATTTTTTTTTTTTTAGTTTTTAATTTCACTTCCTGGTTGTAAATGATGACGTCACACTGGGAAATGACCAAGAAACATCCTGCACCAAAACTCATCTGATGTCACAGATTCATTTTTTTTTTTGACAAATAAAAACATGTGACGCCTTTATTTTGTTGCATTAATGTTTAAAGGGTCAAAAAAGTACTTTATTGTGTGTATATTTGTCTCCCCAGAGTGATGTCATCAATCTGTCATTTTCATTCCACAAACAGCTCCTGATTGGTGTAAAACTATGTAAAACTATCATTTAAAGTCAAAAATCTCTAAATGTACGAGTTTTTCCTGTTCACCTGCAGCGTCTCACCTTCAAATGTATTTAGTTCTTTTAAAAATAGCGACGGGTCACAGAACATCACGAGCCACACGTCGATCGAGTCGTGATGACGTCGTGTGGAGCCTGTGAGTCCAGCCCTTTTCTGCAGCACTTTTTAGTTTTTTTAATAAAATGTGTCGAATAAATAAAGTGTAGAGTTCAGTTTTAGTCAAATGTCGTGAAAAGGTCTGTAGTTTGATTCCTTCAGGTGTAAAACTAAATGATGACAACTTGACACTGGGTAAAATAACTCACTTTATTATGTTTCATGATAAAAACAAACAAAAAATACACAGTGTTATCGTTCCTTAGACAGAGTTATTGTTTTTTACACATTTCTTCTTTTGGTGACAGAGGCCACTGGAGCCACTCGGGTTTTTCTGCTTCGTCTGAAACAGAAAACAAACTCGCGTCAGTCACAAACGACAAAACATCAGGAAGAAAAAGAATGAGGGAGAGAACGTGCTTCATCTGACTTTAAACACTGGAGAATTTAACTCTGAAAAAATAAGTTTGACCTGTTTTTTATTCTAGATTTCAGCCACAGAACTGTACGGTTTATAAATAAATGCATGAATTTTCTAAATCTGCAGAAGAAAAGTTGTTTACGGTGAAAGAACCAAAAAGATGAAGCTTTGAGGAGTTTAATTCAGACAAATGTGATTTATACATTCCTGTCTGTTAAAGGCCCTGTGCCTGATTTTTATTGTTTTGAAACGTGAAAAACAGAACTAGTTTTAGTTCGACTCTTCCATCGTCTCCTGTGTCTCTCACTTTAATTCAGTCCATCATAAATATTCCCTCCATGAGTTTAAAGCACTTTTCACCAGAGCGCTAAAGCTAACAAACATTAGCATGCTAATGCTGCACTTCCTTCTTCTCGTAGAATAAAGCGCTCCATAAACAGACGCAGAGGAAAAGTTGTGTGTCATTTTCACCTGAACAGAGGCTTTTACAATAATCTGTTCTGGAGCCACAGTTTTCTTTATTTCAGGCAAAAAAATTGTGACCTAGTTCTATTTTTGTTTCACAGCAGTAAAAATCAGGTACAGCCCCTTTAACCTGGACTCAATTGTTTTGGATCGAAGTCTCTGAATTTAAACGGTTTAAAATATGTGTTGAACATTTAGGCCAGAGCTATTCAACTTATGGCCCGGGGGCCATATTGTTCAACAATATATTTTCTTGTGTTTAATGGTTTGATCCGGCTTCAGTCCTGGTTCAGACCTGACTGGGATCTAGGCTTAGTTTAATTCTGGTTCACTGGATTGTCATTTTGAAATGAAGTCGTTTTTTTCCCACAAAAACCGATTATTTCATGTTTCTTGAACCAGATCTAATGCTGTGGAGGTTCAGTCATCCCACTGGGCACTGGTCCGGTCCAGCAGGCACGACCTCCAAAACGTTTGGCCCTCGGAGAAATTAAGTTGAAAACCCCTGATTTAGAGGGTAATAAAAAAAAATACACATAGAAAATGTACCTCGCAAATTCAGCGACTGAAATCCAGAATCTAAACAATTCAAACTCAGGAATGAGAAAAGAAATCTAATTTCTCCAGCATTTAAAATAAAAAATCTGATGATCTTCCATAAAACGTCTGGAGCAGGAATCACCGTGAACACCGTGAACCTCAGCTCCAGGACCAGAAACCACACCCAGTGACCAGCGACTGCAAACGTCCAGATTCAGCACAAACACCAGAAGAAGAAACACCTCCAGGCTGTGACTTCAACACGTGTTTGAATCTGTCACATGTGATTTCACTTGATTCGGTTTCAGATTTAAACATTTATCCTGTTTGTCCCATTTTGTCAGTTTGTGTAAAGTTGGGCCTTGTTTACAGTCTGGTTGCTATGGTAACAGAATCATATTTGTGTCGTGTTCAACAGGAAGTGACGTCATAAACTTTACACAAACTGGACAAATGTTTGAATCTGAGACAGAATCAGGTTCAACACATTTTAGTCAAACGTGAGTCTAAACTGTCAGACTTTAAGTAAAAGTACAGCTGCAGATGGGCACTTCCTGCTTCTCGTTGAATAAAACGCTCCATAAACAGAAGCCGAGAAAGTGCTGTGTGTCATTTTCACCTGAACAGAGGCTTTTACAATAATCTGAGCTGGACTTTATCACAAACACATCAGAACATGGACTAGAGCTGTTTGTACAGTTTAAAAACAGTAAAAAACAGGTACAGCCCCTTTAATGTGTCTTGTCATTTTTGTTGAATGTTTTGTTTAACACCGACTCATTTCTGTACTTTTACTTGATTCTTCTGTGTTACTTTCACCGCTGCAGGAGACCAGCTTGAATCTGCTCAGAGTTTGAGGCGTCTTTGGTTTGAGTTCAGGCCCAGTGTTTGGTTTGACACATTTAGACGAAAGATTATTATAATCATAACAACTAAAACAAAGCAAACATTAGCATTTCAGAAGCAAAATGAAGTGTTTTTAAATCAATCTTAAGTGCAAAAATATACCTATTCTGTCTGTTTACTTTATTTTGTCGTTCAGAAAGTTCTTTTTCACTGCAAAAAATGAATTTCGGGACAAGTTAAAATGTCGACTTCAGGCTGTGGTTCAGGTTATGGTTTTATAATTATGACTTTATTCAGTGCATTAATCCTGTTGCAAATATAAATGATAGTTTTTCACCAATCAGGAGCCGTTTGTGGAGAAAAGTTGAAGAATATGTTGAAAATGACATGAACAGATGACATCACACTGAGACTTTAACCCTTTAAAGTCTACATTTCAGTTTTGCATCTGTGAAGCTGCAGTTTGTGAAGAAATTTAGAAAAATAAAAGTTTAAATTTACAGAAAGTGTTCTAAAACAGAATCCCTCCCTCTGTGATGTCATCAAAAAGCGACGAACCACGAAAAAAAAAACCACGATTTACACAAAACTGACACAACTTTTTGATACTTTAAAGTGTCATTCAAGAAAATAAAGTTGTTATTGGGTATTATTTGTAAAATCCTAACTATTGTGTCATTTATGGGGGTTTTGGCCTTTATTTTGACAATGGTTGCTATGGTAACAGCTGTAGAGTTACCTCTAACTGTGGACATGAGCAGCAAATATGAAAAATATAAAAATAAGTGACATTTTAAACTGTCAAACGGGGGATAAATGGGCAAAATGTTTAGTAAAATCTTAAATCTGATCATGTTCAGTCTGATCTGTCAAACAGACTTTTGTGTAAACGACGCTTTAAACATTGATTCAACAAAATAAAGGCGTCATGTGTTTTCTTTGTCAAGTAGAAAAGTCTGTGACATCAGAGGAGTTTAGGTTCAGTGAGCAGGACGTTTGTTGGTCATTTCCCAGTGTGATGTCATCATTAAAAAATAAATAAATCTTAATTTCAGACGTTTTGACTGGTTAAAATCAGTGAAGATTATTTATTTGATGGAATGAGATTATTTTTTACTTGTTTCAAACTGTTTGACTTGTTTTTACCTCTTTTGCAAATGTATTTTCTTATTTTAAGATAAATTATCACTGGATCAGTCAGAAATACCTTTAAACCAGTGAAATATTCTGAATCGCACAAGAAATTAAATCTAATGGAGTCAAAACTACTCAAATCCAGATAAAAATGATGAAGTTATTTTAAGCGCGTTTAGATCTGTCTTTTTGCTGTGTTCATAAAACTATTTCAATGTTGTTTGGTCTCAATAATGGAGAATAATCTCAGCATTAACAGTCGACACAGTGACGTCTCAAACACAAACAGTTTTTACTCAAACTCTGAGCAGATCCAGAGCCGCAGAGGATTGTGGGTAAACAGTTTGAACCTTTGTCGCGCTCCGTGTCTTTGTCTCCAGGAGCGTAAGACAGCTCTGTCCAAGAGAAAACACAGCTCAACACGTCTGCAGCACCAGGACTTTCCCAGCATGCACCAGGACTGTCCCAGCACCAGGACTGTCCCAGCATGCACCGGGACCGTCCCAGCATGCACCGGGACTGTCCCAGCACGCACCGGGACTGTCCCAGCACCAGGACTGTCCCAGCATGCACCAGGACTGTCCCAGCACCAGGACTGTCCCAGCACCAGGACTGTCCCAGCATGCACCAGGACTGTCCCAGCACCAGGACTGTCCCAGCATGCACCAGGACTGTCCCAGCACCAGGACTGTCCCAGCACGCACCAGGACTGTCTCAGCATGCACCAGGACTGTCTCAGCACGCACCAGGACTGTCTCAGCATGCACCAGGACTGTCCCAGCATGCACCAGGACTGTCTCAGCACGCACCAGGACTGTCTCAGCATGCACCAGGACTGTCTCAGCATGCACCAGGACTGTCTCAGCACGCACCAGGACTGTCCCAGCACGCACCAGGACTGTCTCAGCATGCACCAGGACTGTCTCAGCATGCACCAGGACTGTCCCAGCACCAGGACTGTCCCAGCACGCACCAGGACTGTCTCAGCACGCACCAGGACTGTCTCAGCACGCACCAGGACTGTCTCAGCACGCACCAGGACTGTCTCAGCATGCACCAGGACTGTCTCAGCATGCACCAGGACTGTCTCAGCACGCACCAGGACTGTCTCAGCACGCACCGGGACTGTCCCAGCACGCACCGGGACTGTCCCAGCATGCACCGGGACTGTCCCAGCATGCACCGGGACCGTCCCAGCGTGCACCGGGACCGTCCCAGCGTGCACCAGGACTGCACCAGGACCGTCCCAGCATGCACCAGGACTGCACCGGGACCGTCCCAGCATGCACCAGGACTGCACCGGGACTGTCCCAGCATGCACCGGGACTGTCCCAGCACGCACCGGGACCGTCCCAGCATGCACCGGGACTGTCCCAGCATGCACCGGGACTGTCCCAGCACGCACCGGGACCGTCCCAGCACGCACCGGGACCGTCCCAGCACGCACCGACCGTCCCAGCACGCACCGACCGTCCAGCACGCACCGGGACTGTCCCAGCACGCACCGGGACCGTCCCAGCACGCACCGGGACCGTCCCAGCACGCACCGGGACCGTCCCAGCACGCACCGGGACCGTCCCAGCACGCACCGGGACCGTCCCAGCACGCACCGGGACCGTCCCAGCATGCACCAGGACTGCACCGGGACCGTCCCAGCACGCACCGGGACCGTCCCAGCACGCACCGGGACCGTCCCAGCATGCACCAGGACTGTCCCAGCATGCACCGGGACTGTCCCAGCATGCACCATGGATGTATTAAATGAACTGGATAAGCCCCGCCCCCTCTGTCTGTGTCCCAGATTGATTAGTGGTCGTGTGAGGTACTGCAGCCTTTTTCTAAAATGTCACATTATAATCACAGACAGGACTGAATTATTATCAGTATTTAAATAAAATAGAAGGAAATGTTCTTTTCTACCGTTTCTAAAATCACACAAATTACCGTTTTTATCTGAAGTGACGTCACACAAACATGTGTGAGTCACATGAACGAGCGTCGGACGATACAAACAGAAGCTCGTGGAAAAGGCTCGACTAGAGACACCTGTAAGTTGTATTTTATTTCATTTCAGACGCTTCACGTGTGTCTAACATGAAGAACACAATTACAATCACACAAGCTAACGCTAACACAAAGACCTGCAGCTGCTGGTCGTTCACGTCGCTCAAAGCATCATGGGGGATTGTGGTCACGTGGTGCCCTAAAGCAAAGATGGCCGCCTCCGTATCAGGAAGTAAAGCAAAGATGGCCGCCTCCGTATCAGGAAGTAAAGCAAAGATGGCCGCCTCCGTATCAGGAAGTAAAACAAAGATGGCCGCCTCCGTATCAGGAAGTAAAGCAAAGATGGCCGCCTCCGTATCAGGAAGTAAAACAAAGATGGCCGCCTCCGTATCAGGAAGTAAATGCAGAAGTAAGAAACTTTTTTGGGGTCATGTGACAATGAGCTCAGGCCACAGGAGGAACAGGGCGCCATTTTGGATTCATCTTCCAGGTTTTATTATAGTTCTATGGCATGCACCAGGACTGTCCCAGCATGCACCAGGACCGTCCCGGCACGCACCAGGACCGTCCCGGCACGCACCAGGACCGTCCCGGCACGCACCAGGACCGTCCCGGCACGCACCAGGACCGTCCCGGCACGCACCAGGACCGTCCCAGCATGCACCAGGACTGTCCCAGCATGACTGCGATTAACAAACTTTGTGAGTTTGAGAGACACTCCAGATCAACGAGAAGTGATTCATGAAACTAAACGGCCTGTGAGTCAAGACAAGTGTGAAGGAAAATTCTGATGCATTTTTATTTTGTTGTGAGTTCAGACCTGCTCCTGAGCTCTTTGGGTTTGCCATCTCGTGTTTAAGAAAGAGTTAGTTTGTGATGATTGTGTTTAGAGGCAGAAATGCTCCGAACAAGAGGAACATTCTCCAATAAGTGACGTCTAAAATCAGAAAAACGTCAATGATCAAGGTGTTTTTTGAGAGGATTTGGGGTTAAAAGAGGAAAAAGTCACTGGCCGAATGTGTGTTCTTTAAAGCAGCCACAAATGTATTTTGGGGAAGAAATACATTTACTTTTTAAAAGATAAATATGATGTAAAACTGACTTTTTTCTCTTTCAATCCTGTTCCAACAATGTTCCTCAACAAAAACACACCTGGAGTTACATTTAGCTTCATTCACAGTTTGATGAATCCTGGTTTGAAAATCCTCTCCCTCCGAGCGTCAAAAGCACTTCCTGCTGAACTCCCTGGACGTGTGACATTTTTCAATAACTGACGTCTTTCATTTTCAGTTTTAAGTTCTTAAATCATCATCAGACTTGCTCTGAGCATTTCTGCCTCTAAACACGATCATTACAACTGTGTGGCGGCTCAACACGGCTAGCACAACAAGCCATGTGTATCTACAGTGTGTCATTCCCTCTGCAGCCAGTAGATGGAGCCACAGCTACGTTACTCTGGTGTTAGTCGAGGCGGTGATATAAAGTTTTATGGTTCTTTGTGAAAACATAAGTGAAGACTCTCCAGAGCAGGTTTAAAAGTCAATCACAGACAAATAATGCAGAATATTTGTCCTTTAAACTGTTATTTCCCGCTTTGTGAACCTGTAAATATGTGTTTTATTGGGTGGCTGTACAATTTCTCTGTGTTTTTCTTTGTTTTGCAGCAAAAAGAGAAACCGATCTCCACTGAGGACATGAAGTGAAGTTGAAACAATAAAAACAAGCTGATAAAGAGAAAAGGTCATCTCCGCGGTCTCACCTGGAGGCATCCCGAGGCCAGAGTTATCGAAGAACTGCTTTGGACGGTTTTTCATGAGGAACTCGGAGCTGCTGGCGCCGTCGAAGAAGCGGCTCTTCTTAGGCGAGTCCAGGAGCCCCTTTCTCGGCGAGTCCAGGAGCCCCTTTCTCGGCGAGTCCAGGGCCCTGTTTCTCGGCGAGTCCAGGAGCCCCTTTCTCGGCGAGTCCAGGGCCCGGAGCTTCCGCGGAGACTCGCAGCGCTGGCGTTTGGGCGGAGTGCAGTCGGGATGAAGCGGCTCTCGTTTGTCGTTCATCTTCATCTTGAGCGCGCGCTGTTTCCACTTGGTGACGTCGGCCTGAAGACTGGACACCAGGCTGCAACACACGACCAGGCGACACCATTAAAGGAGAAACTCTGCAGGAAACAAACGTGTCCAACCTGCTCCTGATGTTTGATTCTTCCATTGAATCCACTCCATCCATAGATTTCTTTGTTCTCTCCAAATGCATTTTTGTCCCTCGAGACATAAGATGCTCCTACATCAAACTGTACAATCTGGACTCCACAAGATTCTGACACAACGGACACTTGTGGCTAAAAGCAACAAATCCACAACTAAAAGTGACAAAAATGCGACTAAACGTGAGTAGAATGTGACTAAAAGCGACAAAAACATTACTATAAGTGTGAAAAATGACTAAAAGTAAAAAAAAAACACTAAACTTAACAAAAAACCCCGCAACTAAACACGTCAAAGTGACAAAAATGCAACTAAAAGTGACAAAAACGTGACTAAAAGTGAAAAAAAAGACTAAAATTAACGAAAAAAGACTAAAAGTTAGTGATTTTTTAAAAGAATCGATCGTTGTTAAACTGATAGTCTCTTTCTGATGACCGTCTTAGTCTAGTTTTGTCAAAAGCGTCTTAAATGTGATTGCGTACCTCTCCAGTTCAGTGATTCTGAGACCGAGTTGCTTGTTCTCCTCCTCCAGTTTGTTCTTCTCCTGAAGAACATGAGTCTGGACCAGGCCTTTGGGTTGAACCAGACGAGCGTGAAGCGCTTCTCCCTCCAGACCTGAAACACACACTTCAGTCTTAGAGGAGCCGCCGTCAGAGCTCGGGGCGTTAGAGGAGCCGCCGTCAGAGCTCGGGGCGTTAGAGGAGCCGCCGTCAGAGCTCGGGGCGTTAGAGGAGCCGCCGTCAGAGCTCGGGGCGTTAGAGGAGCCGCCGCCAGAGCTCGGGGCCTTAGAGGAGCCGCCGTCAGAGCTCGGGGCGTTAGAGGAGCCGCCGTCAGAGCTCGGGGCGTTAGAGGAGCCGCCGTCAGAGCTCAGGGCGTTAGAGGAAGAAGGTCGTTCTTACACTGCTGGTCGTTCTGCTGCTGCGACCGGAGCGTTTCCTTCAGCCTCCTCAGAGACGTCGTCTTTCCCTCCAAAAGTGCCGTCAGCCTCTGAATCCTGAGCAGACGGGACAGAGACAAACTTCAGACAAGACGCGACGAAGAGTCAAACCTCCGACTCTGAAGCACAACTCACTCGTGTTTGTACTTTTCTGTCGACGTCTCAAGCTCCAGCTCCAGTTTAGAGACTTTACTCCTCAGTTTGTCCACATCAGCAGAAGCCTCAACCTGTAAGAGACGCACACAGAGACAAACACAGACAGACAGACACAGAGACACACACAGACACACAGACGGAGACACATACACACACAGAGACAAACACAGACAGACAGACACAGAGACACACACAATTAGTCATTTGAATGTGCCATGCACATCATGTGTGTGGCCTGTAGGAGGTGCTGTCCCTCTGGTGTTTGTGATCAGGTAAAGCACAGTTTATTGAACGCCATGATCTGAGTTTTTATCCCTTTTATTATTATTATGATGAAGTTTTACTAGAAATAAAGAAACTATTTTCATAAAGATTGTTGTCTGCCTCAGATTTGTCCATGGCTGACAATTATTCTTCTTCTTACTATTATTTAGACGCCATAAACCAGACGTGTCACTCGCTCGTCTCAGAGCGACAGCCCTCAGTCTAAAGACTACAGCTGCCACAGAGTCACCCACACATGATTATTTATGTTGTGTGTGAAGAGAAGATGAGTTTGATGTTGTATGTATACATTTTAGACTGGAGCACATTTGTACACGGATGTTACCTTCACATTTTAACTTGAGTTTATCTTTTACCAGAGCATGTGCCCCCTAGTGGTGGCGCTAAACATCTGTGAAGAGAGTTTATGCCACAGGCCGGCCCTGATCGACAGTCACAAGTTTTATGTTTCTTTTTCATGAAGTGCACAGAGGATGGTCACCTGGGCCTGGCTCTGCTGTCGCCTGCTGCGGAGCTCCTCCACACAGCGCTCGCTCTTCTGCAGCTTTTCACGCGTGTCCTGGAGCTCCACATGTGTGTCCTGGAGCTTTTTAAGCGTGTCCTGGAGCTCCACACGCGTGTCCTGGAGCTCCACACGCGTGTCCTGGAGCTCCACACGTGTGTCCTGCAGCTCCGTCTGCAGCAGCTGAGTGGCTTCTTTATAAGAGCAAACCTGACGCTCAGCTTTGACCTGGGCCTTTTGCAGCTCCTCTTTCTCCAGGACCAGGCTCTGCAAACACCAGGACTGTGTGAATATTTAAAACAGCAGCTGCTAAAAGCTCCGGAGAGAATTCAGAAACATCAGAACATTCAGAGTTTAGTAATGAGAGTGAAACATTCTCCTGTAAAAGCTCAAAACACTAAACTAAAATGTGAAAGAGCTGCTACAGTCTGATAACATAAAACTCTACAATCCCGAAAAATATTGTCCTATTCACCTTATTCCGGAAGTTGCTGTACACGCCATCGTCTTGTTTCCGTTGTAGTTTACATGAAGCAGACGACCTCAACAGAAAATAAGTTCTACTCGAACAAAAAGCCATTTTCAGACTCCAGGAAATCGTTGTGTTGTGACTTGTTGTTGCTCGTGTTCATTTAACATTTTACACAAATCAATCTACTTTATGTAACATTTTAGTGTCAGACTTTTCCCTCGTTCGTCATTAGCTTTAACGGAGTTCTCGTCAAACGGAAGTGCGTTTACAACAAAAGTGCGTATCTGTGGCAAAAAACAGCAAAAGTGGGCGGGGCAGAATAAGGTGAATAATCTGACTTAAAAGTAAAATCCTATTTCCAGCGCCCCCTGCAGCTCATATTTTTCACCGACAGACTTTGGATCACACACAGTTCAATGACCTTTCGCTTCTTAAACATGTTTCTGAGTCCAAGTGTTGAGGCAATTCATTGTTGTGTTGAGTTGAAGTGTCCTTTATCTCCCCCTGAAGTTAGCAAACAAGCTAGCTAAGCGCTGCACAGTCAAAGCAACAACGAGAAACTACTTTCACTTTACATTTGACCCTTTAAAGTTCATTTGAGCAAAAGAAAAGCTCCAGAAACAAAAATGAGGCAAAAAAAGAGCAAAAGATCACGTTTGATGAGTCGGAGCTGCTCATTATTCTGCCTCAGAGGAAAGTGCAGTGACATTTTAGAAAGAACGTGACGTGCAGAACCTTCATGAGGCTGAAACACTTACTTGGAGCTGGTCCCGGGTCGTGCGCAGTTGACCCTGCAGCTCGTGATTGTCTTTGAGAAGAGATGCCTCGGTTTTGAGAGGAGCCGCCTCCAGGCCGCGCTGCAGAGTGAACCTCTTACTCCTCTCGTCGTCCAACAGAGTCTGAGCCTGAGCCGCCTGGAGAGTCAGCTCCGTCAGCAGGTCCTGGTGCTCCTCCGAGACGGACTGGAAACAGAACATTACACATGTGCTGCTAGAACCATCACACACGTGCTGCTAGAACCATCACACACGTGCTCCTAGAACCATCACACACGTGCTCCTAGAACCATCACACACGTGCTGCTAGAACCGTTACACATGTGCTGCTCTGAGACAATAGTGCGTCATTAACCCCTTGTGTCACTGAGGCCAGTCCGGTCTGGGTCTGGGTCTGGGTCTGGGTCACGTACAGATTGTTACACCAGCTCTGGTTTACTGTGGTCCGTTTTTGACCAAAGCTTCGTTGTTTCATGAAAGACACTCGTCTAATAACATGAAAGCCGCACCAGACCGCTTAAGCGTCCGACAAAATATTTGATTTGATGTTGTGATTTTAGGCTCTTTCTGACTCTTAGAGGACCTGTACAGGACCCACGTGGGCCCCAAACCAGAGCCGGACCAAAGTCAGTGTAGACCAGGGGTGAGTGTTCCACTGATATCACTTTATCACTCTCCTGTACCTTCAGGTCCCTCTCCTGTACCTTCAGGTCCCTCTCCTGTACCTTCAGGTCCCTCTCCTGTACCTTCAGGTCCCTCTCCTGTACCTTCAGGTCCCTCTCCTGTACCTTCAGGTCCCTCTCCTGTACCTTCAGGTCCCTCTCCTGTACCTTCAGGTCCCTCTCCTGTACCTTCAGGTCCCTCTCCTGTACCTTCAGGTCCCTCTCCTGTACCTTCAGGTCCCTCTCCTGTACCTTCAGGTCCCTCTCCTGTACCTTCAGGTCCCTCTCCTGTACCTTCAGGTCCCTCTCCTGTACCTTCAGGTCCCTCTCCTGTACCTTCAGGTCCCTCTCACGTACCTTCAGGTCCCTCTCACGTACCTTCAGGTCCCTCTCCCTCTCCCGTACCTTCAGGTCCCTCTCCCTCTCCCGTACCTTCAGGTCCCTCTCCCTCTCCCGTACCTTCAGGTCCCTCTCCCGTACCTTCAGGTCCCTCTCACGTACCTTCAGGTCCCTCTCACGTACCTTCAGGTCCCTCTCACGTACCTTCAGGTCCCTCTCACGTACCTTCAGGTCCCTCTCACGTACCTTCAGGTCCCTCTCCCTCTCACGTACCTTCAGGTCCCTCTCACGTACCTTCAGATTGCTGTTCCTCTCCTGCAGCAGTCTCGTTCTGAGCTGCTGCTGAGCGTCGAGGAAGGAGTCGAGAGCGTTGACGTCCACGGGCTGCGAGCCACAGATCTCCTGTAGCTTGGCCTCGTAGCTGCTCTTCTCCCTCATCTCGACCGAGAGCTCGCCGCGGTACAACTCCCACATTCTGTCCACCGTGCGGTTCATTTTCTGCAGCGACACAAAACAGACGCAGCACAATGTGAGGCGGATTTAAGAGTCTGTCATTTCTAATCCTCAGTTTATGCAAATGTTTGTGTTTTTACGATTGAGGCAAAGGTTCAGGTCTAAAAGTGGCCACAATAAACCTCTAAAGGTCTGAAATAGGGCTGCAATATATCGGGAAAAAAACAAACAAAACACAGTTATCAAGATAATAACGAGTGTGATATGAATACTGCAAAGATGTGAAGCAATCTCCGTTGGTTAAATGAATTAATCTTGCGTTTCTTGCTTGTTTTACTTTGGACCAATCAGACACAACCATAAATATTCACCTCCATTAGGTCAGTTTATCAAAGTGAATTATAAGTGTTTTATTGTTAAAGCTGTTGCTTCAAAATTCTTATACATTTTTATATTCATTTCATTTTTCATACACATAAATGAAGGTGAATAAAATGTCTAAATTGTTTAAAATGCCTGAGTAATCTATTTTTATGGTTTGTAGAAAAATGGACCAAACACCTCCAAACGTCTCTAATGTGTGTATATTTGTACTTAAGTAGATTTTAAAGTAAGACTTGAGCACTTCATCATTATCCTAGAAATTAAATCAAAAATATGCACAAATGAGGGAAAATATTGCAATAAACCATCGTTTTCCGCCACATGACACACATATCGCACTCATTTCCAATATCGTGCAGCCCTAGTTTGAAAAGTGCCAGACCTGCAGGTGGCGCTGTCTCCTGTCCAGGAGCTCCTTCAGACGCAGCTTCCACACAGACACAAAGTCCATGTGTTTGATGCTGAAGCTCGGAGCCTGCGCTCGGCACAGAAGGACGTCCTGCAGACGCCGCTCTTCAAACACCTCCACGTCCCTCTGCAGCAGATCTTCAAACAGCTGCCGGCAGCTCTTCGTCGACTTCCGCAGCTGCACCTGAGGACGACGGCAGGTTTAGATCCACAACGGCCGTGCGTGGCCTCCGCAGAAGGACGCACTCACGGTCATGAGGCCGATGCTCTGGACGGCCTGCACGCACAGGTGGTTGACCGCGTCCACAGCCTGGACGGTGCGTTCAGGCAGAGCGCCGAGGCAGGACGGAGCCGACAGGACTCTGGACTTTGTGTTCACTCGAACATCGTCTGATGTCGAATCCGCTAAGGTCTTGTACTTCTTGAGCACCTTCTGCAATGAGTCACAATATTGTGTTTTTCATATTATTAGCCTTTAGCCAGCAGATGGCGCCTAGCACTGTACACAATTTAGTTATGTTAGCCCTTTAAGAGACGCGATGGTCAGGTTGGCAGGAGCAGTGATGGTGTTAGAGGTAGAAATGCTCAGATCGACTCGACAATGATTAAAGGACTTAAAACAGCAGAGGATTCTCAGATAAATGACGTATGAAGTCTGAAAATACGTCACTGATCGAGGGAGTTCAGCAGGACGTGTGTTTGACGCTCGGAGGGAGAGGATTTTATAATGAAGTAAAGTAAGTTTATTTATAGTGGTCACAAAGGACTTCACACAAAAAAAGTTAAAATACAGAAAAATAAAACACAACAAGCAAAACATGCAACACTGACAGTAAAATCAGTCCCTAAAATGTCTGTAATTAAAATGTTTGTGCAAAAAAGAACGTTTTAAGTTTGCTTTTTAACTAAATCGACCGAGTCCAATGAACGCAGGGAGAGCGGTGACTGATCGAGAGAATGAACATCCTTAGAACAGTGTGAATGCAACTTCGTGTATCTTTCTGATGATGAAACATTGTTAGAACAGGATTAAAAGCTCTAAACAGTCGCTCAGAACGTGTGTCCTTTAAAGCCTCGAGAGACAGTGACGTCGTACCTGAAGGGTCAGTGTGGAGCGCTCCAGCAGCTGCTCTTCAGGCCCAAAGCTCAGCTGCTCCCTCAGCTCTGAGATGGTCTGCTCTGCTTCACTCAGTGACTGAACACAGAAGGATTCAGAGTCAGACACAACCAGAAAGAACCGATAAGAAAGAGTGAGACCTTCTCCAACCTGCTGCAGGACCTGTGCTTCAGAGTCTCTCCTCCTCAACATCTCCAGCTCTTTAGTCAGTGGCTCCACCTTCAACAGAAACAATATTTTATGTAGAGTTCAGTTTTCTGCTCTAATGTAGAGCTGCTCGACTTGTTGTTTCTTGTGCACTTTAGTCCAACCCCTGCTCCGAGAAAAACTAGTGGAATCTTACAGACGAAAAGAACGGAAAAGAACAGGAAAAGAACGAGCCGAGCAGCACGTCAAATCTGGGGACAATGAATAATATCTGGATTAAAAAGGGTGCATTTTATATAATTATGATAATGGCCGTTATAACTCCAGAAAAACATACTTATCTGTGATAATTTATTCTAGATCATTGTGGTTTTCACTTGTAAAAGCGTAATTCTATCACTGAGCTCTGGATCAAATGTCAAATATGTTTCTGTCCAAACGAGCAAAACTTCCACACCGCAAAATAATGTAAAAATGTGAACAGAAGCCGTGAAACCACAGAATAAATCCACATTAGTCAGAATACTTTTAGTATTAAACATCTGAGCTCCAGAGCTGCTGCGTCTGACACAAAAGTGTGTCTTTTGGTCTCACCTTTTCCACTTTGTTGTGCACATTCTCATCCAGACGTCTCTTTTCCTCTTTGAGCTTTGAAATGTATGAATTTTACCTACATCATTTCCGTCCAGTTTTATGGTGAACCACAGCTCATACAGTCAAAGCAAATATATGTAATAATTCTAGATTAAACTATGATTCAAAACAGTGACAGTGTTGGTTCTACTGGATCTAAGCGCTGCCTTTGACACAGTGGACCACACTGTTAAACAGACTGAAGCACCTGGTGGGCCTCTCTGGTACTGCACACAAGTGGTTTACATCCACAGACAGAACATTCATGGTGCGTTTGGATACCTGTTCCTTCAAAGTCCACAAAATCACACGTGGTGTGCCCCAGGGTTCAATTTTAGGCCCTGTGCTCTTTAACCTATACTTGCGCCCTCTGGTGGTGTCATTAGGAGAGGACTGTGGACGTTAACTCCATGTCTCCTGATGACTGGGGCACACCACACTTTCTCCAGCTTAACCAGAAGAAAACTGAGGTTAAAGATAAAAGCTGCAGCACTTGCCTTGAGTTTGTTCTGCTGCAGGTCGCTCTCCAGGCGGCTCCTGTCTGCACTGAGCGTCTGCAGAGAAGCCTCCAGATCTTCTTTCTACAAGAAAAAGTGTGCTGTACTTAAATAGTGAACTTTATAAAGTTCTAGAGTGTAAATACTGCAGATAAAGTACCTCCTGCTGAAGTCTGACCATGTTCTCCTGAGTCTGTGCCTGGCTGAGCTCACTCTGCAGTGAAGCCTGAGAACACACACAGTTTAGGACCGTCCTGGTGTTCATGTGTTGGAGCTAAAGTGAGCAGCACGTACCGAGTGTGTGGTGTGGTCCAGGAGCTGCTGCAGCCGCTGCTTCTCTTGTGTCAGAGCCTCCAGAGCCTCAGTGAGAGCGCTCACTCTGGACACGAGCTGCTCCGTCTGCTCTGAGGACCTGCCCCTGTCGGCTTCAGCGCGCTGCAGCTCTGAGCTCTGTTTGAGGCACAAGGGTTTCATCAGGATCACACTCTTCTCACACTTCAGGAAAACATAACATCTTAATGTCCTGATGCAGCCCGAGATGCAACTAATGATTTATTTAAAAGTCGACAATGAAAACGAAAAGATCTATGAAAAATTATTTCTACAATAAAAGGTTGAAATATGAGACTGAAGGCCTCTGGATGGAAAATATTGACAAATAAAGTATTATTTTTATTGACATTTTGATTTAATAATGCCAGTGTATATTTGATTTAAAAAAACAACACTTCTTTCCATGTGTTTGAGAGTGTTTAGTCCAGAGAGACATTACTATTAGAGAAATACAACTCTTAGTCACATATTCACCATTAGTGGAGCAAATCCATAGCCGCGGGAACTAGGGGTGCAGAGGGTGCAATAGCACCCCCTGCTGGATGGTAAACTCAATGGGAACTGTGGGAACAGGCTCATTGCTGGTTTTGCCCTGAGCAAAACTATATCTTTTCAAGGTAACATTATAAAACGACACAGTTTCTGTTCTAATACATATGGTATCTTTACTTTTATCAAATGTTTTTCCAGTCAACTATATGCCTGCAGGTTAAAGTCAGGGAAAACTAAACCTGTGATGGTGCGCGGCGCACTGACCTGAGCGCGCAAACCGCTGTTTACCGCTGTTTGTACATTCTCTAAAGTGTGACAAAATAAATGAGGAAATGACACCCCCGGGCTGGATTAAGAGGTGAAACTACACCGCAGACGCATAAATGTGAGGACTTTGCTGGAGTTACAGGCTGCATGTGCAACAACTCGTGTTTGAATCTGACGCGACGCATAAGGAGCAAAGGGAGTTTACGCGGAAAGACAGCGGCACAAATCCACGTTTCCTCATCTCACAGAGGGGGGACTTTGCTTCATCTGAGCGTCTGAGCGGTGAGTGAACTGATGAAGTCGCTGTACGTCGCGGGGAAATTGAAGTGAAATGAAGTAAACAGCTGGTTGTTGCACCGTGTGGCTGTCGTAACACTACAGGGTCCTACTGTGTTAAACATTGATATTATTTACTTTGGCACATGTCCTGTTGACCATCGCCAAACGACATTTTCACGCGTAGAAGTCGAGGCTCATGGTTTCATACAGACACCTGCTCGTGCGTGTGTGTTTGAGTGTGCATGTGTGTTTGTGTGTGCGTGAAGTGCGTCTGGGCGCTGACCCTGTCCTGTAGCAGAGAGTCAGGAGCAGCGTCTAATAATTTACTCTTTGTGCCTTTTTTCTGGTGTATCTTGATCATTCTACAAGCGTTACATGGGTCCTGACGCTATTTTTGTGTGAGTACCCTTAGTTGGCCCTAAATAAACTTATGTAACTGCATGAAAAAAAAAAAAAAACAAAAAAAAAAACTGCACCCCCTCTCAAAATGACGTTCCCGCGGCTATGAGCAAATCTGTGACGTGTCTAGAGCTGCAACAATAACTTTTTCATAAGAAACTCAGACCTGTCTCTGGAGCTCAGAGAGTCTGTCCTGACTCAGTCTTTCTAAGTCCAGGTTCTTTTGGTTCTGCTCCTGAAGCCTCTGCTCCAAAGACTCCACCATTCTCTGAGTCTCCTCCAGCTGTGAAGACAAGAAATAAATGTATGAAACTAAAGAACTGTTCACATCGTCTTGAAACAAAAACAATTCAAATATTCAACACAGCCACTCCGAGAACGAGCCAAATGTGCTTTTTGAATCCAAAATCTGAGGCTGCTCTGAGAAGTTAAAGATCATTCCACGATAAACAGATGCAGCACTTGCCTTGAGTTTGTTCTGCTGCAGGTCGCTCTCCAGGCGGCTCCTGTCTGCACTGAGCGTCTGCAGAGAAGCCTCCAGATCTTCTTTCTACAGGGAAAAGGATTCTAATTTTTTAGTTTGATTTTACTCTGTGTGACCCCTCTTTAGTCCAGGAGTGATTCGTGGTGGACAAAAATGCATCAGAAAGTCGTTTTGGGAAGGAAATTTTCTTTTAAATGTTGATGGATTTGAGAAGTAAACTGAAGGAACAAATAAAGATGAGGGTAGTTTTATCGGACAGGGATAAATGTGGCTAAATGAAACTCCATCAAAGGCCAAACACAAATGGACCTTTGCATTTGTTGAGGCCGAGCTTTTAGAGACGATGAGGTCCAGAGCGTGACCCGACAATGAGTGGGTTTATTATTGTGTTCAAGTTCAAATGATGTAAATAAATCAAAGAACCGTTTGGCAAAAGCGCCGTCGCTATTATCAGTATGAACATTGAAGTCTCCACAAAAGATTATTAAATCATGTTTGTTGATCATTTCTGACAGAATCTCAACAAATTCAAATTAAAATGTGGTTGGACGACAAAGAGTAGAACTGGGAGGATCGTATCGAAGTAACAAGTTGACTCAGCAAAATGTGGGTATCGATACTGATCTGTAAATACTGATACTATTTATGTACATTTTAGGGCGAGACATTAGGACCAATTTCCTCATAGTTTTGTGTCAAACTCTTCCGCAGCAGCAGACTGGACTGAACCACCTGAGTCAGGTCCGGTTTGTCTTTTAGAGCCCGTTTTAAACACTGTTTTTGAACATATATTTGTTTAAATGCCTTCACTCGTGAGATGAGTATCGAGTATCAAAGAAATTCCCCCCAAAAAGTACTTGGCATCAGATCAATACAAAAGAATCAGTAATAAAGATGTCTCGATGTCTCGTGAGATTGAAACGCCTCTAGATTGTGGAGCACCTACAGAGTAATCAACACAATTATTTTTAATATATTGGGTTTTTTTTTTCAATGCAACCCCTGAAGAGTGCAATAACCTCCAGGAAGAATTATTATTTAAGAGAATATCCAGGTATAAACCGCGTTGTTCTTTATCGTCTTATAATGCCATATTTCATTCATTTATTTGTAAAACAGAAAACTTACCAAAGGAAAGCAGTTTTTAGGCTCGCTTTTAGTTCATTTTTTTTAAACAAGTTGAATGTTAATGTTATAAAAAAAACTACTGAGAATCTTGTCTCGTGACGCCCCTCGTGAGCTTAAAGCAGATCCACGAGGGCTCAGTATTAAATGTGTTAAAAGATCCCAGAGGAACTGCGACGTATTGTGTTTAAGATCTGAACAATGTCAGTACTTTTCCTGTTTGTGTGCAGCGTGAGAATGAAACACGATGCAGTGTGTTATAACACCAGCTCGACTGCTCCTTCACGGACAGTAAATGTTTGAAAGCTCTTACATCAAGCAGCAGCTGGTCCTTCTGCTCCGAGAGAGTCTGCACAGACTCATCCCTCTGAGAGATCTGCACACACAAAGGACCTCCATGAAGCAAAAGAACAGAGAGCGGAGCCCGAGGAGCCGCCTGCACAGACCTGGAGCTGCAGCGAGTGTGTGGTGTGGTCCAGGAGCTGCTGCAGCCGCTGCTTCTCTTGTGTCAGAGCCTCCAGAGCCTCAGTGAGAGCGCTCACTCTGGACACGAGCTGCTCCGTCTGCTCTGAGGACCTGCCCCTGTCGGCTTCAGCGCGCTGCAGCTCTGAGCTCTGTTTGAGGCACAAGGGTTTCATCAGGATCACACTCTTCTCACACTTAATGTCCTTGAAAACTGATGCAGCCCGAGATGCAACTAATGAGTTAATTGGACCTCGACAATCAAACCATTATTTCTGTCGTAGTAAAGGTTACAGGGTCGTCATCCGGACGCTGTTAGAAGATCGAGACGTTTCAGCATTTATCCAGAAGTCATTGTCAGTCCGTGAGCTGGTCTGGACTGGCTTGTGCTGCTCTGAGCTGAGAGCCTGGATAGAAGTCCAAACGTCTCGATCTTCAAACAGCGTCCGGATGACAACCTTGTAACCTTTTCTACGACGGAACACGCCTGAACAATCAGGGATTACATCGACATTATTTCTATTGTACAATGAGACTTTAAATGTAATATTTCCACAATAAATGTAGAAATGTAAAGGCATTTAGATGGAAAATATTCACAAATTAAGTGTATTTGTTATGAAAATAAAATAGTTTATTCTTTACATTTTGATTTAATAATGCCGCTGTTTTTGTTATAAAAATGTATTTTGTTTGTTGTTTGTTTTAGAATCTGTTCAGTCCAGACAAACATTACTATTAGACAAATGATTCTTACAGTCACATATTCAGCATTAATTAAATCTGTGACGTGTCTAGAGCTGCAACAATAAGCTTTTCATAAGAAACTCAGACCTGTCTCTGGAGCTCAGAGAGTCTGTCCTGACTCAGTCTTTCTAAGTCCAGGTTCTTTTGGTTCTGCTCCTGAAGCCTCTGCTCCAAAGACTCCACCATTCTCTGCGTCTCCTCCAGCTGTGAAGACAAGAAATAAATGTATGAAACTAAAGAACTGTTCACATCGTCTTGAAACAAAAACAATTCAAATATTCAACACAGCCACTCCGAGAACGAGCCAAATATGCTTTTTGAATCCAAAATATCTGAGGCTGTTCTGAGAAGTTAAAGATCATTCCACGATAAACAGATGCAGCACTTGCCTTGAGTTTGTTCTGCTGCAGGTCGCTCTCCAGGCGGCTCCTGTCTGCACTGAGCGTCTGCAGAGAAGCCTCCAGACCTTCTTTCTACAAGAAAAAGTGTGCTGTACTTAAATAGTGAACTTTATAAAGTTCTAGAGTGTAAATACTGCAGATAAAGTACCTCCTGCTGAAGTCTGACCATGTTCTCCTGAGTCTGTGCCTGGCTGAGCTCACTCTGCAGTGAAGCCTGAGAACACACACAGTTTAGGACCGTCCTGGTGTTCATGTGTTGGAGCTAAAGTGAGCAGCACGTACCGAGTGTGTGGTGTGGTCCAGGAGCTGCTGCTTCTCTTGTGTCAGAGCCTCCAGAGCCTCAGTGAGAGCGCTCACTCTGGACACGAGCTGCTCCGTCTGCTCTGAGGACCTGCCCCTGTCGGCTTCAGCGCGCTGCAGCTCTGAGCTCTGTTTGAGGCACAAGGGTTTCATCAGGATCACACTCTTCTCACATTTCAGGAAAACATAACATCTTTCATCTTTACGTCCTTGAAAACTGATGCGTCTAGAGCTGCAACTAATGATTTACAAATTACTTTTTTTTTTTTAAGTCTCAATGTTCAATAGGAATAAAAGGTTGAAATATGGGACTGAAGGCCTCCAGAGAGAATATACACAAAAAAGTGTATTATTTATGAAAATCATAACTTGTAACTTGTTTTTCTTCAAATGTTTAATAAAAACAAACTGATTTTTAGTGTTAAAATATGAAAAACAATAACAATCAAGTACAGTGTCTTTAATAATGCCACTGCCTTTATTATAAAAGGTATTTTTATGTGTGTTTTAGAGTCAGTTTAGTCCAGAGAAACATTATCATTATCAAATCATATTATTACAGTCAATCAATTGTTGCAGCCCTAGATGTGGCACAGATTTAGTTTTTCATAAGAAACTCAGACCTGTCTCTGGAGCTCAGAGAGCCTGTCCTGACTCAGTCTTTCTAAGTCCAGGTTCTTTTGGTTCTGCTCCTGAAGCCTCTGCTCCAAAGACTCCACCATTCTCTGCGTCTCCTCCAGCTGTGAAGACAAGAAATGAAAACTGACGGTCGCCTCTTCATTTCTTTTTACTGTTTGCGTCACTGGCACCGCCCTAAATTGGTTGAAGTTGAGAGTGGGGTTCCCCAAGGGTCAGTCCTGGGGCCCCTTCTGTTCACCCTCCACGTGCTGCCGTCAGGTCAGATTTATGCAGCACTAATGTGTCTTATCACAACTTTGCAGACGACACTCAGATCTATGTCTCACTGACGGCAGGTGTCTCACTGTCACTGACGGCAGGTGAATATGGACCATTCACAGATCAGTGGTGGATGCTAAACTTTCTCCAACTGAACTCAGACAAGACTGAAATCCTCGTCTTTGGCAGAAAAAACAACTGTCAGCGTCGCCTCCAGTCTCTCGCTCTAAAACCTACAAATCAAGCTTGAAATCTAATGGACTCAGACTTGAACTTTGACAGCCACATCAGATCAACAACAGCCTTTTACATCTAAAAAACATTCCCAAAATTAAAAGTATTCTGTCTAAACCAGCCTTGGAGAGACTTATCCATGCATTTGTAATTCATTTATCTAACGTTTATAGCTACAATTGCAGGTATAACTTAATGTCTATGTTCATCGAGCTCATTACGGTCCTTTATATCAGGATCACCTTTTGTCCATCTTTTTACAAAACTAAAGACTCTGCAATGACCCACATGTTAAACTCACTGAAGAACGCTACACTGATTTTTTTACCCTCCACACGTTGCCTGGAGGACCTGTCTGTGCTGGATGGACTGTCTAGAGGAGCCGTCTGTCCAGAGGAACTCTCCCTCATTAGATGATCCACCTTCCTTCCTCTTGAATGGTTCTGGTCCAAATGTCAGTCCTGGTCCAGTCCGTCCTATGTGAGCAGGATCGCTCCTTCATGTGGTTCTCCCAGAGGTTTCCACTTTTTCCCACAGGGTTTTTGTAGTTTTTCTTTGAGAGAAGGAGGGTCAAGGACAGGGGGCGCTCTGGGACATTTATCCACGGCTAAATTCTATTGAACATTGTTTAATTTAACTGCTGTGATCCATCAAGGCAACTGTTGCTGTGATTTTGGGCACTACAAAATAAACTGAATTGAACTGACATTGGCACAAAAATGTTCAGATCAAATTTGCTGGAATACAATCCAAATATCAAACACAGCCGCTCTGAGAACAAGTCAGATATGCTTTGAGAAACTAAAATCTGCTCTGGAGAATTTAAAGATCATTCCACGACAAACAGATGCAGCACTTGCCTTGAGTTTGTTCTGCTGCAGGTCGCTCTCCAGGCGGCTCCTGTCTGCACTGAGCGTCTGCAGAGAAGCCTCCAGATCTTCTTTCTACAAGAAAAAGTGTGCTGTACTTAAATAGTGAACTTTATAAAGTTCTAGAGTGTAAATACTGCAGATAAAGTACCTCCTGCTGAAGTCTGACCATGTTCTCCTGAGTCTGTGCCTGGCTGAGCTCACTCTGCAGTGAAGCCTGAGAACACACACAGTTTAGGACCGTCCTGGTGTTCATGTGTTGGAGCTAAAGTGAGCAGCACGTACCGAGTGTGTGGTGTGGTCCAGGAGCTGCTGCTTCTCTTGTGTCAGAGCCTCCAGAGCCTCAGTGAGAGCGCTCACTCTGGACACGAGCTGCTCCGTCTGCTCTGAGGACCTGCCCCTGTCGGCTTCAGCGCGCTGCAGCTCCTCCTCAAGACTCTTTATCTGCACAAAGGATCAGAACACATAAAACCCTGTACGTCTCCTGGTCGTCTGTTTTGTGACATCGTGTTCCAGATAAAGTCTCACTTGTGCTTTGAGTAGCTCCGGCTCAGCAGCAGGACTCTGTGTCTGTGCTGCCTCCAGCTGCTGAATGCGCTCCTTCAGTTTAAGGTTCTTCTCTTGAAGGACACGAAGTTCATCCTGGACTTCAATCATCTGTTTGATGGAAAAACATTTTAAAACATGTAAATCAAAAGATGTCAATAACTGCTCAAATGATGAGTATTCATTAGAGACTGACAGGTTAGAAAACTGAAAAAGTCCAAAGTAAGGCTGAAACAAACGATTAATCGCAACTAAATCGAATATTTAAATAATCGTTAACCAATTTGATGAATGAATATTTGTTTTTTTTAACTATACACAACCTCCAAAACCTGTCGTGCTGCTGAAAGAAGGTTTTCCCACAGACGGAGCAGGAATTACCACAAAATGACACAAGCAGCCTGTGAAGTGAAGTGTTTTTAATCAAGAAAACCATTTTGTTGTGAGTACGCTCTTGGAAGATGTTGTCAAACCGCATTTCTTTTGCTTCTTCTAATTTAAATAATGTTAAAATCTCATTCACCAGCCTTTTGTGGTGTAAACAACTAATCGATTAATCAAAAGGATAAATCGCCAGACTAATAGATTTCCAAAATAATCGTTTGTTGCAGCCCTAGTCCAAAGAAAGAAGCGTCTTAAATGTAGATGCTGAGAAGTGGATAGAAATGTGCTGTAAGTGACATTTCCTCCTCACCATTTCGATGTTCTCCTGCAGGTCGGCCTTCAGCTGGTTTCTCTCCTCCAGAAGAGCCACAGACGACTCGCTCTGGTCCTTCTCCTGCTGCAGTCTGACCAGCTCCTCGGACACCGCACACATCTGCTGCTCCAACGCCCACACTTTTTGCCGATGAAGCTCCTCCTCATGAGACGACTTCTGCTCCTGCTCCTGGAGCTGCTCCTGGAGGGACCGGACCAGACTCTGAGCCTCTGAGACCTGAGGACGGTTCACATGAGGATGATCAGAGACAGCGGGCGGGTCTGGTTCACACAGACGAGGCTTCAGTCTGACCTGGTCCGTGTGCCGCTGCAGTACGTCCCTCTCATCACAGACGGACTGGAGCCTGCTCTCACGTTCACTCACAGCAGCCTGGACCCTCTGCAGCTCCTCACTCATCTGCTCCAGCTGCAAACCAAACACGGACGCTCAGAGCAGCTTCAGCACAGCACAGCACAACTGAAAATACACTGTACAAGTCACATACTTGTTCTTCCAGTTCTTTCTGGATGTTTTCGTCGGTTCTTCTGGCTGTTTCACTGTCAGCGAGCTTTTCCTCCAGGTCTCTCTTCATCTGATGGAGCTCATGCAGCTCCTCTGTTACCGTCACACGCAGACGCTCACTTTCCTCGAGCTGAACGACAAACACAAGCAGCGCATGAACACCTCAGTCTGATCACATACACATTAAAGGGCCTATGACAGGTCGATGTACCAATTTTACTAAAACACAGATAAGATAATTATACTTAAGGTTCTGCTAAAGAATTAACTTTATTTATCCATATTTTTAGGTTAAAATCTTTACTTGCTGGTTCTAAATCATGACGTCACACTAGGAAATTCTGTACCTGTCACCTAGCAACCATGTTATAAACACCTCTAATGTCACAAAAATGGTTATTTGACAAATAAAAATGTACGGCAACACCTTTATTTTGTTAATTCATGTTTAAAGGATCCGAAATTGTGTTTGTTGGTCGTAAATTGTCCCTGGTGTGTCTCCCTACTGTGACGTCATTGTGTTTTGGAACTCTGCTCTACTTCCTGTAAATTTCAACAGATTTTTCAACTTTTCTTCACAAACTGACACTTGGTTGGTGTAAAACTATCAAACATATGTACAACAGGTTTTATTCCACCAAATAAAGTTAAACCCAGAAAATCATAAAAACCTGTCATACGCACTTTAAACACGTCTGACTCCACAGCTTCTATCGCTCTCACCTCCGTCGTGAGCTCAGACACTTTGACCTGGAGCTCTTGAAGTTCCTCTAGTTTGACCTGGAGCTCTTGCAGTTGTTCCACTTTGACCTGGAGCTCCGCGTTGGCCTCGTGACAAGAGGCCAAGTCTTTGTTTAGTATCGTCACACTTCTCTCCAGCTCCACATTGTCGATCAGATCTGAAAAGGACAGAGCAACAGTCACAAAAGTGTGCTTCATGAACCAGGAGATTAAAACAGCACCACGTACTTTTGGGCACTTTTCCGTCTAGAAGAGAGCTCAGTTTCATGTTCTCCTCAAATGCAATGTTTAACTCCTTCTGAAGATCAAACTGCATTTTCTTGTATTTGGACTTCTGCTCCTGCAGCTGTGAGCGCAGACTCGAGGCCTCAGTCTCACTCTTCTCACTGTTCAGAGCGAGCATCGTCTGCAGAAGAAAACGTGTGCATTTAGCAAACACTACTGCAAACACACAACAGTCGGTAATAATGATGCAGTCCTGACGTTCTTCTCCTCCAGAGCCATGTTTTGAGATCGCAGAAAAGCCCATTCCTTCTTTGTGTCCAGACTGATCTTCTCGGAGTCGTCGAGCGAGCGCCGCAGCATCGACACTTCTTCCACCAGATCCTTTCCGTTCTGAACACAAACACATTTTATATTAAATGAGCAGATTCAACCCTCATTGCTTTGTACTATAAGAAGATCAAACCATTTTCTGTAGTTCCTCTATAAAGTCACATTTCTTTTTGAGCTCGACGGACAAAGCGTCAAACTCGTTCTGTAAATCCTGGCATTTCCGCTCGGAGGATTCCAGGACCGTCTTCAGCTGTGAGATCTCCTCGTGCAGTTCGTCCTGTCGTCGACAAAGAATCGTTAAAAACCAGACTTTGTGGAACGCGGCTCCACAGTCGCGTCGTTCTGCAGCGATACCTCGTTGCTTTTGTTGATCTGGTCTTCCAGGTTTTCAAACTCGTCGATCTCGCGCTTCTCCTCGAGCTCCTGTGAAAGGTCTGCGTTCTCTTTTTCCAGCGTTTTGATTTGCTCCAGGAACGTCCCCAGCTCCTGTTGCAGGTAATCGCGCTCAGTGAGCAACAAATCCTGTGGAAAAACACCGAATGAACACGTTGCACTCGTATGTAGGCGTGCCAAAGGATTAGGAGTGAAACCTTTTCTGATGACAGACTTTCACACAGTTGGACGGCTTCGGAAAACTGTCTCTTAATCTGAAAAAACAAGTAAACAACATTGTGTGTATTATATTCATCGTCAAAAATCTCCTTTTAAGACGAGACACTTCAAGCTTTTATGTGGAAACGACAATCGTGTCCAACCTGCTCCTGATGTTTGATTCTTCCATTGAATCCACTTCATCCATAGATTTCTCTGACATTGTTTTCTTCAAATGCATTTTTGTCCCTCGAGACATAAAGATCAGCCTAAAGTAGAGCCACACAAACTGTACAATCTGGACTCAACAAGATTCTGACACGACGGACACAAGGATTTGTCACATCTGATTCTAACACGCATTTATTACAGTTAAGTAAAAAAAAAATGAGGTGGAATTTGAAGTTTTAGGCCAGTTTTCAGTCAGATCTATTCAGGGTATTTTAGATTTCTTATTTAGTTTTTGAGTAAAGTTTTTTTAACTAATATGTTACAAAATGAACCAAGAAATTTAAACCTGGTTCTGTCCATTTTTCAGATTTAAATGTCCCAAATATGTGATATTTTGTCATAAAATGCCTTATTTCTACATGAAAACATGACATGATGAAAAACTTGTAATACATTTTTTTCCTTACGTTATTGTGAATAAACTACAGGAGAAGTTTACAACTGATATCTCTACATTTAAGATCTGTTCACCTGCAGTGTCTCGACTTAAAGCATTTTTGTTGTTCCAGGGAAGCTCCAGGTTTGGTCAAGACCTTTTTAAAAACCCAATTAAATCATTTAATGTTTTTAAAACCTGTGGCTTCCCCGTTTTCTTCAGGATAAGAGTCAAACCTGCTCCACATCTTCAGTTTGCGCTGGCTCCAGACGCAATTTCTCCAGATCGGCCGCTCTCCGCTGCAAAACACTCAGCTCCTCGTCCAGCTGTGCCCTCTGTGTCCTCAGCTCCTCCTCCAGCTGCTCCCTCTGTGTCTTCAGCTCCTCCTCCAGCTGTGTCCTCTGCTCCCTCTGTGCTCTGAGCTCCTCCTCCACCTGTGCCCTCTGTGCTCTGAGCTCCTCCTCCACCTGTGTCCTCTGCTCCCTCTGTGCTCTGAGCTCCTCCTCCACCTGTGTCCTCTGCTCCCTCTGTGCTCTGAGCTCCTCCTCCAGCTGCTCCCTCTGTGCTCTGAGCTCCTCCTCCACCTGTGTCCTCTGCTCCCTCTGTGCTCTGAGCTCCTCCTCCAGCTCTGTCCTCTGCTCCCTCTGTGCTCTGAGCTCCTCCTCCACCTGTGTCCTCTGCTCCCTCTGTGCTCTGAGCTCCTCCTCCAGCTCTGTCCTCTGCTCCCTCTGTGCTCTGAGCTCCTCCTCCACCTGTGTCCTCTGCTCGCTCTGTGTCTTCAGCTCCTCCTCCAGCTGTGTTCTCTGCTCCCTCTGTGTCCTCAGCTCCTCCTCCAGCTGTGTTCTCTGCTCCCTCTGTGTCCTCAGCTCCTCCTCCAGCTGTGTCCTCTGCTCGCTCTGTGCTCCGAGCTCCTCCTCCTCTAGCTGTGTCCTCTGCTCCCTCTGTGTCCTCAGCTCCTCCTCCACCTGTGTCCTCTGCTCCCTCTGTGCTCTGAGCTCTGTCTCCAGCTCGGTCTCTCGTTCCTGGGCCACACTCAGCCTCTGACGTGTGTCTTGTTTCAGCTGAAGCTCGTGCTGCAGCTGGAGTTCAAGCTCTGTCACTTTGTCGTCCAGAGCCTTCACTTTCTCCTGAGCCTCGTTTCTTTGGTGACGCTCAGTCTCCAGTTGTTGCTCCAGAGAGGACACTTTCGCGCACACCTCGTTCATGTGTTCTGGAGGAATGTCTTTGGGGCTGGAAATAAAGCCAAGAGTGAAATGAATAAATCTGCAGCAGTTTGAATCAGAATGTAATTAAAATCCAAACAAACCTGTCTCCAAAGCTGCGGATCGTTACGTGACTGGAATCCATGTCTTCTGGAGTCTCATCAAGAATCTCCCAGTGAGGATAGAACTCTTCATCTGCCGTTTAAAAACACAACATTAAATGCAGCCGCAAGCGGCAATGATCAGCCCTCACCGAAGCCCCGCAGAGCAACAGGGGGCGCTACCGCGCCACAAATGTCCCCTCTGTGCTGCACCTACAGCCTCCCTTTGCTCCGACACCTGGTTGTGCAGACGGCGCTGCTGTAATATTTGTTATTCGTCTTGTTTGTGCCACATTTATGATTCTACGATGAGACTTTGTTGAGTCACTTTCTCGAGGTGCATTCATGTTTTCTGGGCGAGTTGTGGAGAGGCACTATTTTTAGATTTGGCCAAATGTTGGTGACTTTGTTACGGTTCACTGGGTGAAACAATGAAAACAATGTTTCCCTTTTTTAAATAACAAACCATACATTTTTAATGCTCTTGTGTGTTGATTGTTTTATGGTGAAAGGGGCTGATAAGTTTGAATGAGTTAAAGAGAACCACGAGTCACACTGACCCAGCTCGATGCAGGAGGCGTTGGCTTTCCTCTTTTTAGCTGAAGCTTCGGTCAGACTCAGTTCGGACGCGGCGCTGGAGCCGGGCACCAGTTTGACCATGTGACCGCCCCACGTCACTCTGCGTTTGGGAGCCTGCAGCAGAAGCAGCCGGTCAGACAAACAGGCGCTCACAGTAAAGTGACAGCGGCGCACTCACGGGTCGAGCCGGGGCCGGGGCGGAGCTGGCGCTGACCAGCAGGTTGGTCAGGTTCCTGATGCGGTCCTGCTGCTCGCGCTGCAGCTGGTCCTTCTCCTGCAGAAGCTGTGAGAGCAGCTCCTTCTCGGTGGCCGTGGTCTGCGTCTCCGACGAAACCTGCAGAAACATCTGAGTCACAGCCGCACCAGACGTCACCAGAATCACCACAGCCACAGCCACAGCCACAGCCAGAGCTTTTGGGGTCAGTATTTATCATGTGTATCTTTTCTTTGCTCAATAGGAAATATTTAGTTATTTTTTTGGTCATTTCAGCTGTAGTGGACTGAATTAACTACAATAAGAGCCCTCTGACCAGTGGAGTTCCCCAGGGCTCGATTCTTGGCCCGCTTTTGTTTTCACTGTATATGATGCTCCAGGATCAGTTTAATATAATGTGTCCTTCCACTGTTGCTGAAGATGTGCCTCTCGGTACAGAATCAGGCAGAGCACTGAGGTCGGCTGCTCCTGGACCGTCCCAGTCTAGAACATCTAGAAGAGACAGAGCTCCTTCTGCTGTTGGTCCTAAACTGTGGAACTCTCTTCCTCTGAACATAAGAGCCGCTGCTTCTGATCGGTTTCAAATTGTTGCTAAAAACTCATTTCTTTGCACAGGCTTTTAATCCAAGCTGAGCAGGACACTTTTATTACACCTACATTATGTTTTAACTTACTGTCTTGTGTTATTGAACTGCAGCACTTTGGGGCAGTGTGTTTGTTTATAAATGTGCTGTAGAAATACATTCGACCTTGAAATGTAGATTTCCACCTCTATGGAAGTATTTTGGAAGTATTTGTGATTTTTCTTGACCTCTGGTCAGGTTTTTTCCCGCCCTGCTGAGGTAGAGCCCAACGGACCTGGGAGGACCATTCTTTCTTTTCCTTCCCTGAACACTTTAAGTTGGATTGCCCTTTTTCTAAACTGGATAATTTTTTTTTAAACAAACTGAACTTTGCGTATCATTTAAAGGATCGCTTTATAAACTGAACTTTCAAACCAACTTGAACTAAACTAAAAGTGAGAGTTTACAAACTGAACTTTCAAAAGGTACTTGGGGGGGAAAAAGTACCTTGAATCATTTTTGTTTGAATTATTGTTTCTCCTTGTTGCCTATTTGTTTATTTAAATAATATTTATTTTCAAAATATCATTTAATACAATTCTTATTTAACCTTACTCTTGTCTCTGACTTTCATTCAGCACAAGCTCCTTTAATGACCCTGGTTTTCCGTCTCCGTCATGTGCATCTCAGATCCCAGAGCAATAACTCAGTCCTAACTCTGATCTAAATTAGAGTTACACCTTTGATAAATTATGCAAATGAACTACACAAGGGTTTCATTCCTCTCTTTTTTCAATTACAGCTCATATTTTTTACAATATGGTTAATTTGCAAAAGGATTTACTTTGACTTTAAAGTTACCGTGTGGTGCCATAAATTCGCTTCAAGATTATCGTTTATCGTGACATTTTCTGTTGAAATATTTCACACATCGTTTGTTCGTGACGGTTCGACGGGAAGAAAACCCCCAGGACTGACCTCCAGGAGCCGGCGCTTCAGGTCCACGATCTCGTTGCGGTATCGTTTGAGCAGAGCGCCGTCGTCGGACACTTCGGTCACGTGCGGGTCGTTCTTCATCTTCTTTGCCGTGCTGGCGAACTGGAACGGAGCAAAGAGGGAGCTCCATCTCACAAGAATCATCCACAAACAAACAAACAAACGTCCAAACATCTGCTCGTGAGACACCGAGCTGTACCACGACTAAAGAGTCAAATAAAAATGGGATTCTCTTTTCTGAGTGTTTTTGATCATAAGACGACGACAAAACTGGAACAGAAGAAAAATGGAGCTTGTTTTCTCAAGAACAATCTACACTTTTAAATGAAACAAAGAGCCAAACATTAGGGCAGCGCTTTTGAACATTTTATGAATAACTTTTTCACATTTTTTGGTTTCGTGCTCTAACAACTAATCGATTAATTGACGGAATAATCACTGGACTAATCGATTACCAAAATAATCATTAGTTGCAGCTCTAGAAACAAGCGACAAAAGTGAGACCAAAAGTGATAAAAATGTGTTCAAAACGACAAAAACAAGCAAATTATTACACCATTTAGAACAAAAAGTAGCATTTAATGTGGTAAATCTTGTTCATGTCAGTGTCTGGTTTGGGGATCCGGATTTATTTACACACAGAACATTCTAAAAACGGTAAATTATTCAATTAAATCCAAGAATCTGACACGTTTCAAGGCAAACCTGACAAAACCTGGTCAAACGATTGTTTCTGTTGGATATTTAGACTTTTTAAATACATTTTTAACCAAATGAAAGGTTGAAATACGGCGCCTGAAGGCGTCTAGATCAAGAATTTAAAAAAATAAATAAAAGAGTCTTATTGGTGAAAATGAGCAATTGTTTAGACCTTTTTGATAGAATGTCGTCATCGTCGTTATAAAAAGGTCTTTAGACGTGTGTTTTAGAGTCTGTTGAGTCCAGTTAACGATTAACAGTTAAAAGTTGATTATTTTAGTCGAAAGAAATAAACCATTTGATTTTCTTTTCTGGGTGTTTTTGATCACAATAAAACAACGCCAAAATAAATATAAAACAATAACATGTGAGTAAATAATAAGACTTTGCAAACCTGTAAAGTGCTCAGCGTTTCATCAAAAGTGACAGGAGTGATGGTACAAATGATGACCGTTTTGGCGTTTCCGCCCAAAGAGTTCTGCAGAATCCGAGTGAGTTTACTGTCTCTGTAGTTTATAAATCCCCTGCAACCAACAAAAACACAAGTTAAACATTTATCGGTCAAGATTTAAGATTAAATATTTAGCATTTTATATTGTTTTGAGCCTTTAAACACGCTCTAGATTGTCTTAAGTTTGACATCGTGTTAGAACTAGAATGCAGTTTGTCTAAGAGTTTGTAGTGATTGAGTTTAGAGAAAGAAATGCTGAGTCTGTGATGATTTAAGGACTTAAAACAGAAGAAGATTCTCAGATAAATGACAGCAAATATCAGAAAAACGTCATTGATCGAGGGAGTTCAGCAGGAAGTGTGTTTGACGCTCGGAGGGAGAGGATTTTCTCACCAGGATTCATCAAACGAGTGTGAATGAAGCTGAATGTAACCCCAGGAGTGTTTTTGTATAAAGAGGACCTCGTTTACAGCTATATTTCTTTGTTTAAAATATTTTAAAGTAAATATCGGCCCAATATTGGTCATTGCCCCAAACTAGTTCAACAATATCTGTATCGTCTGAAACTTCCATATCGGCATATCGGTACTTTAATCCGAGAAAATGTATGTTTTGAACCCTTTCTTTCACTTTTTAGATGATTTGTTCTCCTCTTTTAACATCTAGAGTTAATACATCCAGCAGATCTGGGACTGAAAATATATTTGAATGTTAAATTTAAAAAAACTACTGTCCTGGACACTTCTGATTCTGGGAGACTGAGATAATTATTGGCTCTTTTATCACATTTAGATTTCTTTTTCTGGTGGATAAATGTTTTTAGTCAAATCAGGGTTTATGCAGGTTTTAGCAACTCACATATAATGCTTTTAATGCCATATTTCAACATTTTTAACGCCATAATCATCGTTAAAACAAACTAAAACAAAACTACTGACTTCTAACTGTTCTGTTTGGCTTGTCTGGCCTCTTTTCTGATCTCCGTGTTTGATTCGATCCTGTCATTCATCTGGAGACGCCGCCACATAATCTGACTTCAGGGGGCGGGACAAGCATGTGTCAATCAGATGAACAGGACGTGACGACAGCCCCAGGACGGTCCGGTTTATTTAAGAGCTGTGTCTGTCGTGTGGCTGTGAAGCTTCCTCTGCCTGTGTTTGAACGACACGTCCTGGTCTTAAAACAGAGAAGCCCAACATTTTCTGTGGTGGACGCCATCCTGCTGCTCGTTGCTGCTCGTTGCTGCTCGTAATCGCGGCACACGGATGTGACGTTCTCCTCTCGCGGCTCTGATTGGCTCAGTTGCCACAGAATAGAGGATGTAAACCAGGGGTGTCCAAACTTTTTCCATCGAGGGCCACATATTGAAATATAGACCAAGCCGAGGGCCACAAATCAATCATGAAACGTTCAAAAAAGCTGCATTTATCTGATGTTTTAAGCTCCACCACATCTACATTCAGTCTCAGTGCCTTAATATCAGGTCTGTGTCGCACCAAAATGTTATTTAGGTTAGAATTGTAGAAAATCTGAAATGTGCTGTAAATAGTACTTATCAGGACAATGTGGGCCAGTTCACCAGGAAGACTAAGGGCCAAGAAAAATTGGTCTGAGGGCCGCATTTGACCCCCGGGTCTGAGTTTGGACATGCCTGATGTAGAGGGTTTAGCTCAGGCCCAAACACACTTTATTTAAAACTGAAAGATATTGAAAGACCGTGGGACTGGCTGGTCGTGATACTATTTGGCAGCAGAAGGACCAGAATGTAATAAACATGACATTTAAACCATGCACATTAAGTTAATTATTAGTAGTTATTATTGGCTCTTTATATTCACTGTTTTGATGGATAAATCTTTCCAGTCAAAGGCCATCTGTGGGGTTTAAAGGTCCCATATCCTGCTCTTTCCCCTTCACACAGTCTGTCCTCAGGGCTTTGTGTAATATCCATAACATAACAGTTTACAAAAAACACCCATTTCTTGGACTGGCCCCCCTCCTCACTCTGAGATCTGACCCCCCCGAACAGAGAGCAGGCTGCCTCCCCCGCCCAACCCGTGCCTCCCCTGTAGTGGAGATGGTGCATGCGCCGTGTGCTCCGGTAAACAGCGATACACAAACACTGAATAAACATTTTCTGGTCCTGACGGTGCGTCGTGCTGAGTCCTACGTCCTGGATCTGACCTGGAGTTTGACGTGCTCCAGGGCCTCAACCACGGACGTGCCGTTTGGTAAATAACAAGCTAACTCTTCTATCTGTCGTATCCATCGTGTAATTACTGTGTAGCATTAGCATTAGCTGTGTTTATTCTTCCTGGAGGCGTGGCTTAAACACCGCGTCATCTTAGTGAGGAGCCCCCGTCTGCTGCTCAGCCGAGGGGGACGGAAAAGACAGTTCTCTAGTGAAAACATGAGGGAATCAATCAAAAAACCACTTTGGGCACAACATACGAGGCCCAAATAGCACTGGAGGAAGGTTAGAACCTCTGAAAAGTCCATTTTGCATGTTATGGGACCTTTAAATGTAGTGCTTTTATCTGTAAACCCTGAACCTCGGTGTCTTTTATCTGTAAACCCTGAACCTCGGTGTCTTTTATCTGTAAACCCTGAACCTCGGTGTCTTTTATCTGTAAACCCTGAACCTCGGTGTCTTTTATCTGTAAACCCTGAACCTCGGTGTCTTTTATCTGTAAACCCTGAACCTCGGTGTCTTTTTATCTGTAAACCCTGAACCTCGGTGTCTTTTATCTGTAAACCCTGAACCTCGGTGTCTTTTATCTGTAAACCCTGAACCTCGGTGTCTTTTATCTGTAAACCCTGAACCTCGGTGTCTTTTTATCTGTAAACCCTGAACCTCGGTGTCTTTTATCTGTAAACCCTGAACCTCGGTGTCTTTTATCTGTAAACCCTGAACCTCGGTGTCTTTTATCTGTAAACCCTGAACCTCGGTGTCTTTTATCTGTAAACCCTGAACCCTGTGTCTCGGTCTGAGGTGGTGGGACTGACCTCTGGCTCTCGTCCGTCAGCTTCTTGATGACTTGTCCCAGGGTGAACAGGCTGCGGTTGATGTTGCAGCCCTCTTTGAAGCGAGCGCCTTGAACACAGAGCAGATCTCAGACAAACGTCAAGTCCGTGAGCGCGAGAGACGGGACGAGGACTCACCTTCTGCTCCGGTCTGACTCGCTCGCTCTGAACCCGCCAGGTCCACCAGGTTCTGAAAGAGACCAGAGCTGGAGTCGACCAAAATAGATCTAAACTATGAAGTCTGTCCACGTTTCTGACACAAACTGCACTGGAACTCGTGCAAAAACAACTATTTATGCAGAAAAGTATTAATAAACAGTGTGTTAGAGCAGTGGTTCTCAACCTTTTTTGTCTCGAGTACCCCTTAAGCTTTGTCTCACACACAGAGAACCCCTTAACTTGAGTTTCAGGCAAATAAATGGGTTTACTAGGCACATATGGTCAATTATTACTATTATATTTTATGTTTTAATTATATTTATGGTCCAAGACACTCCAAAAAGATGCTACATTTACAACTAATGAGACTTTTTACTCAGATTTTAGTAAATTTCATTGTTTTTTGAAACCTGAAACCATTCCAAGTACCCCCTGGTAATTCCTCACGTACCCCTAGGGGTCCCCGTACCCCTGGTTGGGAAACACTGTCTTAGAGGTTATACGTTTGATTAAATCTCTCCAAAATCTTCAAACTCACATCTCATTTGTTTTCTCCACTCAACTATCAGATAAAGTGTTAATAAGTGCCTGAGTTAAGTAATATTTATCTTAATTTTAGTCTATTATTACTTTATTAGAATAAGATTTGCCGATGAAACAATCAGGTGTTTTTTTTTCTAATTTCGAGCGCAGTAGCTTTTTTTTTTTTTTTTTAATAAGCTTATGTTTTTCTTATTTTAAGTAAAACAAGACATTTTAAGCTTGTTCCACAGACAAATCTTTTTTTAGGACAGACAGAATATCCTCAAATGGAGATAAATAATGCTTGAGGTGAGACGCTGCAAAAAAAAAAAAAAAAAAAACTACAATTAAAGATCTCAATACTAAACTTCTCCTGTAGTTTACTCACAAAAATGTAAGAAAAATTATCATGTTTATATGTTAAATAAGACATTTTATGCAAAAACAGCCAAAATCCACATATTTGTGACATTTAAATCAGAAAAATGGACAGAACCAGGTCTAAATTTCTTGGTTCATTTTGTAACATATTAGTTATAAAAATGTACAGAGGATTTGGATTTATTATTGAGTTTTAGTTTAGGTCTTATAGAGTTTTGCCTGTTGAGTCTCGTCTTAATTCAAACACTCATTTATTCTCTTGTTTGTTCTTTTAATCTAGATAATACAAACTGGTCGACTAATAAAACAGTCGGTCGGCTCAGACACCACTGAGCCATGAATCGACCAAACGCCTTCACAAACAGAACCGAAGCTGCACTGACCAGATGAGACACGATGATGGCGCCGTCTGCGTTTTCACTGTCGCTTCTCTCTCGGCTCTCCAGGATCTGCCAAAGTGACACTGGTGAACAGTCCATATCACTTTTTGTTCATGTTTAAATAGAACGTACCATTCGGAAAATGGTGTGAGAGCGACTGCTGCGCTGGTTCATCTTGGTTTTCCCATAATGCCGGTTTTCTACGAATCAGAGACAGTTTCAATCAGAAGATGATATTTGATCCAGACGCAGAGGAACGTCGTCGACTAATCAATCAATCTGTATAGCACTTTTCATACATTTAAAATGTAGCTCAAAGTGCTTCACATTTACAACAATTAGCAACAGACAAACAGAGAAGACTCCTTAGGGTTATTGACCTTATTCTGCCCCGCCCACTTTTGCAGTTTTTTGCACTTTTGTTGTAAACGCACTTCTGTTTGACGAGAACTCCGTTAAAGCTAATGATGAACGAGGGAAAAGTCTGACGCTAAAATGTCACATAAAGTAGATTGATTTGTGTAAAATGTTAAATGAACACGAGACACAACAAGTCACAACACAACGATTTCCTGAAAACGTCTTTTTAGTCGAGTAGAACTTATTTTCTGTTGAGCTCGTCTGCTCCATGTGAACTACAACGGAAACAAGACGGCGGCGCGTACGACAACTTCAGGAATAAAGTGAATAGCATTTTTGTTGCTCATAGTCACGTTCTTTTTTCACTTTGTCTTTTTTTGTCACAATTTTGTCGCTTTTGGTCAAATTTTTGTCACTTTTAGTCCCGTTTTTCTCGCTATATAGAATTTTTCCGCTTATGGTCATGTTTTTGTCGCTTCTCGTGGGGTTTTTG
This sequence comes from Rhinogobius similis, assembly GCA_019453435.1. NCBI lineage: Eukaryota > Metazoa > Chordata > Actinopteri > Gobiiformes > Gobiidae > Rhinogobius > Rhinogobius similis. Next base: position 2,216,296 of record CM033634.1, on the reverse strand, counting down.
TCACTTTTAGTCACATTTTTGTCACTTAGTTGCGTTTTTGTGTCACTTTATATCATTTTTGTTGCTCATAGTCACGTTCTTTTTCCACTTTGTCATTTTTTGTCACAATTTTGTCGCTTTTAGTCCCGTTTTTGTCGCTTCAAAGAAATTTTCCGCTTATGGTCATGTTTTTGTCGCTTCTAGTCATGTTTTTGTGCCACTTTATTCACCTTATTCTGCCCCGCCCACTTTTGTTCTTTTTTTCCACACTTTTTTGCACTTTTGTTGTAAATGCACTTCCGTTTGACGAGAACTCTGTTAAAGCTAATGATGAACGAGGGAAAAGTCTGAGGCTAAAATGTTACATAAAGTAGATTGATTTGTGTAAAATGTTTAATGAACACGAGCAACAACAAGTCACAACACAACGATTTCCTGAAAACGTCTTTTTAGTCGAGTAGAACTTATTTTCTGTTGAGCTCGTCTGCTCCGTGTGAACTACAACGGAAACAAGACGGCGGCGCGTACGGAAACTTCAGGAATAAAGAGAATAGAGTATTTCCATGTATCTGAACCAAACTGCACTAAAAGAACACGACCTCAGGAGTTCTATTTCTACAGAAAACAAACAAAAACACAGTGTATTTATACGTTAAGACTCCAAAATGTTCAGCTAAATCACTTCAGATCTTCTTGCTTTTGCCACGTGAATCATTTTAGAATAATTTAATATAAATAAAACGATTAGTCGACTAATAAAAATAAGATACGGTCGACTAAAGCTAGGGCTGGGCGATATGGCAAAAAATTATAATCACGATTTTCTTGAGGCCAGATAATGATTTCGATTTTATCATGATTGGTGTTCACTTTGTTTTTTCTATTGCCTTTAATAGAGCTGCACCATTTGGGAAAAAATATTCAGATTCACATTTTAAGCATAATTTTGTCGCTTTTAGTCACATTTTTGTCACGTTCAGTTGTGTTTGTTGTAATGAAGTGAGTCTTTGTCACTTTTAGTCGCTTCTGTGTCGTTTTTAGACACATTTTTTGTCGTTTTTAGTTGCGTTTTGGTGCATTGAGTTGAATTATTGCACTTAAGAGGCGTAAGAGGTGAATAAAGTCAGGCTTCAGAGGCTAAACATCAGGAGAAAAAGTGTGTTTGAACAGACAGCTGCATTAAAGACACAAACAGTCAATCACGATACGACGACGTCATAAAAAGAGCAGATTGTCACAGGGACCAGCTCACGATTCCATTTTTATCACCGTATCACCCAGACCTAACTAAAACCCAACAGAAAACACTTTGGCGGTTCTTACTTTCTCCGAGCCTGATCCAGTGCAGGGCTTGGGCCGGAGTGGTCACCAGTTCTTCTGTGAGGTCGGCCACGTAGATGTTCTTCTGCTCGACACGAGGGAAAAGGAGCTGGAGGATTAATGTGAAGGTGTGGGCTTTATATCTAAGGACAGACAGAGGGCCTTACGTTGAGCGTCTCTCGGACCTCCAGGGGCTTCCTCTTCCAGCTGTCCACCAGGAGGTCCGTCACCGTCTCGTTGTAGATCTCCATGTACGACACGCGCAGCAGGAACTCCTTTTTAGGGCACTGAGGGAGCAGAGGGTTTATGCAAATGAGCTGCACCATTAAGGCTGCAGTGTTTAATAATGTGCTCCACAAACAAAAGATCCCGTTTTATTCTGTGCCTTATCTATCTTTATACATTAATTCGACAAAAAAGGTGTTCACATTTGTTTTTTATTTGAAAAAGTTAAAAGATCTGTGACATTAGATGAATTTTTTTTGTCCCTTGTAGATGGGTTTTGTCACTTTGAGGCACATTTGACACTTTAAGTTAAGTTTTAGCCAAATTTAGATGTGTTTTTGTCTCGTTTTTGTCGATTTTAGATGTGGTTTTGTCAATTTAAGATGCAGTTTTTATGCTTTTAGTTCAGTTTTTGTACATTTTTGACATGTTTTTGGTAATTTGAATAGCAAATGTTCCCTTTATAGAGGTGTTTGTCACTTTTAGTCACTTTCAGTCGCATTTTACACTTTTAGTTCAGTTTTTGTACATTTTAGACATGTTTTTGTCACTTTTAGTTCAGTTTTTGTACATTTTAGACATGTTTTTGTCACTTTTAGTTCAGTTTTTGTACATTTTAGACATTCGTCCAGGTGTGGTCCATCGTAGAAAGGGTTTCAGAGGTTGTCATCCGGACGCCGTTTGAAGATCCAACTTCAATCGAAGTTCGATCTTCAAACGGCGTCCGGATGACAACCTCTGAAACCCTTTTCACAGTTTAGACATGTTTTTGTCACTTTTAGTTCAGTTTTTGTACATTTTAGATGTGTTTTTGTCACTTTTAGTTCAGTTTTTGTACATTTTAGACATGTTTTTGTCACTTTTAGTTCAGTTTTTGTACATTTTAGATGTGTTTTTGTCACTTTTAGTTCAGTTTTTGTACATTTTAGACATGTTTTTGTCACTTTTAGTTCAGTTTTTGTATATTTTAGACATGTTTTTGTCACTTTTAGTCGTTTTTTGTCACTTTTAGTTCAGTTTTTGTCACTTTTAGCTCAGTTTTTGTATATTTTAGATGTGTTTTTGTCACTTTCAGTCGTTTTTTTGTCACTTTCAGTCGTTTTTTTGTCACTTTTAGTTCAGTTTTTGTCACTTTTAGCTCAGTTTTTGTACATTTCAGACATGTTTTTTGTCACTTTTAGTTCAGTTTTTGTACATTTTAGACGTGTTTTTGTCGCTTTCAGTCAGATTTTTGCTGCAGACCGGTGAAACAGCCTCACGTTTTGGATGGTCTGAAAGACGTCCTCCACGGCCAGAGGGATGACTCCCGGGGTCGTGTCGCAGCCCATCATCGTGAAGGTCTTTCCGGACGACGTTTGGCCGTAAGCGAAGATCGTCCCTGGAATCAGAGAGAGTTCAGACGCCGCGAACACGACACGAGGAAACGGAACGTACGACGTGACGAGGAGCCGCACCGTTGTATCCCTGAACCGTGGACACCACCAGGGGTTTGGCGATGGCCTGGTAAAGCTGCTTTGTCGTTTCGTGAGCAGCAAAAACATGGTCTGCAAGAAAAACACAAACCACATTTCACTTTAGAACTCAGCGTCTCATTAATGCAGATGCTGTAATTAGTGTTGGATTGTTCAGAAGCTTGTCCCGGTAACAAATAACAGAAAATATCACAATAAACATCATATTTGTGTCACTTACAGCAGGAATCGCACTCAAAAACACAAGTTGCAATAAATAAATAGCAGAATTAAACACTTTTTTGGTTTGTTTGTGTCAAAAAGAGTCATAAAAATTGTTTATTTCACTCTCTACAGCTCAAATCGTGTTGAAAAATCAAAGAAAAGGTTCCCCCAAGTGCAAAGAAACGCACACAATAATAATTGATCATATATTGAGCAATAAGTCGATTATAGTAATTAGATCATATAAACACTAATTGTATGCCTCTCAAACAAGCAAAACAAACTAAAAATGTACAATATCACCAAGACACATGAGCTGCAGTGAATAAACAGCAGAATGAAACTCTTACCTTTTGGTTTTCATCCTTAACGAGTCATTTATCTCACAATCTACACTTTAAATCTTATGGTAAAAAGAGAAAAGTAACAAGAGCAAAGAAAAAGTGCCCACGATAAATTTAAACCCTTCAAATGTCTTGTTGGATTCCTCCTTTACTGAACGACTACAGGGCGACAGTGAGTTCAAACCGATAAATCACAACTGTCTTATCTGACTTTTTGTTTGGGAAAAGAAAAAAGAAACTACTTTTTTGACCCTTTAAACATTGATTCAACAAAATAAAAGGTGTCACATGGATTTTTATTTGTCAAATACAAAACTATATGACCTTAGATGAGTTTTGGTGCAGTGTGCAGGATGTTTCTTGGTGATTTCCCAGTGTGACGTCATCGTTTACAACCAGGAAGTGAAATAAAAAGCCTAAAGAAAATGGCTAAACTGGGGTAGAATTTGTAAAGATTTTAGCAGAATCTGAAATATATTTATCTGAACTGCATTTTGGTTAAACGAGTCGTCCGACCTGTCAGAGGCGCTTTAAATAAAAATGTAAAAACCTACCAAAACTGAAGCTTTTTGCCGCCGCTCCGTCGTCGACCTGGTGCACAGAGTTATTGTCCGCTCTCCAGTGCAGCGTCGGCGGCTGAGCGTTTTCAGAGGCGTCGTTCTCCTCTCTGAAGAGTTCAGTTCATTTCACATTTACAACAGAATAAAGAAAAAAAGAGACACATTGGAAAAAAGTGCTGCGTTTGTTCATAGTGTACAGTTCAAGAACAAGTATTTGCACTTTTCCTGATGTCTGCACTGTTTGGAATTTTAATTAGTATAGGTTCATAGCTCCAGTTCACTAAAACAATTAAAATGCTGTTATTTTTGTGTGTATTGTGTAAATGCAACACACAAACAACACATACAGCACATGAAACAGATTCTTTAAACGTTTGTGAACAAAAACATTCTAAATTCCAAAACAGAAGCAAAAAGTGCGTGTAATAAGTTGTGTTTGGGTGTGGAAGCTTTGATTAAGCTCAGAATTTCACAAAATATTAAAAATGCAGCTGGTTTTGTGTCAATGAAAGCTGCTTTAAACACATTTAACACTGGATTTTCTGCATTTAAAGCACATTATGATTCACACTTTGCATTTTTGACGATTTTTAGGTTTTACTGGACAAACATATCAGAAATATTGACGATACTGACAACCGTTTTTCACTTAATCTACAGATATATTACACACTTTAACACTAGTTATACTTCTATTATATAAATATTAAGGCTAGAAACTATAAAGACGTTTTTCAAAGTTTTGCAATTTGAAAAAACAAACAAACTGACATTTCTACCCAAGGAATTCAAAAGCGTTGCTTATTATCTGTCATAAAGACTTATATTAACTAATATTAACTGTCTGTTGTCAGTTAATGCTTGAAAATGTGATTTGGCCGACTTCATTTTGCCTCCATTCTGGAACATTCTTTAAAAAAACGACACTTTGGACCCGTTTAAGGCACAAACCGAGCCAAACAGTTTAAAGTCAGTTGCAGTTAAACCAAATATCGTGTAAAAATGAACTCGTTGCAGTTTGTTTAACGTCAGCGCTAAAACACGAACATTTGCGCCGCCTTTTCACTCACCTCTCGATAAGAGGACGCACTCGGACACAAACTTTAACGGCCGAGTCTTCCGCCATCTTCGTTTCGTTACATCCAAACAGTTACGGGTCCGAAATAACGCGAATTATTCTTATTATTGTGTTTTTTTTCGAGGTTCGGTCGCAGCGTTTTCCGAAAAGCGTCCGCAGCGTCGGTTTAAATGTGTCCGCTTTGATTTCATTGGTCAACGTCAGTGAACGTCAGTGAACGTTTTTTTTTTTTTTTTTTTTTTTTTTTTTTTAATTAATTCAAATGTACAAAGGTATAAACAATAACATTGCAAGAGGCTTAATGAGATATAAAACATGTGCAGTTTCAGCTTGGTTACATACAAAATAAATAAACACTATATAGATTACATTCAGTTTACAATTCAAATTCAGTGCATAGGATTTTGGTCTTCACAGCTTTTAGGTTTGTGCAATGGTTTAAAGAATTTATATAAGAGTGCAAAAAAGATTGGAATACCACAAATTTAGGTTTCTGGCTAGAAAATTTACAGCAATGGATATGATATTTTGACAGCAGAAGGATTAAGTTTAACAAATACTTTTTTTTAACAGCAATCTTTTTTTTATAAACACCAAAAAGGACATGCATTGTAATAAGTTGTATATTAATATCAAGTTTTCTATTCACAAACAAAGATATGTCTTTCCAAAATATTTGAGTGTAATAACAGTCCCAAAATAAATGGGTCACTGATTCTTCAGTACCATGACAGAAAGAGCAGAGTGGGTCTACATTTAGCCGGAATTTAGAAATAACGTCAGTGAACGTCAACGGGAAAAGAGTAAGTAATGACGTAAGGTACAGCTAGAGCGCACTTTTCCCGTGGTGAGTGCGGCGGCCATCTTGTGAGTGGCGGAAGACAACCATAGACAGAACACATCACGGTCTATGGATGCAACTTATAAACGTGCAGTAAAAACAAAACAAAAAACAAGATAAATAACAAAAAAAGAAAAAAAAAAGTGTAGAAAAAAAGAGTTAAATCTATAACACAGTTCAGGTAATAAATAAATAAATAAATAAAATAAAAAGTGTAGCAAAAAAGAATCAAATCTATAACACAGTTCTGGTAATAAATAAATAAATAAAATAAAAAGTGTAAAAAAAAAAAAATAATTAAATCTATAACACAGTTCAGGTAGAGCAAAAAAAATTAAATAAATAAAATCTTAAGTATAGTAAGTGGCTGTGGTCACGTCCAGTGGAGTTTATGGACAAACAATTGACACGTTAAAGTCTCTCTGACGGGTCAGACGTCACATTTCACTAAAATATAGTGAACTCGATTATATTTAAGATTTTACAAACATTTGTCCTGTTTGTCCCCAGTTTGTGTAAAGTTTTTAATCTCACTTCCTGTTGAACATGAGCACAAATATGACACAGTTAGAGGTATACAACAGTTACCATAGCAACCAGACTGTAAACAAGGGTCAACTGTTACCATAGCAACCAGACTGTAAACAAGGGCCAACATCCACATACATTAGACAAATGATGCCTTATAACGCCTTTATTTTGTTTAATGACTGTCAAAGAGATGTGTCAGTCGTCTCTAAATTGTCTCTGTATTTTTCAAAAGCACGTCGACTTTTGATGACATCAGAGGGATTACATTTTAACTTCTTGTCATTTTAAACTTTATTTTTCACAAACTGCAACTGCAACTAAAACTATGATTGACATTTACCACAGGTGCCCTTCCGCTGAACGAAGTCAGAATATCACGAAAACCTGTCACAGACTTCAAGTGTCTTCAGTAAAGATCACACCAGGGACGTGCAATAAAATCAAAATAAAATATTCATTTTATTGTATAGTTGTTGGTTTACACAGCTGTTAAAGTTTACAGATCAAGAAAAAGTAGTTGCACTTTTCCTCTTTTCTAAATCATTTGCATTTTAGACATTATACTTCCTGCCAAACAAAACAAATAGAAAAAATAATAAAATGCTATCTGCACCATATACTACGACTGATTAATGGTTGTATTATATTAGGCCTGTAGTCGACTAAAGAAATTCGACCGATTAATCCACTAAAAATGGGCGTGGCAAAGGCAAAACTATGAATTATCTCTGTGTATTTGACCCAAACTGCACCAAAGAAACACAACTGCACTGGAGTTCATGCAAAAAAAAATACAATTTATACAGAAAAGTACCAGGAAACAGTGTATTTATATGAATATAAATCTGATTAAACTCATGATTCACTCCAAGATCCTCAGCACTACATATCTTCACTTTTTAGTTGTTTTTGTCGTCTAAATACTTTTAATCGAAATAAAACAACAGGTCGACTAATAAAAATGGTCGACTACAACACCATCGACCGATTAATCGACTAAAGACCAGAGGCCTGTATTTTTACTGTAGATCAGTGGTTCCCAACCTTTTTTGTCTCGAGTCCCCCCTGAGCTTTTTTTTTTTTTTTTACACTCAGAGCACTCTTTAACTTGAGTTTCAGGCAAATAAATGGGTTCACTACTCGAATATAGTCAGTTATTACTATTATATGTTTTATTTTAATTATATGTATGATCCAAGATGCTCCAAAAGATGCCACATTTACAAGTAATGACAGTTTTTTATTCAGATAAAAGTACATTTTTCATCCTCATTTAAAACCTGACACCATTCCGAGTGCCCCCTGGTAACCCCTCATGTACCCCTTGAGGTCCCCGTGCCCCTGGTTGGGAAACACTGCTGTAGATTATAGAATGAAAGCAGAATTAAGAATAAAAATAAAAAAACACAACACATTTTGCAAGCTCCATAAATCATACACAGGAAGGTTTGTACCGGGGGCCCAGATTTTGTTGCTACGCCCCTGGTTTGTACAAAAACGACATTTGAGCCTCTGACTTTACGCTCCGTTTGATCAGTTTTCCATTAAGCTCCAGTCACACTTCAAAACAGGACTCTTTTTTATGACACGGTACAGTTGGGGATTCTGGTGCGGCCCTCGTTCTTGAACCGAAGGTCGAGGCGGCGCCGAGAGCGGCCGGTCAGCGGTGCCTGCGGTCGTGCTCTTTGGACCGTTTGGGCGAGTGGCTGTGGCGACGGTGAGCTTTGCGTTTGTCCCTGGAGCGAGATCGAGAGCGAGAGCGAGAGCGAGATCGCTGTCGGTCGCCTCTGTCCCGGTGGCCGTCCTCCTGTGGGAGAAAAGTCACTCCGGTTTAGCCGCTGTTTTTGTGAAATCGTTGTCTCTTTAATGCAGCTGTAAATGGTCACATTTATACAGCGCTTTTCTACATTTTTTAAGGCACTAAAAGCGCTTTACATCAAGGAACCAGTGACCCGTTCACTCACACATTCATACACCAGTGTACGCAGAGCGAGGCGGGTTAAGTGTCTTGCCCAAGGACACAACGGCAGTATTTACCTGCGGGAGCAATTGCACCTCCAACCTGTGGGTCAGTGGATCTGACCGCTCAACCAATGATGTTTATGTCAGGAGCAGGATTTGAACCGCTGACCTTCGGATCAGAAGACAATCTCTGCCAAGAACTGCACAATTAAACCAAATCCACACAGAAATGCGATAAAAATGCGTTCAAAAGTGACAAAAACGTGACTAAAAGCAACAAAATGCACCAAAGACATGACTTAAAGGAGCAAAGACATGACTTAAAGGAGCAAAGACACGTTCAAATACGACAAACACAACTGAACGTGACACAAACGCGATTAAAAGCGACAAATTGTGTTTTCGTCGCTTTTCGTCTGTTTTTGTCACTTTTAGTTGTGTTTTGTCGCTTTTACTCCGTTTTTTGTCGCTTTTAGTCGTGTTTTGGTGCATTGTGTCGTGTCTTTGTCGCTTTTGAACACATTTTTATCACTTTTGGCCGCACTTTTGTCACTTCAGAACATGTTTGTACAAATCCAAACTACAGCGTGAACAGTTTTTATTCAAAAGCAACAGATTTTGTTGTTTGTGGAAGAAATTATTGCACTTGAAACACTGCAGTCTTTGTTAGATTTGTTAATTGCATCCATTGAAGTTGTGTTTTTGTGTGGATTTTGTTTAATTGTGCAGCTCTGGCCTTTAAGAGGTAAATAAAGTAATCTGCTCAGAGGCTTCAGAGGCTAAACATCAGGAGAAAAAGTGTGTTTGAACAGACAGCTGCATTAAAGACACAAACAGTCAATCACCAGAACAACATTTAAAACAGCAGATTGTCTCAGGGACCAGCTCAGGATTCAGTTTTTCTCCCCGTTGACCCATTTGACCCGTTGGACCCGTTGGACCCGTTGGACCCGTTTGACCCGGACACAGCGGGTGTAAATGTTTCAGACGTGGGGGACTCACTCTCCTCTTGGACTTCTTGCTCTTCTCGTCGGAGCGATGGTGGTGTTTCCTCTCTTTCTTGCCGTGACCTTCAGCGTCGTCGTCCTCGTCCAGCAGCAGGTCGTACTTTGAGCTGAAGGAGGCGTTAAGTCAAACCTGCAGGAGTTGGATAAACGAGACACACTCGAACGCACCGTTTAGTTCAGTCTGATTCAGTCAAGGATAAAGTGGCTGCAGCTTTAGTAAAGACTGTGTTAAACAAACGCCTCGCGCTGCAACACAAACTGAAAATCCTGAAAAGATGTTCTGCTTTTTCATTTTCAGATATCAGACGGATGAATCTGAAAACTGGAAACTAAACTTAAAACTAAACTTAAACTTCAATTTAAACTTAAAAACCTAAACTTAAAGCTAAAAAACAGGTTTAACAAAATGTAAGTTTAGATCTAGTTATAATTTTACAAACTTAAACTAAAAGTTTAATCTAAACTTAAAAACTAAAACCTAAACCTAACCCTAAACTTAAACACAAACCTAAATTTAAAAAAAATATATATATATAAAAACTGAACATAAACTAAAAACGTAAACTTAAACTAAACCTGACCCTAAACCTAAACCAAACTTAACCTAAAGGAGGACCCCGTCCCTCAGGAGGAGGAGCCCATCCCTCAGGAGGAGGAGCCTGTCCCTCAGGAGGAGGAGCCTGAGGAGGATACTCGTGCCTGGGCTGGTTCTTCAGGCCCAGTTTGGAGCGGGTTTCCAGATCTTTCTCGTAGGCCTTGAAGTCGTCTTTGGTGTATTTTCCACCTGAAACACAGAAGAGTCAGTGAGGAGGAGGAGGAGGAGGAGGAGGAGGAGGAGAGAGGGAAGAGAAGGAGGAGGAGGAGGAGGAGGAGGGGGAGGAGAGGGAAGAGGAGGAGGAGGAGGGGGAGGAGAGAGGGAAGAGAAGGAGGAGGAGGAGGAGGGAGAGAGGGAAGAGAAGGAGGAGGAGGGAGAGAGGGAAGAGAAGGAGGAGGAGGAGGAGGAGGAGGAGGAGGAGGAGGAGGAGGAGGGAGAGAGGGAAGAGAAGGAGGAGGAGGAGGAGGGAGAGAGGGAAGAGAAGGAGGGGGAGGAGGAGGAGGGAGAGAGGGGAGGAGAGAGAGGAGAGAGGGGAGGAGAGAGAGGGAGAGAGAGGGGGAGAGAGAGGGAGGAGAGAAGGAGGAGGAGGAGGAGGAGGGAGGAGGAGAAGGAAAGGAGAGAAGGAGGGGAGGAGGAGAGGGGAGGAGGAGGGAGGGGAGGAGGAGGGAGGGGAGGAGAGAGGAGGAAGGAGGAGGAGGAGGAGAAGATGGAGGAGGAAAAGGAGGGAGAAAGGAGGAGGAGGAGGAGGGAGGAGGAGGGAGAGAGAGGGAAGAGAAAGGAGGAGAGAAGGAGAGAAGATGGAGAGAGGAGAAGAGGAGGGGAGAAGGAGGAGGGGAGGAGGAGGGGAGGAGGAGAAGGAGGAGGAGGAGGAGGGGAGAAGGAGGGAGGGGGAGAGAGAGGGGAAGAGAGAAAGGAGGAGGAGGGAGGGAGAGAGGGGAAGAGAAAGGAGGAGGAGGAGGAGGAGAGGGGAAAGGAGGAGGGGAGGAGGGGAGGAGGGAGGAGGGACAAGAGGGAAGAGAGAGAGGAGGAGGAGGAGGAGGAGGAGGAGGAGAGAGAGGGAAGAGAGAAGGAGGAGGAGGGGAGGAGAGAGGGAGAGAGAAGGAGAGGAGGAGGAGGAGGAGGGAGAGAGAGGGGGAGAGAGGGGAGGAGGAGAGGAGGAGGAGAGGAGAGAGAGGGGAGGAGAGAGAAAGGAGGGAGGAGGAGGGAGGGAGAGAGAGGGGAAGAGAAGAGAAGGAGGAGGGAGGAGGGGGAGGAGAGAGAGAGGGGAAGAGAGAAGGAGGAGGAGGAGGAGGAGGGGAGAGAGGGGGAAGAGAGAAGAAGGAGGAGGAGGAGGAGAGAGGGAGAGAGGGAGGAAGAGAGAGGAGGGAGGAGGAGGAGGGGAGGGAGAGAGGGAAGAGAAGGAGGAGGAGGAGGGGGAGGGGAGGAGGAGGGAGAGAGGGAAGAGAAGGAGGAGGAGGAGGAGGAGGAGGGGGAGGAGAAGGAGAAGGAGGGGGAGGAGGAGGGGGAGGGGGAGGGGGAGGGGGAGGAGGAGAAGGAGGAGGAGGAGAAGATGGAGGAGGAGAAGGAGGAGAAGGAGGGGGAGGAGGAGGGAGAGGAGGGAGAGGAGGAGGAGGGGAGAGAGGGGAGAGAGAAGGAGGAGGAGGAGAGAAGATGGAGAGGAGAAGGAGGAGAAGGAGGGGGGAGGAGGAGGAGGGGGAGGAGGAGAAGAAGGAGGAGGAGGAGGGGAGGAGGAGGGAGAGAGGGGAGAGAGAGAGAGGAGAGAAAAGAGAGAGGAGGAGGAGGGAGAGAGGGAAGAGGAGGAGGAGGAGAGAGGAGGAGGAGGAGGGGGAGGAGGAGGAGGGACAGAGGGAAGAGAGGGAGGAGGAGGAGGAGGAGGAGAGAGGGAAGAGAAGGAGGAGGAGGGGGAGGAGAGAGGGAAGAGAAGGAGGAGGAGGAGGAGAGAGGAGAGAGGAGAGAGAAGAAAAGGAGGAGGGAGGAGAGAGAGGGGAAAGAGAGAAGGAGGAGGAGGGAGAGAGAGGGAAAGAGAGAGAGGAGGAGGAGGGAGAGAGGGAAGAGAAAAAGGAGGAGGAGGAGAGGAGGAGGAGGAGGAGAGAGAGAGGGAAGAGAGAGGAGGAGGAGAGGGGGAGGGAGAGAGAGGGAAGAGAAGGAGGAGTAGGAGGAGGAGGAGGGAGAGGGAGAGAGAGGGAAGAGAAAAGGAGGAGAGGAGGAGGAGGGGGAGAGAGAGAGGGGAAGAGAAGGAGGAGGAGGAGGAGGAGGAGGGAGAGAGAGGGAGAAGAGAAGAAAGGAGGAGGGGAGGGAGAGAGGGGAGAGAAGAGAAAGGAGGGGGGAGGAGGAGGAAGGAGGAGAGAGAGAGGGAAAGGAGAAGAGAGAGGAGGAGGAGGAGGGGAGGAGGAGGAGGGGAGAGAGGGGGGAAGAGAAGGAGGGAGAAGGAGGAGGAGGAGGAGGAGGGGAGGGAGAGAGGAGGAAGGAGGGGGGGAGGAGGGAGGAGGAGGGGGGGGGAGGGGAGGAGGAGGGGGAGGAGGGGGAGGAGGAGGAGGAGGAGAAGATGGAGGAGGAGAAGGAGGAGAAGGAGGGGGAGGAGGAGGAGGAGGGAGAGAGGGAAGAGAAGGAGGAGAAGGAGAAGATGGAGAGGAGAAGGAGGAGAAGGAGGGGGAGGAGGAGGGGGAGGAGGAGAAGGAGGAGGAGGAGGGGGAGAAGGAGGGGGAGGAGAAGGAGGAGAAGGAGGGGGAGGAGAGAGAGAAGGAGGAGTAGGAGGAGAAGGGGGAGGAGGAGGAGGAGAAAGAGAAGAAGGTGAAAAAGAAGAAGACGACAATGAAGGAGGAGGAGGAGGAGAAGAAGAAGAGGAGAACCTTTTCCTTTCCACTGGATCTTTGCCACTGACTGACTGAAGTCCACGTGGATTCGACGATCGTCGATCAGAACGTTGTCCATCTTAAAGTAGGCCTTTTCACAATCCTCCTGCTGCAGACAACACAGAACATGTGGCTCCACTTTATTACAATTCACTGAATACAAAGGACTTATTTTGGCAAAGGAAACTGTCAATTATCATTTTTATGTATCGTGATCTGAAAAATCACAATTATTCATTATTACTCGTTAAAGGGCCTATGACAGTTTGGACTCATTTCACTAAAACGCAGTGAAGATAAATATATTTCAAGTCTTTACATGTCTTTTTCCATTTTTTTTTTAGGTTTTTAATTTTACTTCCTGGTTGTAAATGTTGACATCACACTGTGAAATTACCATAGACTGGGCCAAAACTCATCCAATGTCACAGATTTTGTTCATTTGACAAAGAGAAACACATGTGACACCTTCATTTTGTTGAATTAATGTTTAAAGCGTCAAAAAAGTAGTTTATTTTGTGTAAATTCTGCATAACCTTTGACCCTCCAGTGTGATGTCATCAGTGTGTTTACTTCGTGTCACAGATTTTTCAATGTTTCTCCACAAACTGCTCCTGATTGGTGTAAAACTATAATTTATATTTACAAGAGGCATTAATGCACTGAATAAAGTCACAATTTTAAAATCATAAAACCCTGTCACACGCACTTTAACACGTCCAAGTGGAGCTGTCAAAGTCCTATTCGAGCGATTAATCGACTAAAAGAGGGCGTGGCAATCATTTATCACAATTATAAAGTATCTCTTGTATCTGACCCAAACTGCACTCTAAAGACCACAACATGAGGAAAAACATACCTTTTCAAATTCAATAAACGCATAACAAAGAGAGTCTCCGGTTTTAAAGTCTCTGATGATCTCACAGCTGCAGAACAGAAGCAAAAAGAAGAGTCAACGAGCCGTATACGTTCTCTTCTCACACTAAGCACTTTTTAAGCATCATTTTGTCGCTTTTAGTCACATTTTTGTCATGTTCAGTTGTGTTTGTTGTAATTAAATGAGTCTTTGTCACTTTTAGTTGCGTTTTGTAGTGATGGGTCCAGCAACACTGAAGCGCCGGCGCATGTGTCGAGCTTATAGAGCGAAGCCCCGTATCGATGCGCGTATCGCTTTAAGAAAAAGTCACGTGACCGATACTGCTGCTGTTTCGCTCCTCATCGACACGCCAAACTGTGTTTAAAAGGAACCGCATCTGCATTTGTCAACGGGATGAATCACTGTCAAACGAAGAAACATACCGTTCCAAATATTTAAAAAACACCTTCCTTTCTACATCATCAAAGTGGAGCCCGAAAGAAAAAGAAAACATTCTGTTGTGTGGATCATTTTGATCTTTTAACAGCAAATAAGGTAATTGTATTTCCTTGTTTCCACTTGATCTAAAAAAAAACAAAAAAACAAAAAACCCACACTGAGCAATGTCACTCTCAGTATAAATTATTTGTTTCCTTTTATGCAGGTTAAATGCCGCATTTGTTCAACAGAGCTCTCATAGACTGCAACCAAAAAGTTTGGAACAACTTTTTTTTTTTTGAATGAAAACGTTTAATAAAAATTACTCCCTGAGTCAATGACATTTAAATTGGTAAATTACATTCAACACTTTAACTTTAATTTTCACATAAGATATAAAATAATACCACAGGAAATACAATAACTTAAATAATAAGTCTGTATACAAGTGTGACCGCCATTGATTCAGTGTGTCTTGCGAGTCTCAACTAATTTCCCTGCAATGATGTACACCTTCCAACAGGTGTCAGTGTAGAGCAACACAGCAACACTATCGGCACAGAATCAATACAGTTTGGAGAATGTGCCGAAACGCTTCATGAGGCCTCATCTACCCATCACTAGTGTTTTGGTGCATTGAGCTGAATTATTGCACTTAAGAGGTGAATAAAGTCATCTGCTTGGAGGCTAAACAACAGGAGAAACAGTCAATCACGATACGACGATGTCATAAAAATAGCAGATTGTCACAGGGACCAGCGTTATCACCGTATCACCCAGACCTAGTTCCACCAGATTTTATTAGAACTAAATTTGTGCTAAACTTGGTCTACGATGAGACTAAACAAAAACAAAAAAACCTAAAACTGCAGAGGATAAATATGATGCATTTTCCAGATTATTGTGTTATTCGTCTTTAAAGCTGCTCTTGAGTGCCTTAAAGTTTAGCATCTCATGAAGTTTCAGAACTAAAAATAAAATGTTTGTGGAAAATAAAATGAACATGTGTATCTTTGCTCACTGAGTTCTGATGCCGTCTAGTGGCTGCAGAGTGAATTACACGAGTTTAAACGGAACTTCTACTACAGTGACTTTTCCTCTCATTTAAT
Source organism: Rhinogobius similis (assembly GCA_019453435.1). Lineage (NCBI taxonomy): Eukaryota > Metazoa > Chordata > Actinopteri > Gobiiformes > Gobiidae > Rhinogobius > Rhinogobius similis. The sequence goes on along the minus strand of CM033634.1, from coordinate 2,200,923 downwards.
CCTGTTCTAACAACGTTCCTCATCAAAAACACACCTGGAGTTACATTTAGCTTCACAGTTTGATGAATCCTGGTGAGAAAATCCTCTCCCTCCGAGCGTCAAACACACTTCCTGCTGAACTCCTTCGATCGCTGACGTTTTTTTCGATTTCAGACGTCATTTATCTGAGAATCTTCTGCTTTTTTAAGTCCTTAAATCGTCACAGACTCAGCAGTTCTGCCTCTAAACACCGTCACTACAAACAAACGGCTCACTCACATTTATCATTAACAAGTTTAAATTGTGTAAACGCTGTGCAGCCAGTAGTACAGTAGTAGTAGCCAGTTTTTTGTCCTAAAACATGAGATGCCAAACTAAAAGGTTTAATAACAATAAATGATTCTATTTCAGATTTGACTAAACATTTGTGCTGTTTGTCCAGTTTGACAGTTTGTGTAAAGTTGCTTTGGTTGAAAATGAGACAAATATGACACAGTTAGAGGTAATTCCACAACTGTTACCATAGCAACCAGACTGTAAACAAGTCCCACATCCACACATGACACAATAGTTAGAGATGACAATAAATGATCCCTAATAAGACTTTATTTTGTCGAACGATGGTTTAAACTGTCAGGAAAATGAGTCGCTGTGAATTGTCTCTGTGTTTTCAATGGTACGTCGTCTTTTGATGACCTCACAGAGGGACTCAGCTCCACTTCCTGTCATTTTGAATGTTGATTTCTCAAAATTTCTTTACAAACTGCAACTTCACAAATGTAAAACTATGATAAATATTTACCGCAGGTGCCCTCCCACCGAACTGAGTCAGAATTAGAACAAATTGAGAACCTGAAAATAGACTTTAAAAACAGAACATTCTTGGAGAAAATATTGAGGAAGTTCAGCAGGAAGTGTTTTTGACGCTCGGAGGGAAAGGATTTTCTAACCAGGATTCATCAAACTGTGAAGCTAAATGTAACTCCAGGTGTGTTTTTGATGAAGAACAAGGGTTAAAAGCTCACAAAAGTCCATTTAGCGTAATATTTGTCCTTTAAATTGTACCTTTTGATGGTTCCGAAGCGTGAGAAGATGATCTCCAGGTCCTCATCGGTGGTGACGGGGTTGAGTTTGCAAACGAACAGCACATTTTCAGGAGGTTTGATGTCTGCGTCTGGAAGGTCTCCCACCTAAACGAGCCGAGTATCAGGTCTGCACCGAAACAAACAAACAAACAAACAAACAAACAAACAAACAGAGGAGCCTCACCATCTCCAGAAGAATGGCCTGGGTCTTGGCCTCCTTCTCCTTCAGTCGTTCCTCCAGCTCCTCCGCCGCTTTTCCATCGTCTTCGTCGATCACTTCGTCGGCTCCGATTCGTCCGCTCTGCTCAAAGAAAACACTCCAGTTGTAAAGAGAGCTTCATGTCTACGACAGATTAGCATTAGCCACAGTGTTTACATCAGAGTTAAATCAGTTTAAACGCTCTGAAAGGCATGAAGAAAGCATGAAGAAAGCGTGAAGAAAGCGTGAATAAAGTGTGAAAAAAGCATGAAAAAAGCATGAATAAAGCATGAAGAAAGTGTTAATAAAGTATGAAGAAAGCATGAAGAAAGTGTTAATAAAGTGTGAATAAAGCATGAATAAAGTGTGAATAAAGCATGAATAAAGTGTGAATAAAGCATGAAGAAAGTGTGAAAAAAGCATGAATAAAGTGTGAATAAAGCATGAATAAAGTGTGAATAAAGCATGAATAAAGTGTGAATAAAGCATGAATAAAGCGTGAATAAAGTGTGAATAAAGCATGAATAAAGTGTGAATAAAGCATGAATAAAGTGTGAATAAAGCATGAAGAAAGTGTGAAAAAAGCATGAATAAAGTGTGAATAAAGCATGAATAAAGTGTGAATAAAGCATGAATAAAGTGTGAATAAAGCATGAATAAAGCGTGAATAAAGTGTGAATAAAGCATGAATAAAGTGTGAATAAAGCATGAATAAAGCGTGAATAAAGTGTGAACAAAGCATGAAGAAAGTATGAATAAAGTGTGTTTAAAGCGTTAATAAATCATGAATAAAGTGTGAACAAAGCATGAAGAAAGTATGAATAAAGTGTGAATAAAGCGTTAATAAATCATGAATAAAGCATGAATAAAGCATGAAGAAAGTATGAATAACACATGAATAAAGTGTGAATAAAGCATGAATAACGCATTAATAAAGTGTGAAGAAAGTGTGAATAAAGTATGAATAAAGCATGAATAAAGCATGAAAAAAGCATGAATAAAGTATGAATAAAGCATGAAGAAAGTATGAATAACGCATTAATAAAGCGTGAATAAAGCTTGAATAAAGTATGAATAACACATGAATAAAGTGTGAATAAAGCATGAATAACGCATTAATAAAGTGTGAATAAAGTATGAATAAAATATAAATCAAGCTTGAATAAAGTATGAATAAAGCAAAAACAAAACAAAGTATGAAAAAAGTGTGAATAAAGTATGACTAAAGTATGAATAAAGCAAAAGCAAAGTATGAATAAAGCGTGAATTAAGTATGAAACACATGAATGAATAAAGTATGAATAAAGCAAAAACAAAGCAATAATAAAATCACTGAAGTATGACTTAAGAACAAAGTGTGATTAAAGTATGAATAAAGTGTGAACAAAGTATGATTAAAGTATGAATAAAGTGTGAACAAAGTGTGATTAAAGTATGAATAAAGTGTGAACAAAGTGTGATTAAAGTATGAATAAAGTGTGAACAAAGTGTGATTAAAGTATGAATAAAGTGTGAATAAAGTGTGATTAAAGTTTGAATAAAGTATGATAAAGCTGAAGTCACAACTCGTAATGTTCATGAGGGAAATAACCCACGTGCCATAAAGTCTTGGACAGTAATGATAAAGTATTAATAAATCATGATAAAATAGAATAAAATAACCGACTTCCCAGTGTTTGGAACACAACATAAATGATTTTTCTAAATTTCCAAAGCGACAGAGTCATTAATGAAACTAAATTAACAACCATAAGAGCTCAGACAATGTTACGAAACGACGAGCTCAAACAGACCAGAATTATGAGCAGAAACAGTTCATGAAGATCAGAATAAACACAAGCAGAAGCCGCATACTGACGTCTAACTGCTCTTTGGTCGGCTCTGGGGATCGGTCCGGCACCGGTAAACCCTCCGGGTCGTCGAACGGGTCGTCCAGGACAACCGTGTGGTTTATCCTGCAATTTACAACAAGTTAGTGAGAAAAACACACTTGGAGCCATAGACTGTAGATATCAGTGGACCATGTTAGCATGCTAGCCGCCGCGTTCCAAATAGGAAGCAGCTATGGAGGCGCTCCTGGCTCCATAAAGCCGAGCTGCCATTCACTTTCTATTGGGACACTGGTGCCCTTTACTCTGTAACTGTTTCTGCTAAGCTCACCATCTTGGAACTAAAACATCTGTTTTGACACACTCTACATGAATCGGGTGTTTTTTTTTCGTTAGGTTGTTCATAAATCAAGTTATTAGCAATAATAACTGACCAATCAGGTGCTTCCTTTTCCGTGGGCCGTTTTCGCTCGTGTTAGCAACAGGTTTGATTGACAGCTAGCGCCGCACGTTGCCGCCGTCTCCTCCACCAACTGGCGGATACCGTTAGCAACCGCGCTCCTGATTAGTCCGTGTGGTTGCCACGATACGCACCCGGATTTCCAAATATGGAGTCTGGCTCCGCTTTAGCCGCTATAACTGCTAGCCGCGATGGGCTTCATTTGGCTGGAGGCAAACGCTATGGGTGACGTCACAATCCCTTAGTCCACTGATCTACAGTCTATGCTTGGAGCGCATTCAAAGGTCCTGATGTTTGTGTCACTCTGCCTTAGTTTGGTGGGAGGGCATCTGTGGTAAATATTTATTGTGGTTTTAAGTTTGTGAAGTTGCGGTTTGTGAAGAAGTTTTGAAAAATAAAAGAGCTGAGTCCCTCTGTGATGTCATCAAAAGGCGACGTACCATTGAAAACACAGAGACAATTCACAGCCGCACATTTTTCTGACGGTTGGGGGTCGGGACCCAAAGATTCTGAGGGGTCCCCAGGAATTTTTAGAAAAGAGGTCGGAACTAGATTTTGTAAATTGTAATTAGGTAATTGAATTTTAATTGCTTATATAAAGTATTTTATTATCATTATTGTTATGTTAGCTTCTTAATTATTTGAATAATTCTTTATTAACCAGAAAACAATATTTTTTCTTCACAGACAGTAGCTTCCTGGCAGGAGGAGGATGATTGGGTCGCTAACCACGTAAACGGGTTAAATATGGGTCACTGGGAGAAAAAGGTTGGGAACCACTGGTTTAAACCATCATTCAATAAAGTCTTATCAGGGATTATTTATGTCAGCTCTAACTATTGTGTCATGTTTGTGGATGTGGCCCTTGTTTACAGTCTGGTTGCTACGGTAACAGTTGTGGAATCACCTCTAACTGTGTCATATTTGTGTCATGTTCAACAGGAAGTGACATCATGAACTGTACACCAACTGTTAAACTTAAAGGAAAAATATTCAGCATTTTTCATGTTGTTTTTATCCTTTAAACCTGCTCTTGAGCGCGAAACAAACAAGAAAAGATTTATTATTAATCAGTCTGGAAAGACATTTACTGAGTGCATCTCTTGTGTGACAGGCGATTAGCGAGCTAGCAGCAGCAGCTACCGTGTTTAGAGGCAGAAATGCTCAGAGCAAGTCTATGATGATGATTGAAGGACTTAAAACAGTGGAATATTCTTAGATAAATGACGTATATGATCTGAAAATACGTCCCGGACAGAAGGAGTTCAGCAGGAAGTGTGTTTGACGCTCGGCGGGAGAGGATTTTCTAATAAACATTCATCAAACCAGAGAGAATGAAACTGAATGTAATTCCAGGTGTGTTTTTGATGAAGAACATTGTGAGAACAGGATTAAAAGAGAAACGTCACTGGAGCAGAATCTGTTCCCTTTAAATAGAATCATGTTCACTACGTTTTAGTCAAATGTGTGTCTGAATATGTTGAAATACATCTTATGTGCGCTCACCTGATGTCCTGAAACGGCACAAAGTCTTTATCCACAAACGTCTCGTTGATTTTGGCCAAAACGTCGAGCCCCTCGGTCACTTCCCCGAACACCGTGTGAACCCCGTCCAGATAATCCAGGTTCTCGCCGCTCGTGATGAGGAACTGCACAGAACCAGAGAGAACCGCTGTGTCTTTGCCTCATTTTCATCCGCTGAGCTTCTGTTTGGCTCAAATTAACTTCGTACTCTAAAATCGGCCTGTCACGATAATCACTACTTTGACTTTTCGATCCATATTGACGGAAGGAACAGGGGTTTTCACACATGGCAGTGGGTCTGGGTGATACAGTGATAAAAATGGAATCCTGAGCTGGTCCCTGTGACAATCTGCTATTTTTGTGAAATCGACGTATCGTGATTCATTGTTTTTCTGTCTTTAATGCAGCTGTCTGTTCAAACACACTTTTTCTCCTGATGTTTAGCCTCTGAAGCCTCTGAGCAGATGACTTTATTTACCTCTTAAAGACCAGAGCTGCACAATTCAACGAAATCCACACAAAAAGCAAAAAAAGTGCAACCAAAAGCGATAAAAATGCGCCTGAAAACAAGAAACGCAACTCAAGAGCGACAAAAAACGTGAAAAAAACTCCACAAAGTCTAATTTTAATATGACAAAAACAACTGATCGTGACACAAACTAAAAAGCAGCAAAACAGAATCCTATTATTCAAACCTAAATCTCAAATCTAATCTCAATGGCTCGGGTCAGAAAAATCACAATTAGATTAGAATTTTTCCTAAATTATGCAGCTCTGTTAAAAGAAATAGAAAAATACAAAGTGAACATGAATCGAGATATAATCAAAATCATGATCTGACCCCAAGAAAATCGTGATAATCATTTTTTGTCGTATCGCTCAGACCTACAGCAGAACTAAAAACGAAGTCCTTATTTCTCCCAGACGCTGTTTCTCGACACAACAACGGCTGAAAATGAGTCAAACTGATTATAAAATTAAAGCAAGACACTACAGATAAAACTTATTTATGTTTTTTGTTCACTTTTCTCATGTGTCCAATCTGCTCCTGATGTTTGATTCTTCCATTGAATCCACTTCATCCATAGATTTCTCTGACATTGTTTTCTTCAAATGCATTTTTGTCCCTCGAGACATAAAGATCATTAAAGTAGATCCACACAAACTGTACAATCTGGACTCAACACATTTAGACCAAACAAGGATTTAAGATCAGACTCTGACACATTTATGGAAGTTTGAAGGAAAAAAAATGAGGAGAAATTTGAATTTTTAGGACAATTTTCAGTCTGATCTGGTTCACTTAAAATCTAAATAATAAATCCAAATCCCCTCTGTACATTTTTATAACTAAAATGTGACAAACTGAACCAAGAAATTTAAACCTGGTTCTGTCCATTTTTCAGATTTAAATGTACCAAATATGTGGATTTTGGCTATTTTTACATAAAATGTCTTATTTCTACATGAAAACATGACATGATGAAAAACATATATTTTTTTCTTACATTTATGTGACTAAACTACAGGAGAAGTTTCAAATTAATATCTTTAAATGTAAAATTATTTTCCTATTCACCTGCAGCGTCTCACTTTAAAGAATTAAAGTGACGTCTAAAATCAGGTCGGAGGGAGAGGACTTTCTGACCAGGATTCATCAAACTGTGAACGGAGCTCAGTGTAACTCCAGGTGTGTTTTTGATGAAGAACATCATTAGAACAGGATTCACAGAGGGCAAAGGTCACTGTGGCCCGTGTCCTTTAAAGTGTGTATTCCTGGTTGTCATGGTTACCTGCGAGCCGTGCTGCCCGCTGCCGTTGTCCACCATCGACACCGTGCCCTTCTTCTTGTGCTTGATCCGAGGAGTCTTTTCCACGTCGAAAAAGCGCGCCTGGTCTCCGTAGAGTTTACTGTGGGAGACAGAGATAACACAGAGTGACACAGAGGTAACACAGAGTTAACACAGAGGTAACACAGAGTAACACAGAGTAACACAGAGTGACACAGAGTAACACAGAGTGACACAGAGTGACACAGAGTGACACAGAGTGACACAGAGAGACACAGAGTGACACAGAGTAACACAGAGTGACACAGAGTAACACAGAGTGACACAGAGTTAACACAGAGGTAACACAGAGTTAACACAGAGGTAACACAGAGTAACACAGAGGTAACACAGAGTTAACACAGAGGTAACACAGAGTAACACAGAGTAACACAGAGGTAACACAGAGTTAACACAGAGTAACACAGAGTAACACAGAGTAACACAGAGTGACACAGAGTAACACAGAGTGACACAGAGTGACACAGAGAGACACAGAGTAACACAGAGTGACACAGAGTGACACAGAGTAACACAGAGTGACACAGAGTGACACAGAGTAACACAGAGTGACACAGAGTAACACAGAGTGACACAGAGTAACACGGAGTAACACAGAGGTGACACAGAGTAACACAGAGTGACACAGAGGTAACACAGAGTGACACAGAGTGACACAGAGATAACACAGAGGTAACACGGAGTGACACGGAGTGACACAGAGGTAACACAGAGGTAACACAGAGGTAACACAGAGGTAACACAGAGGTAACACGGAGTGACACGGAGTAACACAGAGGTAACACAGAGGTAACACGGAGTAACACAGAGTGACACAGAGTAATACAGAGTAACACAGAGTGAGACAGAGTGACACGGAGGTAACACAGAGTGACACGGAGGTAACACAGAGGTAACACAGAGTAACACAGAGTGACACAGAGTAACACAGAGTGACACAGAGTGACACAGAGTGACACAGAGTAATACAGAGTAACACAGAGTGACACAGAGTAACAGAGATAACACAGAGTTACACAGAGTAACACAGAGTGACACAGAGTTACACAGAGGTAACACGGAGTGACACGGAGTAATACAGAGTAACACAGAGTGACACAGAGTTAACACAGAGTTACACAGAGGTAACACAGAGTAACACAGAGTGACACAGAGTTAACACAGAGTTACACAGAGGTAACACAGAGTGACACAGAGTTAACACAGAGTTACACAGAGGTAACACAGAGTTACACAGAGTTAACACAGAGTTACACAGAGGTAACACAGAGTAACACAGAGTTAACACAGAGTTACACAGAGGTAACACAGAGTTACACAGAGTAACACAGAGTTACACAGAGGTAACACAGAGTGACACAGAGTAACACAGAGTTATACAGAGTAACTCGGGGTCTCACCTGAACACAGACTCTCCGCCGCGGCCCGTTCCGGTCGGGTCTCCCGTCTGGATGATGAAGTCTCTCTGGAAAAGTGTAAACATGGATCACAGTTTGTCACAGATGATGATTTAACTTGTATTAAATGTGGATTATATATTAGGGCTGCACCGATTCTATCTATCTATACAAATGATAAAATCACATTGCAATCATAAAAGTAAAGTTTACCTGCACATTGTGGATGAGGCAGTAGTTGTAGTATTTAATCTTACATAATTTAAGAAAGTTTAAACAAGCTGCGGAGAGAAAAGAAAAGCAACAATAAGAACATTTTACCAAGTGTTTCCTCAACTACAAACTCTAGATTTTAAAGCAACAACAGGATTCTGATGACGTCACGTTTTAAGGGTCTATAGGAGGAGCTTCCTGCTTGTTTCTATGGAAATGCTGTTCTTTTGGCTTTAACATTCCACAGTATGGCATTAAACTGATATATCCTCAGACAGAATGTTCAGAAGTCCAGTTTTAACTTTGTGTTTACATGGGATTCTACAGGAGACTCCCACCTCCAGAAAACTACAGAAAATGACATATTCTAGCTTTAAAAACAAATGAAATGAAAAATAAAATGTGTTAACTTTTTATATTTTGCGTCTGTTCCATAATTGGGAGCATTAAGATGACGCAGACAGAACAAACAGACGCACATTTGGCGCATGAATGGACTGTCCTGTGTCTGAGTCTGAGCTGAGGCGGCTAACTGCTGCTAGCCTGGTTTGTCCTGCCGCTCGTGCAGGCTAGCAGGTGCACGTGCGCGGGAGTCACACTCGGTTTCAGACAAACACAGAGAGAGCGTCACCCTTCGGTCTTTCCTCCGTGAACAGGTCGATCACCAGGTCCCCCAGAGTCGTTTCAAGAAGCACCGCCATGACAGCCGCAGGTCTCGCGAGGACCGTCCGCGTGAACGAGAGGACGCGGGCGTAACGCACGCTCCTCCCCCCGCGCTGCGTGAGGGAAAGCTAGAGAGACCTCACCGTGGAATAAGGGTCTAAAGGTCTAATGCAGTGTTTTTCAACCTTTTCTGAGACGCGGCACATTTTTGGTATAAAAATTCTGCAGCACACCATCGACTAAAACATTACCCCCCGAAAAATGTTTTGCAAATACGGCTGTATGGTCTGGTTCTTTAAATTTGGCATTGACTTTGTGTGAAGAAGTTGCTCAGAACACACTAAAATATCAAATCATTCATTTAAATCCATGAATCTAACATTTTTTCAAGGCACACCTGTCAAAACCCCACGGCACACTAGTGTTTAATGTTTCTTCATGTTTGGATCTAAACGAGGGTCAAGTCGAGCTTCAATAAACAACAAGAAATGAAACAAAAAAGTCTGAGTAAACATTTTATTGAAAACAATAATTAAACTGAAATAGTCTGCAGTTGATCAAAGGTTTAGGACCACACCTTGTAACAGTCTGTATTATAATTGTATTACTGTTGTAGTACTTAACATCGCCACAAGGTGGCACTTATTCATTTACAGTTGTACTGTAAGGTTAGAGGTCACTCACTTTTCTTTTTCTCTCGCTCACTGTGCGTATCCTGCACACACCTCTGTGCTCTGCAACCCCAGTAACGAGTGGTACAGGTATAACGGACTAATCTTCATTCATGTATGATTCAGTCTTAGCGCCGTGGAGACCCGGCATTATATGGTTTCTAAATGTTTAATAAACTAAGTATCAGTGGAACTTTTTGAACGTCTGGCTCTTTTCTCAGCTATCCCAGAGCACATGTTAAATGCTATAGCTAGCGCTCTCCGCCTGACCACTGCGCGTTACAACCTCAAAAAAATTAAATAAAAAAACTGAAACCCCCTTAAAACAGAAAGCCTATATAAACGTACAAAAACTTTTATTTGGAAAATTCCTCCTGTCTTATTTTAATTACTGTCTTATTAATTTCTTCTAATAAGACACAGACCATCAACAGAGACGAGGGGCTTTTACTCTGGCTCACACATGGGACTCACCTCTCCAGAGACCACCAGGGGGCGCTGTGGTTTGATAGATCTGTCAAACTGACACGAACGACCTCTGATCAGAGACGCGTCCATCAGACTCTGGCGTGTAACGTGTAACATGTAAATGAGCTCAGAGCTGTTTACTGCTGCCTCATTAAAGAAAGTCACACGTTAACGAGCAGCTCCTGTTATTGTGGATCATAAAGTGGTGATGTGTTTCAGGAGGTGAGAGGAGCATTTGTCCAAGTGAAGAAGACGTCCTCATGAAGGAGATCTACGTCTGGAGCTGTGTCCATTTGTGTAAACTTCACCCCCAAAGGTGGATTTAGAGGAACATCAGGACGGTCCACAAGAGTGATGTTCTTCTCCTGAACAAGTCCTTTGTCCTGGGGCTTTGAACTGCAGGTCGACCAAGAACAAAACTGCAGCTCGGACACGCCGCAGGGAGGGGGTGCCGCAGGGAGGGGGCCCCGCAGGGAGGGGGCGCCGCAGGGAGGGGGCCCCGCAGGGAGGGGGCGCCGCAGGTTTTTAGTTTTGGACTGTGTTATTCATTCTTAATATGTGTTTTAATGTTTGTAAAGCACTTTGTATGAACTGTCCAATACAAATAATTTTTGCTTGCTTGCAAAGGATTCTGGGATAAATGACGTCAGCATCATCTGTGTGTGTGATGTAGGTGTCAGTGGAACCGCCCTCAGCTGGTTTAAATCCTATCTATCTGATAGGTACCAGTTTGTTAATGTAAACCAGAGATCTTCCCCATGTTCTAAAGTAACCTACGGTGTGCCGCAGGGTTCAGTACTCGGTCCAGTTCTGTTCACACTTTATATGCTGCCCTTAGGTCTGATCATCAGAAAGCATGGCATTAACTTCCACTGCTATGCAGATGACACTCAGCTGTATTTATCAATGAAACCTGATCAGACCCATCAAGTAGACAGACTTAGTGCCTGCGTGAAAGACATAAAAACTTGGATGACTCTTAATTATCTGCTCCTTAACCCTGAAAAAACCGAGGTCATTCTGCTGGGCCCTAAGCACCTGCCAGACTCCTTATCTGACCAGATAGTTTCTCTGGACAATATCACTGTAGCCCCCAGCTCTACTGTAAGAAACCTTGGGGTCCTATTTGACCAAGATCTCTCGTTCAAAGCTCATATAAATCAAGCCTGTAAAACAGCCTACTTTCATTTGCGTAACATCAGCCAAAATTAGAAAAATCCTGCCCAGAGATGATGCCGAAAAACTCATCCATGCATTTGTCACATCCAGATTAGACTATTGTAACGTCCTGCTTACAGCGTGTCCTAAAAGCTCTATAAGAAGCTTTCAACTGGTTCAAAATGCAGCAGCAAGATTATTAACAGGTACTAGAAAAAGAGATCATATTTCACCAGTGTTGGAGTCTCTTCACTGGCTTCCTGTTGAGTTTAGAATCAAATTTAAAATCCTCCTCCTGACTTATAAAGCTTTAAACAATATGGCCCCATCGACCTCAAAGATGCAATAGTAGCGTACCATCCAAACAGAGCTCTTCGTTCTCAAAATGCTGGACTATTGTTAGTCCCCAGAGTCTCTAAAAGCACAGTAGGAGGTCGAGCATTTAGCTACCAAGCTCCTATGTTATGGAACCAGCTCCCTGTTCATGTAAAAGAGGCCGACACAGTCTCTACATTTAAGACCAGGCTCAAATCGTTCCTCTTTGAAATAGCTTATGGTCAGGCCAGTTAGGAACAGAAATAAAAACCTACAGTTTTAGCTACGCTGCCCTTGGAGCAATTCTGCTGGGGGAAGTATGGCAGCTTGAACACTGTCCTCTGGTTCTTCCTACTTTATCTATCAACAATATTTAATATTACTTCAACTGTAGTCTGTTCATTGCTGTTCACATGTTTCTCTTTCTCTCCACTTCCCCCGGGGAGTGGAGACTGTTTCAGACACTGCGGCGGCTGCTCCAGTGACGACCCCCCCACCCCCACCTGTCTGGACGATCTATGCTCCACCCGCCTGGACAGCTGGATTAGCCACACCTCGTCTGCCTGGACGAACTCCTTCTACTTTAGATGAACTGTTCCTCATCTCCTGCTGGAGGATCTCTCTACACTGGTGGACTGCTCCTCGTCCGCCTGGAGGAACTCTTTAAAGCCACCTCCCTCTTGAGTGGTTCTGGTTCAGTCCAAGTGGATGTCAGTCCTAGTTCATCTGCAGCCTGTCCGTCCGTGGGAGTAGGATCTCTCCTTCACTGTGGTTCTCCCCGAGGTTTCTACTTTTTCCCGTGGGGTTTTTTGTAGTTTTTCCTCGCCGCGAAGGAGGGTCAAAGGACAGGGGCATTCTGGGACAGTTATCTGAACTGCTTTTACCTGTGGCCCATCGAGGCAACTGTTGTTGTGATTTTGGGCATTATAAAAATAAATTGATTTGATTTGATTTGATCTGCGTCACATCGAAGGAGTTCAGAACAAAAGGATTTACAAACCAGCATCAAACAAACGAGAATCAAACTAATGCTGCTCCAGGAACAAAGTTAGAACATGGAGAAAAGATCAACAAAGTCAATTTAGTGTAATGTTTGTTCTTTAAACAAGAAAAGACCAACAAAAGCTAAGAAGTAAATAAAATATAACATTATAAAATCACAAATGAATGTCATGTATTTAAATCAGCTGAACATGTAGCGGTAGACTACTGTTCCCATAATGCATTGCTACAGATGTGGAAGGGCTTCACCTGCACCAGAGCCTTCAGTGTCCTGTGTCTTTATTAAACAGAACCAACAAACGACAAATCTGGTCTAAATTCTTAAAGGGCCTATGACAAGTCGGACGACTCATTTCACTAAATTGCAGTTTAGAGAAATATATTTCATATTTTGCTAAAATACTTCACACATTTTCTCCCGGTTTAGCGATTTTTTACGTTTTTTGTTTTACTTCCTGGTTGTAAATGGTGACATCACACTTGGAAATTACCATAGCAACTATTCTGTTTACTTGGCCAAAACTCATCTTTTTTAATTTTATAAATAAAAATACACATGAACACCTTTTTTGTTGCATTAATGTTCAAAAAAGTAGTTTCTTTTGTTTAAATTATACATAACCTTTGTCTCACAGTGTGATGTCATCGGTTTGTTTACTTCCTTTAACTTTCTACAGATTTGTCCACTTTTCTCCACGAACAGCTCCTGATTGGTGTAAAACTATTATTTATATTTACGAGAGGCTTTAACACACCAAATAAAGAAAAAATTAGAAAATCACAAAAACCTGTCATACGCACTTTAAATATTTTTCCGGGGAATGACCCCCAAACCCCCCGTTTAAAGCTGTTTAGAGCATGTAGCTGCTGCACATATGGATTCGAATTTTCCAATAGTTCAATGACCGCCCAATATTTATGAACCTGTGCGGCCAAAACACGTAGAAAACAAACAAAAAACAAAAACAATTCAAGAAACACGACAGAAAAGTTATAGAAAGTCACACCTGAAGAAGAAGCGGCTCGACTTTATTTTGCCGTGGGCCCCCAAATTCCCAGATCCGCCCCTGTTACTTTTTTTTACTGGCTTTTTAAACATTTTTTATAATGATTGTGTAAAAAAATAAAAATAAACTTGATTATTTTGCCCAGTGTGAAGTGTAGAGCTGCACCTGAAGGAATCAAACTACAGACCTTTTCACAATGACATTTGACAAACGCTGACTTGAATATCGCGTCTAATCAAAGTTTTTTATTGAAACCCATAAATACGCAGAATTGTAACCATGGAAACTGAACATTACATCAGTGGACGATCTTCAGAAAAGTCCCAGAAGAAAGTTCAGAAGTGAAGTGTATTGCACGAGAAGAAAAAGCTCGGCCGCTTTTTTATTTTGACACGACGGACAAACTATTTACATTCACAGAACGTCTCCCACGACCGAGACGTCTGTACGAAAGGTCCAAGACGTCCTTCAAACAGAGGTCCAGGGTGTAGTCCTGGTTTAGTCCTAGTTTAGTCCTGGTTTAGTCCTGGTTTAGTCCTGGTTTAGTCCTGGTTTAGTCCTGGTTTAGTCCAGGTTTAGTCCAGATTTAGTCCAGATTTAGTCACGTTTTTCCCAGTTAGTGCTAGTTTAGAGATGATTAGTGCTGGTTTGAGCCTGGTTTAGTCCGTTTTTTCTCACTTAGTCTTGGTTTAGACTTGGCTCATGATTAGGTCCAGGTTTGTTCTGGGTTTATCCATTTTATTTCTGGTTTAATCCTGGTTTAGTCCTGTTTTAGACCAATTTTATTTCCGCTTTAGTGTTGTTTTAAAAACATTTAGACCAAGGTTTTCTTAATCCTGGTTTAGACATGTTTAATGTCTGGTTTAATCCTGATTTAGTCCTGGTTTGGTTTTGGTTTAGGCCTGGTTTAGTCCAGTTTTTCTCACTTAGTCTTGGTTTAGACTTGGCTCATGATTAGGTCCAGGTTTGTTCTGGGTTTATCCATTTTATTTCTGGTTTAGTCCTGGTTTGGTTTTGGTTTAGGCCTGGTTTGGTTTTGGTTTGGGCCTGGTTTAATCCACTTTTTTTCACTTAGTCTTGGTTTAGACTCGGCTTGTGTTTGAGTCTAGGTTTGATCAGAGTCTGGCCATGGTTTAGTTGTTTAAAAGCTGTTTTGGTCCAGGTTTGTTCTGGATTTATCGGTTTTATTTCTGGTTTAGTCCTGGTTAATGCTAGACCTGGTTTAGTCCTTGTTTAGACCAGTTTTATTTCTGGTTTAGTCCTGTTTTAGATAACATTTAGACCAGGGTTTTCTTAATCCTGGTTTAAACATGTTTTATCCGGTTTAGTCTTGTTTTGGTCCTGGTTTACGGCTGTTTAACGCTAGACCTGGTTTAGTCCTGGTTTAGTCCTGGTTCCGTTCTGTTTTAGTCCTGGTTTAGTCCCGGTTTAGTCCTGGTTTAGACCTGGTTTAGTCCCAGTTCAGTTCTGGTTTAGACCTGTTTTAGTCCCGGTTCAGTTCTGGTTTAGTCCTGGTTTAGTCCCGGTTCAGTTCTGGTTTAGACCTGTTTTAGTCCTGGTTCAGTTCTGGTGTAGACCTGTTTTAGTCCCGGTTCAGTTCTGGTTTAGACCTGTTTTAGTCCTGGTTCAGTCCCGGTTCAGTTCTGTTTTAGTCCTGGTTTAGTCCTGGTTCAGTTCTGTTTTAGTCCTGGTTTAGTCCCGGTTCAGTTCTGTTTTAGTCCTGGTTTAGTCCCGGTTCAGTCCTGGACCTCTGAGACCTCCGCGGTTCATTCAGTCCTGGCCCTGATCCTGGTCCTGGCCCTGATCCTGGTCCTGCGCCGTGATTGGTCAGAGCCAGGCGCGAGTCCGTGAGTCCTGGGCTCTGATTGGTCCGTCAGACCCCGGTGTACAGAGACAGGAAGTAGATGTAGAGCAGGAAGATGGGGTAAATGAGGAGCGGCTTCTTGGTCTTGAACTCATCGCCGACGAGCAGCGACGCCGCGCTGTAGGCCGCCCAGAACACGCCCAGCAACTGCACGACAACACGCAGGGTTAAGTGTCAGGGTTAATCAATCCAGGTACTATTACTGACAAAAAGTGACAAATACGTGACAAAAAGTGACACAATTGTGGCTAGAAATGTAAAAAATCTGAGTAAAAGTAACAAAAACTTGACTAAAAGCGACAAAAATGTGACTAAGCGACAAAAATGTGATTAAAAGTGACAAAAACGTGAATCAAAGTGACAAAATATGACTAAAAGTGACAAAAGCGTAACTAAAAGTGACAAAAATGCAACTGAAAGTGACAAAACGTGACCTAAAGTGACAAAACGTGACCAAATGTAACAAAAATGTGACGAAAAGCGACAAAAACGTGACTAAAAGTGACAAAAGCGTAACTAAAAGTGACAAAAATGTGATTAAAAGTGACAAAAACGTGAATCAAAGTGACAAAATATGACTAAAAGTGACAAAAGCGTAACTAAAAGTGACAAAAATGCAACTGAAAGTGACAAAACGTGACCTAAAGTGACAAAACGTGACGAAAAGTAACAAAAATGTGACGAAAAGCGACAAAAACGTGACTAAATGTGACAAAAAAGTGATTAAAAGCAATGAAAAAGTGACTAAAAGCAACAAAAATGCAACTGAAAGTGACAAAAATACAACAAAAAGTGACAAAATCGCAACTAAAAGAGTAAAAAACATGACAAAAAGTAATAAAAACTTGACTAAAAGCAACAAAAGCATGACTATAAGTGACAAAAATGTGAATATAAGCGACAAAAACTTGACTAAAAGTAATAAAAATGTGTCTAAAACGTGAATAATAGAAGCAAACTGTATGTGTATATGTATGTGAATATGTATATGGGTATTTTATGTTTTCTGTGTGTTTTGTTTGTGTCATGTATCTCTGTTTTGTTCTGTAGTGTATCTTGTTCGTAAGGAAAACTAGAATATAAATACCAATTAAAAAAGTTGAAAAAAATGTGACTAAACGTAAAAAAAATGTGACTAACGGTAAAAAAAAGTGACTAAAAGTGACAAAAACTTGATTACAGACAACAAAAATGCGACAAAAATCCAGATTCTAGTTTGGTCCCCGTCTTGTCCTGGTCTGTTTCTGGTCCAGTCCTGGTCCAGTCCCTTGTCCAGTCCTGGTCCAGTCCCTGGTTCAAACCCGGTCCAGACTCACTTTGACGGCCACAGACAGCAGCTCCAATCCTCCGATGAACAGCAGTAACGGAGCGATGGCGATGAGAGGAAGCAGAGAGTAACCGATGACACCCAGAACCTGCCCGTAAGAAACCTAGAAACACAAACAGAGAACATCTACAGACTCTGAAGATCCACAGACCCAGAACGTCCAGAGACTCCTGAACATCCACAGACCCGAGAACATCTACAGACTCTGAACATCCACAGACTCTGAACATCCACAGACTCAAGAACATCCACAGACTCTGAACATCCACAGACTCTGAACATCCACAGACTCTGAACATCCACAGACTCTGAACATCCACAGACTCAAGAACATCCACAGACTCCAGAACATCCACAGACTCAAGAACATCCACAGACTCCAGAACATCCACAGACTCAAGAACATCCACAGACTCAAGAACATCCACAGACTCAAGAACATCCACAGACTCAAGAACATCCACAGACTCAAGAACATCCACAGACTCAAGAACATCCACAGACTCAAGAACATCCACAGACTCAAGAACATCCACAGACTCAAGAACATCCACAGACTCCAGAACATCTACAGACTCTGAACATCCACAGACTCTGAACATCCACAGACTCAAGGACATCCACAGACTCAAGGACATCCACAGACTCAAGAACATCCACAGACTCAAGGACATCCACAGACTCAAGGACATCCACAGACTCAAGAACATCCACAGACTCAAGAACATCCACAGACTCAAGAACATCCACAGACTCCAGAACATCCACAGACTCAAGAACATCCACAGACTCAAGAACATCCACAGACTCAAGAACATCCACAGACTCCAGAACATCCACAGACTCCAGAACATCCACAGACTCTGAACATCCACAGACTCCAGAACATCCACAGACTCAAGAACATCCACAGACTCTGAACATCTACAGACTCTGAACATCCACAGACTCTGAACATCCACAGACTCAAGAACATCCACAGACTCCAGAACATCCACAGACTCTGAACATCCACAGACTCAAGAACATCTACAGACTCTGAACATCCACAGACTCTGAACATCCACAGACTCAAGAACATCCACAGACTCAAGGACATCCACAGACTCAAGAACATCCACAGACTCAAGAACATCCACAGACTCAAGAACATCCACAGACTCTGAACATCCACAGACTCAAGAACATCCACAGACTCAAGGACATCCACAGACTCAAGGACATCCACAGACTCAAGAACATCCACAGACTCAAGAACATCCACAGACTCAAGAACATCCACAGACTCAAGAACATCCACAGACTCAAGAACATCCACAGACTCAAGAACATCCACAGACTCAAGAACATCCACAGACTCAAGAACATCCACAGACTCAAGAACATCCACAGACTCAAGAACATCCACTGACTCTGAACATCCACAGACTCTGAACATCCACAGACTCCAGAACATCCACAGACTCAAGAACATCCACAGACTCCAGAACATCCACTGACTCTGAACATCCACAGACTCCAGAACATCCACAGACTCAAGAACATCCACAGACTCTGAACATCTACAGACTCTGAACATCCACAGACTCTGAACATCCACAGACTCAAGAACATCCACAGACTCCAGAACATCCACAGACTCTGAACATCCACAGACTCTGAACATCCACAGACTCTGAACATCCACAGACTCAAGAACATCTACAGACTCAAGAACATCTACAGACTCTGAACATCCACAGACTCTGAACATCCACAGACTCAAGAACATCCACAGACTCCAGAACATCCACAGACTCTGAACATCCACAGACTCTGAACATCCACAGACTCAAGAACATCTACAGACTCAAGAACATCTACAGACTCTGAACATCCACAGACTCTGAACATCCACAGACTCAAGAACATCCACAGACTCAAGGACATCCACAGACTCAAGGACATCCACAGACTCAAGAACATCCACAGACTCAAGAACATCCACAGACTCAAGAACATCCACAGACTCAAGAACATCCACAGACTCAAGAACATCCACAGACTCAAGAACATCCACAGACTCAAGAACATCCACAGACTCAAGAACATCCACAGACTCAAGAACATCCACAGACTCCAGAACATCCACAGACTCAAGAACATCCACAGACTCAAGAACATCCACAGACTCCAGAACATCCACAGACTCTGAACATCTACAGACTCAAGAACATCCACAGACTCAAGAACATCCACAGACTCAAGGACATCCACAGACTCAAGAACATCCACAGACTCAAGAACATCCACAGACTCAAGAACATCCACAGACTCAAGGACATCCACAGACTCCAGAACATCCACAGACTCAAGAACATCCACAGACTCCAGAACATCCACAGACTCCAGAACATCCACAGACTCACCTCTCCTCCAAGAACTCGAGCCAAAAGGAAGATGATTAAAGACCCAAAGATCCAAATAGTGATGATCCACGACACGACCTGAAAAAGAAGAGGAAATGGTGGAAGTGCTATGGACCCTTTAAACATCTGTAAACAAAAACGTTCTAAATTCAGAATAGATCGATTTAGATGATGCTTAGGATGATGTCGTCCTCGGAGGTCGAATTTTCTGTAGATTCACACAGAACGCTCTCACATCCCGGAATTCCTACTTGGAAACTCCTCAAAAAGCGGCAAAAATCTGACTAAAATTGACAAAAACGCAACAAAAATCAATAAAAACGGAGTAGTAATAGTACTTTTGTGACACTGACCCAGAACTGTCCGTAGTAGTAGTACTTTTAGCAGTAGCAGTAGTAGTAGTAGTAGTAGTAGCAGAAGTTGTAGTACTTGTGTGGCACTGACCCTGAACTGGCCGTAGATGGAGATCATGGAGAAGAGCAGGACGACGGCCAGAGGGCCCCAGAAGTCGGGGTTGTCCCTGACGACCTGCCGGTTGTAGCCGAGGGACGGCATCGGCATCAGGACACAGCGCAGCTTGTAGTAAATGTCCTTCAGGTCGATGTCCAGCTCCTCCCTGAAACACACGGAGTATCCACGACGTCAGAGCAGAACGAGGTCATACACACCCTTTAATGTCACGACAACAACAGTCCAGAACAGACAGAGCGAGGTCATATACAGCCTTTAATGTGACGATGTCAACAGCTCAGAACGGAGGGAAAACGGGGGCAAAACGGAGGCAGAACGGGGGCAAAAGGGAGGCAAAATGGGGGCAAAACGGAGGCTAAACTGAGGCAAAACAGGGTCAAAACAGAGGCAGAACGGAGGCAGAACGGAGGGAAAACGGGGGCAAAACGGAGGCTAAACTGAGGCAAAAGGGGGGCAAATCAGAGGCAGAACGGGGGCAGAACGGAGGGAAAAGGGAGGCAGAACGGAGGCAAAACAGGGGCAAAAGGGAGGGAAAACGGGGGCAAAACGGAGGCTAAACGGAGGCT
Source organism: Rhinogobius similis (assembly GCA_019453435.1). NCBI lineage: Eukaryota > Metazoa > Chordata > Actinopteri > Gobiiformes > Gobiidae > Rhinogobius > Rhinogobius similis. The sequence continues at coordinate 2,180,467 of CM033634.1, read as the reverse complement.
AAATGGAGGCAAAACGGGGGCAGAACGGAGGCAGAACGGGGGCAAAAGGGAGGGAAAAGGGAGGCAGAACGGAGGGAAAACGGAGGAGAAACTGAGGCAAAACGGAGGCACGAATGAGGGATTACACAGAGTAGTATTCTTAACAATTCTTTTTTTCTAAATAGCACGTGTCCGAACTTGTGTCCTTATTAATAAAGATCAAATCAATAAAAATCAATATTCATATCCTAATATAAAACTTTTACAGTGCGATGATGGTTCTAATCTCATTTTCTTATGTGTATACAGTGTGCTGATGGTTCTAATCTCATATTCTTAAGTGTTTACAGTGTGCTGATGGTTCTAATCTCATATTCTTAAGTGTATACAGTGTGATGATCGTTCTAATCTCATATTCTAAAGTGTTTACAGTGCGATGATGGTTCTAATCTCATATTCTTAAGTGTTTACAGTGTGCTGATGGTTCTAATCTCATATTCTTTCGTGTAAACAGTGCTGGTTCCTCACAGCAGTGGCTTGTGCTCGTCGCTCTCGTCCTCTTCCACCTCCAGGAGCCATCCGTAGCCTCGCTGTCGCAGGAAAGTCGTGGCATAAGGATCTTTCCCCGAGTCTGAGCCCATGTTCAGCTTCACGTCTGGAGCGCTGATGGTCCCACTGAGCTCTGAGGAGAGGAAAAAACAGGGTGAAAACTGCACTAAAATAGGACTAAACCAGGACTAAACCAGGACTGAGACACTTCTAAACAAAAGACTAAACCATTGCTAAAGAAAGCCTGGTCCATGAACAGGACTAGAGCTGATTTAAAATATCATTATTAGGGCTGCAACGATTAATAACTGTGACTATTTACTTGCTGTAGCTGTATTTCTTTCTTTTATAACAAAGAAAGTGGCATTATTAAATCCAAATGTCAAAAAATAATAACTATAATTTCCGATTTTCCTCAATAATGCACTTTATTCATAAATATTCTCTCTATAGCAGACTTCGGCCCCAGATTTCAACCTTTATTTGGTTAAAATTTATTTTAAAAGTCTCAATGTACAACAGAACTAATAGTTTGACTGTTTTAATTAAAATGATCATAATCGGTTGCAGCTCTAATTGATATATCGTGATACTGAATTTGGTGACAAGGAGAAAAATAATGTACTAAATCAAGACTGAAATGGAGGCTCCTTTGAGCTGTGGGAGCAGAAACAGCCAAGGAAGCTTATTAAACTAATAAAAACTCATAGAACCAGAAAACAAGACCTCGATGTAATTGTTACTGTTTTCATTTCGTCGTTATTCTGTTGCATTTTGGGATTTGGTGTCAAATGTTAAGTGCAATATCAATAAAATGTACATTATTATTATTACTAATAATACAAAATGAAGCCCTAACTGCAAAGTTTTTCGATTTCCAGGTGGTCAGAAAATGTATTCTAAGCAATTTAATTAAATATCAGAGGTTTTCCAGGTAGTTAGGAGTTTTATAAATTAAATTCATTAATTATGTTTGTCTCCAGTTGAATATCTATCAAAGAAAAACACTAAAGTTTGTTTATTACACGTCAACAAGTCTGAAGTCATCCGAAAGTCAAGCCCAGTTTCAAGGCAACAGCATTAAATCCTGCTACAACGATGACATAAACACACCAGAGGGCTGTCTAGTTATTGCATATATTTCTGATGATATAAAGTGTCTATAAAGTGTATTATTGTGTCTATTTTGCAGCTAAACTGGTAATTGCACTGTTAAACGTCAGCTAGCATTAGCATTAGCTCACCCTCAGCCTCAGCGGAAGACACGAACGTAAAATCTCCATTATTGGGAGAAAACTGCATCGTCACGCCGCTTTTCCACACACTTCGGACCCGCAGAAAGCTCACTGAACACGGGCAGATGTTAGGGCAGTCCCCGTGGTGGTGTCATAGGTGTTTTGGGTGTGTTTTGGACGCTAAACCATGTTGTTTTCGCTCGTTTCGCTGCAGAAACGCGAAGGCAACAGGAAGCGACACGTCTTAAGGCGCGTTCAGGGCATCGCCTAAAACTGGGACTTTCAAGTTTTACGTTTCACTTCATCACACTATTTCCTCTTTCTGAACTATAACGTGCCTGTAATAACAGATAAACATCACCAGAAGCCCCTAGGATTTTGTCTTATAATCACTGAGAAACAGAAAATAATTCAGTTTGCTCGGAAACATTCCATATTTCTTCACTGTTTAGTTTAAGCAATGTACAAATCATTTTAACCGCTTATTTCCTTATTTAAAATTATAAATACTGAATTAAACTGTATAAACAATGATTTAATGTACTATTTGGTGTCTAGTAGCTGTACAAACTTGAACAGTCATTTAAATCACGCAAAAACCTTATCCACTTTCTGCTTTCGTTCTTCTCCCCAACATTTGATGTGTCTTAAACGCGTGTATCACCAGCCAATAGCAGAGCAGTATATTGACACGTGATCTACTCTCGTCCAATAGCAGCTCTCCGTACAGTGACACAGGTTTTGCCGCTAAAAGCAAACTCCCTCCAGCTCCGTGTTGTGTTTTCGTCTCTTTCTGCTCGTTTTGCGGATTAAACACGGGTTAAAACGCACAGGTAAGCGCAACACAGCGGGTTATTAACGGTTTATTACTTTACAAAACTCGTAAATTATATGTTTTATGTCTTTTTGCGCTGTTTTGACAGTTTTTAACCGTTGATTGCGTCTCTGTGAATCTGGAAGGGGCTGCTCTTGTCGCTTTGACGCTTTTAATTGACATTTCTCACTGAATATGACGCTTTAAACGCAAATCAATGTTATTAGACGAGTGTTAACTTTGTGGTTAAGTTTACAGAATAGATTCAACTTTAATAGAAATGTTTTCTTGCACAGAGCAGTGGAAGTAATGACATTTTAATTAGTTATGTAAAATTAACCTGCTTTTCCACCTGTGTTTTTTGAGTTGCTTTATATAACTATAATTGGAATCATATTTTAGGTCAATACTGACTAACACTGCTGTCATTCAAAGTAAAAAATATCATCACTGAGCGTAAAAATAGAATTCTGAAACTGAGATGTTAAAGTGCTTATGACACGTTTTTATGATATTCTAATTTTGACTTAATATAGTGCATTAATACCTGTTGTAAATATAAATTATAGTTTTACACCAATCAGGTCACTGTTTGTGGAGAAAAATCTGTTGAAAATTACAGGAAGTAAACAAACTGATGACATCACACAAAGGTTTTGCATAATTTACACAAAATAAACTACGCTTTTGATGCTTTAAACATTGATTCATCAAAATAAAGATGTTTATTACATGTATTTTTCATTTATACAGAAAAATAGGAATAGGAAACAGAGTATTTATATGATACACTCCAAAATTCTCAGCAAACTCACTCTATAGCTTCTCTTTTTTGCTACTTATACAGTTTAATCTTAATAAAATGATTAGTCGGTTTGTAAAAATCTTGGTCGACTTAGACGGCATCGACTGATTAATCGACTAAACGACTAAAGGTTTGCAGCTCCGTAAACGACGCCTCGTCTTGTCTGAGTTGAGTCTGTTTTCCGTCCACAGTCGGTCCACTCTTTATGGATCATGGGCATCTCGGGGCTGCTGCAGTTCATCAAAGACGCCTCGGAGCCGGTGAACGTGAAGAAGTACAGAGGGCAGACCGTGGCCGTGGACACCTACTGCTGGCTCCACAAGGGGGCGTTCTCCTGCGCCGAGAAGCTGGCCAAAGGAGAGCCCACCGACCAGTGAGTCCCGGGACAGTCCGTGCTTCAGTCGATCGGTCGATGGTGTCTCAGTCCAGTGTATTTGAGTTGTGGCACACGTTTTGGGTTTAAAAGCTTCCACGGCGCGCCACATACCACTAAAACATCACCAAATCAGACCATTTAGTTAAAAAATATTATATATAATGAGGCAAATAATGTCCGTGGCACTGTCTAGTTCAGGCATGTCCAAACTCAGGCCTGGAGGCCAAATGCGGCCCTCAGACCAATTTTTCTTGGCCCTTAGTCTTCCTGGTGAACTGGCCCACATTGTCCTGATAAGTACTATTTACAGCACATTTCAGATTTTCTACAATTCCAACCTAAATAACTAACATTTTGGTGCCACACAGACCTGATATTAAGGCACTGAGACTGAATGTAGATGTGGTGGAGCTTAAAACATCAGATAAATGCAGCTTTTTTTAACGTTTCATGATTGATTTGTGGCCCTCCGCTTGGTCTATATTTTAATATGTGGCCCTCGATGGAAAAAGTTTGGACGCCCCTGGTCTAGTCTCTTTAAATGTGGTAATAGTGATGGTTTTGTGTTCTTTTTTTGTGCAAATGTTGCTCAGGACACTCCAAAAAGGTAAATTAGTTCATTAAATCCACATTTGTGAATCTGTGACTCAAACTGGATGTTTTTCAAGGCGCATCTGGCAAAACCTCAAGACGCATTAGTGTTCCCCGGCACTGGAGGAAAATCAAGGTCTTAGTCGACCAAGATTTTTATTCATCGACTAATCATTTCATTTACATTCAATTAGGGCTGTAGTCGACTAAAGACCAGCCCCATCGACCGATCGATCAACTAAAAGGGGGCGTGGCAAAAATATATCAAAACTATTAACTATCTCCATGTGTTTGACCCAAGCTGCACTCAAAAGACACAACTGCAACCGAGGTTTTGCTAAATACAACTATTTAAAAGGAAACAGAGTATTTATACATTAGACTCCAGAATTTTCAGCCGACTCACGCTACATCTTCTTGTTTTTGCTTCATATATAATTTGAATCTTAATTAAAGGATTAGTCGACTCATAAAAAACTTGGTCGACTAAGACGCCATCGACCGATTAATCGACTAAACGACTAAAAGATTACAGCTCTATATTACATTATTAGAAAATCATTTATTTGGCAAAAACGATATGAAGTGAATTCGCTGAACATTTTGGAGACTTGACGGTTAAATACACTGTCTCCTGTACCTTTCTGTGTTAATAGTTGTTTTTGCTTGAATTCCTCTACAGTCGTGTTCTTTTGAGTGCAGTTTGGTTTAGATAAATGGAAATACTTACAGTTTTGATATATTTTTGTAGGTGTAGGCTTTGATTTATGAACTGCAGGATTCAGAGATGAACGATGCTGGAAATGAGTGCAATATTCAATGTGGCTATTAACCCCATCTGAATCGGACCCGTTTTTCCAAAAACGTCCAAATTGAAACTGAAGCTGTTCCTGAACCTTTAGAGCCCAAACTATTGTCTGGACTCTTTGTAAAGCTCAGACTTTGTAGTTTTGGCTCTAATTTACTCTGATCATGAGCTGGTCCCTGTGACAATCTGCTGTTTTAGTCAAATGTTGTTCTGGTGATTGACTGTTTGTGTCTTTAATGCAGCTGTCTGTTCAAACACACTTTTTCTCCTGATGTTTAGCCTCTGAAGCCTCTGAGCAGATGACTTTATTTACCTCTTAAAGGCCAGAGCTGCACAATTAAACCAAATCCACACAAAAACAACATTTTAATGGATGGAATTAGAAAATCACAAAGACTGCAATAATTTCTTCCACAAACAATAAAATGTGTTGCTTTGATTTGAATAAAAACTGCTCACACTGTAGTTTGGATTTGTACAAACATGTTCTGTAAAGAGCGACAAAAAGTGATAAAAATGTGTTCAAAAGCAACAAAACAACAAATGCAACTCAAAGCACCAAAACACGACTAAAAGTGACAAAATTGTGTTTAAAATGTGAATTTGAACAGACTCCTATTATTAAAACATAAATCACAATCTAATCCCAATGAAAAACCACAATTAGATATTTTAAAGACGATAGAAAAATACAAAGTGAACATGAATCGAAATCATGATCTGCCCCAAGAAAGTTTTTTTGCCATATCACCCAGTCCTAACCCTATTTCATTAAAAGATACTGTCTTTAATTTAAAAAAGAGCAAATACAGTGTCATATTTATAAAAAATGAAATCCTGAAGTCATCTCGACCGCCACTTTGGGAACCACTGATCTAAATAATTCCTCTCTTTGGGATTTAATAAGTGCAACTCAAAATGCTTTTTATTGCGATTTAGCAGCCTTTTTATTTTTGTCTGTCATCTTTATCTTCACTTCATTAGTTTTTAGTGAGTTTTCCACATGCACAGGTGAGTTTGTGGTGTTTACCTGCCGTGTTCTGGTGTACTGTACATGCAAACACTAAACACACACAGGCAGGGCATCTGTGGTTATCTATGTCAAATGAACACACACGTGACACTTTTCCCAGTGCTGCCTCAGAGGGTAAACCCGCCGTGGCTCGTCTGTGTCTCACGTCGTGGTTTTGCGTCGTCCCGTCCTGCAGGTACGTGTGGTACTGCATGAAGCTCGTGGAGATGCTGCTCGACTTCAGAGTCAAACCCATCCTGGTGTTTGACGGACGGAACCTGCCGTCGAAGAGGGAAGTCGAGAAGTCGCGCCGAGAGTGAGTTTGTTTGAAGTTCTAAAAGGTCAAAACCATCAGAGAAAATGTGAATGGATTATAGTCTTTTGAATTAGCACCAGCTGCAGATTCAGACTATTTCTATAAGTTTGACAATCAAGATATGAACAACAATAATCAATCAAACTTGAATTAAAATACATGAAGCAAAGATTAAGTAAATATGAACCAGTTGAGGAAGCGCCATCAGGTGAGCCGTCTGCACCTTCTCTCAACGGCACCCTCTGCCCGCGTTAGCAACAGGTTTGTGTGACAGCTAGCATAGCTCGTTGCTAAGCGCCACTGGTCTCCACGGGGCAACATTATGGCATCCCCCATTGAACCCCCAGTAAAAACAGAATTCATTTAACTTAAAAATATAGTATCATATTTAAACATTTACATTTAACGTTAGAGCTACAACAATTAATGAGAATAATCGTGACAAGAAGATTGTTACTAAACTCTAAAACACACAAAAAGACCTTTTATAACAAAGACAGTGGCATTATTAAATCAAAATGTCACTGTTTCATCAATAATATATTTTATTCCAAAATATTCACTCTCTAGAAGCCTTCAGTCCCATATTTTTATATTTATTTGGTTTATATTTATTATTTATTTGGTTCAAAATGTTTCTAAAAAGAACAGCTCTAAAATAAATCAGTGCAGCCCTAATAAACAATAATAATCCGTTCACGTTCTTGCTCTTTCACTCATTGGACACATGTTTTTTATGATCTTAATGTCTCTGTACATCGTCCCCTCAAATAAAAACTAAACTAAACTTTGAAAAGCAAACGAAATTATACTTTTATTTATCCGTAACTGAGCCGCTCTAATCTTTTAAATGTACGTTTAAACAGCAGTGGAATCACTTCATGTGACGGTTTTGATCTAAATTCTGAGTTTGGTTCCAGGCGTCGAGAGCAGAATCTGCAGAAGGGCAAACAGCTGCTCCGAGACGGAAAAGTGTCCGAGGCTCGAGAGTGTTTCAACCGCTGCGTCAACATCACCCCAGCCATGGCCCACAGCCTCATCAAGGTCTGAACACACTCTAAGATCATGAAACTCTAACATCGAGGTCTGAACAAACTCTAACATCACCCCAGCCATGGCCCACAGCCTCATCAAGGTCTGAACACACTCTAAGATCATGAAACTCTAACATCGAGGTCTGAACAAACTCTAACATCACCCCAGCCATGGCCCACAGCCTCATCAAGGTCTGAACAAACTCTAACATCACCCCAGCCATGGCCCACAACCTCATCAAGGTCTGAACAAACTCTAACATCATGAAACTCTGACATCAAGGTCTGACCGTTGTTTCCTATAAAATGTTGTATTTTTCACCAAAAAGACTTGCTTCCAGGTGTGATTTTTATATTGCCCACACTGTTACTTGCCCCGGGTGAGTTTAAATGAGCGTCACAAGCTTAAACCAAGTTATTTATCCACAATTTGATTGACAATAATTTTGTCCAGCTCATTTTTGGAGTTTTGTGTGAAATTATGTCAAATTACCTTTTATTCCTCATTTTTTGTGTTATTCCAAAACACACCAAGGTATGGAGCCCCTAAAGTCCCCTAAAAAAAAATATATATAAATATATATATATATATATATATCTTGTGTGCATTTTGTGTGTCCCAGGCAGCGCGGTCCCGTGGCGTGGACTGCCTCGTCGCTCCGTACGAAGCAGACGCTCAGTTGGCGTTTCTCAGTAAAAGTGGTTTGGCTCAAGCCGTGATCACAGAGGACTCAGACCTGCTCGCCTTCGGCTGCAAGAACGTAAGACACGCCCAGACGCAGGAGTTCAAAAGATGAAGATACATTAGCTCCTCTCCTGATGCTCCCCTCCTGACCTTCTTCTCCCATTGTTCCTCTCTCGGCGTTCCTCCTTATGTTTCTCTCCCGACGTTCCTTCTGTCGATCCCATCCCGATGTTCCTCTCCCATTGCTCCCCTCCCGACATTCTCCTCCCGATGTTCCTCTCCCACTGTTCCTCTCCCACTGTTCCTCCTTACGTTCCTCTCCCGCTGTTCCACTCCCGACGTTCCTCTCCCAACATTCCCCTCCTGTCGTTCCTCCCGGCGTTCCCCTCCTGATGTTCCTTGTTCCTCTCCGGTCATCCCTCGTTCGTCCTGTCGTTCCTGACCTCTGACCTCCTGTCGTTCCTGACCTCTGACCTCCTGTCGTTCCTGACCTCTGACCTCCTGCTGTTCCTGACCTCTGACCTCCTGTTGTTCCTGACCTCTGACCTCCTTGCGTTCCTGACCTCCTGTCGTTCCTGACCTCTGACCTGCTGTCGTTCCTGACCTCTGACCTCCTGTCGTTCCTGACCTCTGACCTCCTGCTGTTCCTGACCTCTGACCTCCTGTCGTTCTTGACCTCCTGTCGTTCCTGACCTCTGACCTGCTGTCGTTCCTGACCTCTGACCTCCTGTCGTTCTTGACCTCCTGTCGTTCCTGACCTCTGACCTCCTGCTGTTCCTGGCCTTTGACCTCCTGTCGTTCCTGACCTCTGACCTCCTGTCGTTCCTGACCTCTGACCTCCTGCTGTTCCTGACCTCTGACCTCCTGTCGTTCCTGACCTCTGACCTCCTGTCGTTCCTGACCTCTGACCTCCTGTCGTTCCTGACCTCTGACCTCCTGTCGTTCCTGACCTCTGACCTCCTGCTGTTCCTGACCTCTGACCTCCTGTCGTTCTTGACCTCCTGTCGTTCCTGACCTCTGACCTGCTGTCGTTCCTGACCTCTGACCTCCTGTCGTTCTTGACCTCCTGTCGTTCCTGACCTCTGACCTCCTGCTGTTCCTGACCTATGACCTCCTGTCGTTCCTGACCTCTGACCTCAAGTCGATCCTGACCTCTGACCTCCTGCTGTTCCTGACCTCCTGTCGTTCCTGACCTCTGACCTCCTGTCGTTCCTGACCTCTGACCTCCTGTCGTTCCTGACCTCTGACCTCCTGTCGTTCCTGACCTCTGACCTCCTGCTGTTCCTGACCTCCTGTCGTTCCTGACCTCTGACCTCCTGTCGTTCCTGACCTCTGACCTCCTGTCGTTCCTGACCTCTGACCTCCTGCTGTTCCTGACCTCCTGTCGTTCCTGACCTCTGACCTCCTGTCGTTCCTGACCTCTGACCTCCTGTCGTTCCTGACCTCTGACCTCCTGTTGTTCCTGACCTCTGACCTCCTGTCGTTCTTGACCTCCTGTCGTTCCTGACCTCTGACCTGCTGTCGTTCCTGACCTCTGACCTCCTGTCGTTCTTGACCTCCTGTCGTTCCTGACCTCTGACCTCCTGCTGTTCCTGGCCTTTGACCTCCTGTCGTTCCTGACCTCTGACCTCCTGTCGTTCCTGACCTCTGACCTCCTGCTGTTCCTGACCTCCTGTCGTTCCTGACCTCTGACCTCCTGTCGTTCCTGACCTCTGACCTCCTGTCGTTCCTGACCTCTGACCTCCTGTCGTTCCTGACCTCTGACCTCCTGCTGTTCCTGACCTCCTGTCGTTCCTGACCTCTGACCTCCTGTCGTTCCTGACCTCTGACCTCCTGTCGTTCCTGACCTCTGACCTCCTGCTGTTCCTGACCTCCTGTCGTTCCTGACCTCTGACCTCCTGTCGTTCCTGACCTCTGACCTCCTGTCGTTCCTGACCTCTGACCTCCTGTTGTTCCTGCAGGTGATCCTCAAAATGGACAAACAGGGGAACGGTCTGGAGATCGACCAGAGCCATTTGGGTCGAGTGAAGTCTTTGGGAAACGTGTTCACGGAGGAGAAGTTCCGGCACATGTGCATCCTGTCGGGCTGTGACTACCTGCCCTCGCTCCACGGCATCGGCCTCGGCAAGGCCTGCAAACTACTGCGGCTCGCCAGGGACCCCGACATCCTCAAGGTCAGACCCCAGGGACCCCAGGGACCACAGGGACCCCGACATCCTCAAGGTCAGACCCCAGGGACCCCAGGGACCACAGGGACCCCGACATCCTCAAGGTCAAGCCCCAGGGCCCCCAGGGACCGAGACATCCTCAAGGTCAGACCCCAGGGCCCCCGACATCCTCAAGGTCAGACCCCAGGGCCCCCGACATCCTCAAGGTCAGATCCCAGGGCCCCCAGGGCCCCCGACATCCTCAAGGTCAGACCCCAGGGCCCCCGACATCCTCAAGGTCAGACCCCAGGGCCCCCAGGGACCCCGACATCCTCAAGGTCAGACCCCAGGGCCCCCAGGGACCCCGACATCCTCAAGGTCAGACCCCAAGGCCCCCAAGGACCCCAACATCCTCAAGGTCAGACCCCAGGGCCCCCAACATCCTCAAGGTCAGATCCCAGGGCCCCCAGGGCCCCCGACATCCTCAAGGTCAGACCCCAGGGCCCCCGACATCCTCAAGGTCAGACCCCAGGGCCCCCGACATCCTCAAGGTCAGACCCCTTTGACCCCGACATCCTCAAGGTCAGACCCCAGGGACCACAGGGCCCCCGACATCCTCAAGGTCAGACCCCAGAGAATAGATCAAATGCATAACTGTCCCAGAGCGCCCCCTGGCCTTGACCCTCCTTCTCTCAACGAAAAACTACAAACTGACACTGACCATTTGGACCAGAACCATCAAGAGGAAGGAAGGTGGCTCATCTAGTGTAGAGAGAGTTCCTCCAGGCACATGAGGAACAGTTCATCTAGTGTAAGAGAGTTCCTCCAGGCATATGAGGAACAGTTCATCTAGTGTAGAGAGAGTTCCTCCAGGCACATGAGGAACAGTTCATCTAGTGTAGAAAGAGTTCCCCCAGGCAGATGAGGAACAGTTCTGAAAATATGAAGAAAGATATATTTATGCTGTTGTTAGTGTGGGAGGGCATCTGACGTTGTGTCCTGTGTCCTGCAGGTCATCAAGAAGATGGGGCAGTACCTGAAGATGGACCTGGTCGTCCCGGACTCGTACCTGGAGGGCTTCGTTCGGGCCAATAACACATTCCTGTACCAGCTGGTGTTCGACCCCCGGAGCAGACGAGTCGTGCCTCTGAACCCGTACGACGAGAACATCCGACAGCAGGACCTGAGCTACGCCGGGACGTATCCTCCAGAGACCGAGACCGAGACCTGAGACCGGGGCTGGGACTGGACCAGGGACCGAGACATGAGACGGGACTGGGACTGGACTGGACCAGGGCTGAGACTAGGGACCAGGACCAGGACCTGGACCTGAGACTGGGACTGAGACAGAGACCAGGGACCAAGACCTGAGCTACGCCGGGACGTATCCTCCAGAGACCGAGACCGAGACCTGAGACCGGGACTGGGACTGGACCAGGGCTGAGACTAGGGACCAGGACCTGGACCTGAGACTGGGACTGAGACTGAGACCAGGGACCAAGACCTGAGCTACGCCGGGACGTATCCTCCAGAGACCGAGACCAGGACCTGGACTGAGACTAGGGACCAGGACAAAGACCTGAGACCAGGGACCAAGACCTGAGCTATGCCAGGACGTATCCTCCAGAGACCGAGACCGGGGCTGGGACTGGGGCTGGATCTGGGACCGGGGCTGGGGCTGGACCAGGCCAGGGACCGGGACTGAGACTGAGACCAGGGACCAAGACCTGAGCTATGCCGGGACGTATCCTCCAGGGACTGGGACGGGGCTGGGACCTGAGACCGGGGCTGGACCAGGGACCGGGCCTGAAATAGTTTCAGCCCTGGACTGAACCAAGGACTAAACCAAGAATTAACCCGGAAAAGGCAGGACTAAACCAGGCCTAAGTCTGAGTGAACCCTTGACGAGGTGTGAGCAGAAACCTCGGGGATGAGAAGGGTTTACAGATGGCTCTGGGAAACCTGGACCTCAACACTCTGGAGAAGATCGACGACTACAGCCCTGACGCCCCCCAGACACAGGTACGACGCCCCCCAGACACAGGTACGACCCCCTGACGCCCCCCAGACACAGGTACGACCCCCGACGCCCCCCAGACACAGGTACGACGCCCCCCAGACACAGGTACGCCCCCCGACGCCCCCCAGACACAGGTACGACCCCCTGACGCCCCCCAGACACAGGTATGACCCCCTGACGCCCCCCAGACACAGGTACGACCCCCTGACGCCGCCCAGACACAGGTACGACCCCCTGACGCCGCCCAGACACAGGTACGACCCCCTGACGCCCCCCAGACACAGGTACGACGCCCCCCAGACACAGGTACGACCCCCGACGCCCCCCAGACACAGGTACGACGCCCCCCAGACACAGGTACGACCCCTCCGACGCCCCCCAGACACAGGTACGACCCTCCGACGCCCCCCAGATACAGGTACGACTTGGACCGCCGCGCCCCCAGATACAGGTACGACCCCGGCGCCCCCAGACACAGGTACGACCCCCCCAGATACAGGTACGACCCCCGACGCCCCCCAGACACAGGTACGACGCCCCCCAGACACAGGTATGACGCCCCCAGATACAGGTACGACCCCCGACGCTCCCCAGACACAGGTACGACTCACCGACGCCCCCCAGACACAGGTACGACCCCCAACACCCCCCAGACACAGACGACAGGTACGACCCACCACCACCGGGGGGCTCCACACACAGGCACCAACCACTAGTCTTTGGAGAAACTACTGCTTGAGTTCTTAGTAGCAGTTTGGATGTAAAATGTATTAAAATCTGATTTGGTATTTATTAGTTAATATTATCAAATGGAGGAAATATTAAATAATGCAAATTCTGGAATTTATGAAAGACAGACACAAAAAAAGAGATAAACTAATATCTAAAGGAGCATCACAAATGTTCAGATCACTTCATGTTGTAAACTCGTGTAGAGGAGCCAGAGGCTGATTGTCTTCACTTTGTGCAGACGTCCAAACCTCGCAGTCGCAGCTGGAACGACACGCCCTCCTCGCTCGCCTCCAGCTGCAGCATCTGGAGCAGAGGAGACTCCAGAGCGCCCCCTGCTGCCCCCTCTCCTCCTGCAGAGCCCACAGCCTCCACCAGGGGGCAGCACAGAGTGGCGAGTGCGGCTCCTCTGAGGCTGAAGGGTCCGCTGCAGGTGAAGAGGCCCCGAGAAGGTGAGAAACCGCAGTCCAAACAGCTGAGGTAAAGGAGGCTCTGCTGAACGTACTTTAAAGTCTGTGACAGGTTCTGATTTTTCTGTAATACTGACTCAGTTTGGTGGGAGGGCACCTGTGTTAAATATTTATCACAGTTTTACATCTGTGAAGTAGCAGTTTGTGAAGAAAATTTGAAAAATAAAAGTTTAAATGACAGGGAGTAGAGCTGAGTTCTAAAATGGAATCCCTCTGTGATGTCATCAAAAAGCGACGTACATCTGAAAAGAAAAAGGCGGTTAACACTCGACTAAAACATCTTTCTGACAGTTTAAACGCACATTCAACAAAATAAAGGTGTTACCAGTTATTATACTTTGTCAAATCCTAACTATTGTGTCACTTGTATGGATTTTGGACCTTTTTTTCAAAATAGTTGCTAGGAAACCAGGAAGTGACATTATGAACATTACGAAAATTGTCAAACAGACAAAATGGTTGGTAAAATCTGAAATATAATCATCATCTCTACATTTTAATGAATTGTGACGTCTAACCTGTTAAATAGGCTTTAACGAGCTTTTAATCACGTTATAAGTGTTTTTTCTGGTCCCTGTTTGTTGTATTTAAAGGGATTCATTCATGTTTGATCTTTATTCTTCTGCGTTCAAGACTCTCAGACTCTTGTTTTATTCAAGCCTCGGGTTTCAAGCTCAGGCCGAGCTCAGGGCCTTTACCCTCCAGAGCAGCCAACGATTCAAAACTGAAGGATTCTGAACTGAGAAACATGTTCTTCAACCAAACATGGCCATGAAACCTGTCGGTCCCTGTCAGTCATAGATTTAAACGGCTCTGTATTTATAATCCATGACACACTTTATATTTTGGACGTTTTTAATCACGACATTGATCTAAAACGACTTGATAAAATAAAAAAGTCTGGTTGAAAACTGTGGCTCTGGTTCCCTCCTGCTCTTTTGCGCACGTCGCCTTGAATCGGTCAAAATGGGGCGCGATTGTCACATGAATCACTTTAAATACAACTTCAAGAGAAAATGAGACGAAAACAATGATAACGTGTGTCTTAAAGATCACATTCTGCTCCAGTGAGTTTTTTTCTCTTCATCAAAAACACACCTGGCGTTACATTCAGCTTCATTCACGCTGTTCTGAGGAACGTTTATTAGAAAACCCTCTCCCTCCGAGCGTCAAACACACTTCCTGCTGAACTCCCTGTATTTTCCAACGTATTTTCCGATCATTTATGTCATTTATCTGAGAATGTCCCACTGTTTTAGTCCTTAAATCATCGCTAAACTTGTTCTGAGCATTTCTTCCGTCTACACACGATCACTGCTACTGTTAGCGTGATAATTTAGCACATTCCTTTACAGAAATAATATAGCTAAGTGCTTTTTACCTTTTTTTGTTTGTTTCGAAACATGAGATGCAAATTAAAGGCACTGGAGAGCAGGTTTAAAGGCTAAAAACAACAAGAAAAATGAATAATCTGTCTTTGTTTCTTACAGATTCTCTTCTGTCGGACCAGGACTTGTTTCTTCAGTATTCGTCCAACAATCAGAAGCGTCCCAGATCCGGCCCTCCTCCCGTCTCCTCCTCCTCCTCCTCCTCGTCCTCCTCCTCCTCGTCTAAAGCCCAGGCTCCGCTCAGAAACAGGAACAGGTTTGCCACGCTGCTGCAGAGGAGGAACCAGCTCCCGGAGGAGGACGGAGCGGGTACCAGCAGCAGGTCAGAGTCAAATCAAATCAAATCAATTTATTTTTATAATGCCCAAAATCACAACAACAGTTGCCTCGATGGGCCACAGGTAAAAGCAGTTCAGATAACTGTCCCAGAATGCCCCTGTCCTTTGACCCTCCTTCGCGGCGAGGAAAAACTACAAAAAACCCCACGGGAAAAAGTAGAAACCTCAGGGAGAACCACAGTGAAGGAGAGATCCTACTCCCACGGACGGACAGGCTGCAGATGAACTAGGACTGACATCCACTTGGACTGAACCAGAACCACTCAAGAGGGAGGAGGTCCAGAGTCTCTTCATCTGCATGAACTCTGCAGCTGCACAACTAAATACCGGGCTGAGAGTGTCTTGCACAACGGCACGAGGGCAGGATCCACTAACGCTGTGATAACGCGATTGTAGAAGACTTGAGAAACGCTCACTTTTAGCTCCTGCCTCAGTTTTAGTTCACATAAAACTTCCTATTTCTACATGAAAACATGACGAAAAACTTGTAATACATTTATTTTCTTACATTTCTGTCAGGAGGAGTTCATATTCATATCTTTAATTTAAGACTTTTTCCTGTTCACCTGCAGTGTCTCGACTTATTTCGGCCGCAGTCACTTTCAACTTTTCTGTTATTCCCCTAAAGTTTAATCCAGCTCAAAATCATCGTTTGGTTTTGACTGACATTTATTTTGGGGCAGGACGAGTCTTCAACACGTCTGACATGAAAACAACGCCTCACAAACGCCGACACGCGCCGTCAGAACTAAAAGAAATACAAAACTTATATTAACTCTCTTGAAAACAGGTCTTATAAACATAATTCTCAAGGAAACATATATACACAACGAATAAATGAAGTACACGTCACACTTTTTACTCTAATTGGCTGTAAACCTTTAGTCGTTCAGTCGATTAATCGGTCGATGGTGTCTTACTCCAGTGTTTCCCAACCAGGGGTACGGGGACCCCAAGGGGTACATGAGCAATTACCAGGGGGCACTTGGAATGGTTTCAGGTTTTAAAAGAAGAAGAAATGTACTTTAATCTGAATTTAAAACGTGTCATTAGTTGTAAATTTAGCATGTTTTGTAGTATATTAGACAATAAATCAATTAAAAATGTATAGATAATAGTAAGAATTGACAATATGCGACTACTAAAGCCATTTATTTTTGCTGAAACTCAACTTAAGGGGTACTCCTGAGAGCGAGACAAAGCTAAGGGGTACTTGGGACAAAAAAGGTTGGGAACCACTGTCTTACTCGACCAACATTTTTATCAGTCGAGTAATTATTTTATTTAGATTTAAAGGATTTATACAGAAAAAAAGAGCAAAAACAAGAAGATATGGAGGGAGTTTGCTGAAGAGTCCAACACATAAATACAGTTTCCTTGTACGTATCTGTAAAAATAGATGTTTTTGCATGAATTCCTCTGCAGTCGAGGTCTGTTGAGTGCAGTTTGGGTCAGATACATGGAAATACTTCATATTCGACAGGACAGTTCTTTAATCGACCAAGAGTTTCTTTAGTCGACGACAGCCCTGAACAATAATTAAGTCACGCAGCCGTCACATGATCAGAGGCGACCGTAAAATAACACAATAAAACGTTCACCTCATCGGCCTCATTCACTCAAAGGGAATACACTTCACATTTACATCGTCTTCCTCCAGAAACACTTCGTCTTTTTGCACTTTTATCAGACGCCACTGAGCAGCGCCTCGTGTGGCTCGACAGGGAAGTGCGCGGGTAAAAAGTCCACATTACAAGCGGAACAAATAAAAGGCTCTTTACATTTATTTATTTTTATTTAATCTTTATTTAACCAGGAAAGTCCCATTGAGATTAAAAACCTCTTTTACAAGGGAGTCCCGGCCAAGAGGAAGCAAAAAGTTCCAGACATAGACAACAAATAAAATGACATACAATTATAAAAAACAGTCACAATTAAAGGAGTCGACCTCAAGTGCTCTCAGTCTGGCTTTAAAATCATTTAAAGAGATAAGTTCAGGAGCTTCCAGCTTTTTTGCAGCGTGTTCCATGACGTGGGAGCAGCATGAGAAAAAGATCTTTGTCCCAGTTCTGTGCGACAGATGGAACACAGAGCAACAGCAAAGAATAACAATCAACACTTGTCCTCGTTAGTAAATCACCGATGTAGGAGGGAAGCAGACCAAGCATGGCCTTAGAAATAAAAGTGTACAATGTCCCGCCTCCTGTGGACAAGGAGGACCAACCAACATCAGAGTATGTGCAGTTTCAAGTCGTTAAATATGAAATAAATGAACATGAATTTACACGAAATGCCTTATTTATAACTGCTCATTGCCTTTTTATTTACTGTTTCTATTTACAATATATTTAAAAGTTAATTTAATATTACAAAACATGAGTCCCATAAACCACAATTTAACCTGCGACAGATGAATAATCGTCGCCGCTGTAATAAATCTAACTCTGAACGGTTACTTGGTGCTTTTAGATAGATAGATAGATACTTTATTAATCTCGAAGGAAATTGCATTGCCGTCCGTTGCTCACATTCATGCAAACATAAAAGAGAAAGACACATTCAAGTCGACCTCATAAAAGATTTTAAAAGGTGGTAGTTAATACATACCACACTAAACAGCTACAAAATAATTTATGTCCATCGGGAGTTAAAGACACTGAACCAAACCAGTGTCTTAAAAACAGCACAACTTGTCATCTCCTGCCATTTTTTTTTAAACTGAATACAGTGATCCCTGGTTTATCGCGGGAGTTTCGTTCCAAAAATAACACGCGAAAAGTGAAATCCGTGAAGTAGTCACAGCTTTATTTTGTATTATTTTACAATGCAATACTGAACTATGGAATGAAACCAAAAATCAAAACCTGTTTTAAAGCCCAAAATGTGTTTAAAACAATAATTTTAATATAGTAATACAAGGTTGGAAACATTGTCACTGGTGTATGTCACAGTCTGTGCCTCTTGGTCCTGACTCCGCCCCCTGTGCCTCTTGGTCCTGACTCCGCCCCCTGTGCCTCTTGGTCCTGACTCCGCCCCCTGTAGCCTCTGTTTCTACTGAAGGCGCACGAGTCTTTCTTTAGTTGTTGGCGCTCTCTCTTTTTCTGAGCAAGAAGATTTTTATAAACGGATATGCCACCTTCGATTATATTTGAGAACTAGACAACAGTAAAGCCCCTGAGCCAATCAGGATTCAGAGCACAATGCACTGTAAAAATATCCACACTGTAAAAAAAAATCTGTGAAGCAGCGAAGCCGTGAAAGATGAAACGCGATATAGCGAGGGATCACTGTAATACAAAACCCATAAACCAATATTTAACCTGCGACTGATAAATAATCGTCGCAGCTGTAATAAATCTAACTCTGAACTGTTACTTGGTGCTTTTTTTAGATAGATAGATAGATTACACACACAGAGGAAGCAGCTGACTCATAATTACTCTGAATGTTGTCTTTTTGTTGTTGATTCCAGGTTTTTCAGCAGCTCCTCCTCTTCTTCTCCTCCTCCTCCTCCTCCTCCTCCTCCAGTCGCTGTGAGTCTTAAAGCGCCGACTCCTGAAGCTTCAGCGAGCGACGGTGAAGCTCCCGACGCTCCGTCTGTGGAAACGCCCGGTCCTTCTCCTCCAGCGTCGCCTCCCAACGCCGCCGACTCCGCTGCTCCGTCTGCGTCTCCTCCTCGCTCTCCTCCTCGCTCTCCGTGCAGCAGCAGAGGACTCCAGCTCTTCCCCTGGTCCTCCTCGTCGTCCTCCTCCTTCTCCACGTCCTCCTCCTCCTTCTCCTCGTCCTCCTCTTCTTCACAAACGTCCTCTGGTCTGTCTGCGCTCAAAAGGTTCAAGTTTAAGAAGGAAAACGCCACAAAACCTCACAGTCCGGTCCAAAACAGGTGAAGACTTTACACTTTTTATTAAGTTTTAAATAAAATTGTGAACGTTGTTTGGACAAGTTGCAAAGTTTGAGTGTTGAGTTTATTGTTTTAAGTAGAAAATGCTACAAAAAGGCAAGGCAGGCAAGGCAAGGCAAGTTTATTTGTAGAGCACAATTCATACACAGGGCAATTCAAAGTGCTTTACATAAACAGGAAAAGTTGCATTAAAATCACAAAACACAAAAAGACACATAGAATCATTTTAAAATCATTTTAAAATAAAGTGCTTTAAAAGAGAAGAGTGCAGATAGATCTTTCAGTCGTTGCACGTCTAAATAGAACTGTTTTTAGCCTGGATTTAAACATTGCCAGAGTGGAGGCCTGTCTCACAAAAAGAGCTGATGAACAATAAAAATGATGCTGTAAACGTGACTATAATCAACAAAAACACAATTTAAAGCGACTTAAACGCGACTAAAAGGGAATAAAGTGACAAAAACACAACTTAAAGAGACAAAAACAACTAATAGTAACATAAACTCAACAAAAACGCAACTAAAGGCATCAAAGACGTTCTGAAACACATGATTCTTTTATCCGTTTGTCAGTTAATGTTTCAGTCTTTTGTCAATTCTCCTGTTTGTGTTTTGAAAATGTGAACTTTGAACAGAATACCATTATTAAAACAATAAAAAAAATCACAATTAGATATTTTTCCAAGTCAAGTTAGTCTGTTCTTATTTAAATCTAAACAGTCGTGTACCGGGTGCTCGGTGGCAGAGTGGTTAGAGCTCCTGCCTCCGTGGGTTCGATTCCCAGACCAGAGCACCGTCACACCATCTCTGTGGTGGAGTCTGCATGTTCTCCTCGTGTCACTCTGGGTTCTCCCTGTCTCTGGCTCCTCCCACCGTCCAAACACAAACTACGTGACATAATTGTAGTTTGCTTCGGTCCTTGGTAATGGATCCTGTTCTAACAATGTTCCATCATCAAAACCAAAACCTATTTAAATATACTTTACATGTACATTATATATATGTGTAATATATTCTCTGTTTGATGGTTATGTTCATATTTGACTCTTTATCATCAGTGAAGCATCTCTTATTAAATCTAACTGCCCTCTGTCTGTCTGTTTGTCTGTCTGTCTGTCTGTCTGTTTGTCTGTTTGTTTGTCTGTCTGTTTGTCTGTTTGTTTGTCTGTCTGTTTGTCTGTCTGTTTGTCTGTCTGTCTGTCTGTCTGTTTGTCTGTCTGTTTGTCTGTCTGTTTCTCTGTTTGTTTGTTTGTCTGTCTGTTTGTTGGTTGTCTGTTTGTTTGTTGGTTTGTTTGTTTGTTTGTCTGTTTGTTGTTTGTCTGTTGTTTGTCTGTTTGTTGTTTCTCTGTCTGTTTGTCCGTTTGTTTGTCTTTCTGTTTGTCTGTTGTTTGTCTGTTTGTCTGTCTGTTGTTTGTCTGTTGTTTGTCTGTCTGTTTGTCTGTTGTTTGTCTGTTTGTCTGTCTGTTTGTCTGTCTGTTTGTCTGTTGTTTCTCTGTTGTTTCTCTGTTTGTTTGTTTGTGTTTGTCTGTTGTTTGTCTGTTGTTTCTCTGTTTGTTTGTTTGTCTGTCTGTTTGTCCGTTTGTTTGTCTGTCTGTTTGTCTGTTGTTTGTCTGTTTGTCTGTCTGTTGTTTGTCTGTTGTTTGTCTGTCTGTTTGTCTGTTGTTTGTCTGTTTGTCTGTCTGTTTGTCTGTCTGTTTGTCTGTTGTTTCTCTGTTGTTTCTCTGTTTGTTTGTTTGTCTGTCTGTTTGTCTGTCTGTTTCTCTGTCTGTTGTTTGTTCGTTTGTCTGTTGTTTGTCTGTTGTTTGTTCGTTTGTCTGTTGTTTGTCTGTTTGTTTGTCCGTTTGTTTGTTTGTGTTTGTCTGTTTCTCTCTCAGACTTGCAGAGGACTCCTCGGAGCTGTGGGACTCCCCTCCGTCCCAGGACAGTGCTTACTTCTCACAGTCCCAGCCCTCTGTGTGTGACGCTCACGTACGCTCTGCTCCTCACTCCAAATCAATCACTTAAAGTGCTTATGACGGCTTTTTAGGATTTTCAAATGTTCTCTTTATTTGGTGAATTAATACTTTTTTAGTTTTAGTTTTACACCAATCAGGCAGAAAAGCCACAAAATCTGTAGAAAATTACAGAAGTAAACAAACTGATGACAACACTCTGAGGAGACAAAGGTTTTAAGCATAATTCACACAAAATAAACTACTTTTTAAAAACCTTTTATACATTAATTCAACAACAAAAAAATCTGTGACTTTAGAGAAGTTTTGGCCCAGTGTACAGTGTGGTTGCTATGGTAATGTCCTAGTGTGATGTCATACTTTACAACCAGGAAGTGAAACTAAAAAAACAAAACAAAAAAAAAAGTAAATCAGGCGAAAGTAAAAGAAAAAAAAAGTAATACTAAAAAGTATTTTAGCAAAATTTGAACTGTCATGGGCCCTTTAAACTGTCATAGGCCCTTTAAACCGTCATAGGCCCTTTAAACTGTCATGGGCCCTTTAAACTGTCATAGGCCCTTTAAACTGTCATGGGCCCTTTAAACTGTCATAGGCCCTTTAAACCGTCATAGGCCCTTTAAACTGTCATAGGCCCTTTAAACTGTCATAGGCCCTTTAAACTGTCATGGGCCCTTTAAACTGTCATAGGCCCTTTAAACTGTCCCACTGTGTCCTGGAAACGCCTTCAACGTGTGTTTGATTTTCAGGATTCAGACAAAAACAGTGACGAAGATCTGAGTCCAACAGAGACAAAACCCCCTGCTCCGGCGCTCAAGGTACAGGAACTATTTAACTACTTCAATAAAAGTACAAACGTTTAAGTAAAAGGGCTGCAACAAGTTCATCAATTAATCGCAACTAATCGATTATAGAAATGGTTGTTAAAGTGCGTATGACAGGTTTTTGTGATTTTCTAATTTTGACTTTATTCAGTGCATTAATACCTCTTGTAAATATAAATTATAGTTTTACACCAATCAGGCAGCCACTTGTGGAGAAAAGTTGAAAAATCTGTTGAAAATTGCAGGAAGTAAACAAATTGACGTCACACTGTGGAGACGCATAATTTACACAAAAGAGACGACTTTTTTTGATTCTTTAAACATCGATTCAACAAAATAAAGGTGTTCGCATGTATTCTTATTTGTAAAATTAAAAAATCTGTGACATTAGATGAGTTTTGGCCCAGTGTACAGTGTGGTTGCTATGGTCATTTCCTTGTGTGATGTCATCATTAACAACCAGAAAGTAAGACAAAAAAAACTAAAAAAAAAGCGAAATCATGATAAAATGTGTAAAGCATTTTAACACAATTTGAAATATATTTATCTTAACTGCATTTTTTTCAAATTAGTAGTCCAACCTGTCATAGGTACTTTAACTAATTAACTAATCGAGTCATCGTTAAATGGTCCATGCACAGACTCCAGAACATTCTCTGAGCTGAAAGAAGAGGTTTAATGACTCGGATGGAGCAGGAATGACACAGAAAACACACCGGAAACACGTTAAAGGTCCCATAACATGCAAAATGGACTTTTCAGAGGTTCTAACCTTCCTCCAGTGCTATTTTTGCCTCGTATGTTGTGCCCAAAGTGGTTTTTTGATTGATTCCCTCATGTTTTCACTAGAGAACTGTCTTTTCCGTCCCCCTCGGCTGAGCAGCAGACGGGGGCTCCTCACTAAGATGACGCGGTGTTTAAGCCACGCCTCCAGGAAGAATAAAAACAGCTAATGCTAATGCTACACAGTAATCACACGATGGATACGACAGATAGAAGAGTTAGCTTGTTATTTACCAAACGGCACGTCCGTCGTTGAGGCCCTGGAGCACGTCAAACTCCAGGTCAGATCCAGGACGTAGGACTCAGCACGACGCACCGTCAGGACCAGAAAATGTTTATTCAGTGTTTGTGTATCGCTGTTTACCGGAGCACACGGCGCATGCACCATCTCCACTACAGGGGAGGCACGGGTTGGGAGGGGGAGGCAGCCTGCTCTCTGTTCGGGGGGGTCAGATCTCAGAGTGAGCCGTTTGCTTTTGCAGGAGGGGGGCCAGTCCAAGAAATGGGTGTTTTTTGTAAACTGTTATGTTATGGATATTACACAACGAGAAAATGTATCAACAAAGCCCTGAGAACAGACTGTGTGAAGGGGAAAAGAGCAGGATATGGGTTTAACGTTGGGTTTTTGATTGAAATCCTTGTTCTTCTGTAAATATTCTCCTCCAGGACATCGTCAAACGCTTCACTTCAGCTTCATTTGGGAAAACTGAGTAAAATTCTCAAAGCCGGGAACACCAGTGCGCCCGAGGGGTTGCCAGGCGTGCCTCGGAAAAATGTCCAATTTGGATTCACACTTGGATTTAAAATAAAAATGACTGTTTTGCAATAACCTGAACATCTTTCTACACCATAAAAGAAAGCAAAGGGATCAGAAATGAACTACATTTGTGTCACAGACATTATTCCCCACATCATATCCCAGATTGTTGTCTAAAAGGTGGAGTGCTGTGGTGTCTTTCCAACCAAAAAAGTGTGCCGTGACTAAAAAAGGTTGAAAATCACTGCCTGTTCTAAACGACGAATCAATTAATCAAAGGAATAATCGCTGGACGAATCGATTACCAAAATGATCGTTAGTTGCAGCTCTAGTTTTGACGTAAGTAAAAGTACTGAACATAGGTTTTGAGAACTGTTTTCTGTGTTAAATGTAATGATTTTGATGAAGACAAAGGTGTGTTTTTGTTTGTTAAAAATGTCGAGGAGTAAAAAGTAGAGCGGCGTGGGTTCAGATGAAGTCAAAGTCAAACATGTCTACTGCAAAAACTACTTAAAGTCTGACGGTTTAGACACATTTGACTCAAACTCACTGAACACGATTCTGTTTCTAAACATTTGTCCTGTTTGTCCAGTTTGACAGAGTTAGAGATAAAGCTGCGTTCCAGTCGTCCTCAGAGCTCAGCGTCAGAGTCGGAAAAAATATGAGCAGAATATTACAGAGTTCTGACGATAACAAGTCGAATCAAACAATAAAACCCAAGGAGGAGCTCAAATCAACACAAATATAGATCCAGTTAAGTTCATTCATGACCCCAGACAGTGTTTACATCTGTTACACATCAACCTTTGAATGTGAATTTCTGCTTTTGTTGTCATTAGCTCTCTGTGGACGTTAGCAACTAGCATTAGCATTTATGAGTGCAGAACATGGATGTATTAAAAGAACTGGATAAGGCACGCCCCCTCTGTCTGTATCGGTATTTAAATAAAATAGAAGGAAATGTTCTTTTCTACCGTTTCTAAAATCACAGAAATTACCGTTTTTATATGAAGTGGGGGATTGTGGTCACGTGGCGCCCTAAAGCAAAGATGGCCGCCTCCGTATCAGGAACACAGGCCACAGGGATAAACAGGGCGGCCATTTTGGATTCATCTTCCAGGTTTTATTATAGTTCTATGGTGCAGAATCTCACTCTTAGCACAGGAGCAGCTTCACTACAGCAGGGGGCAGCAGAGAGACACAAAAGAGAAAATAACACCAGAACTTTCAATGTTCAACTGTCGCACGTCAAACTTTATCCAAACACAGGAGCCGCCATGTTGGATTGACCGGCTCGGATAAATAAAAACGTTGCCCGAGTTTCCAAGAAGGAATTCTGAGAAGTGAGAGTTCTGTGGGAATTTACAAGTCGGAGCACGGGAAATCCGACCTCCGAGGACGACCTGAACGCAGCATGAATCCACTACTGTTACCTAGCAACCAGACTGTAAACAACTCTGAGGCTAACGCCAAGTCTGAGGCTAACGCTAACTCTGAGGCTAATGCCAAGTCTGAGGCTAATGCTAACTCGGAGGCTAATGCTAACTCTCCCATTGAAAATGCATTAATGCTAACTCCCGGAATGGAATGCAGCGTTTTGTTTACAAACACTGAAGAGTCCATTGACGTTCGGTTTAAAATGTTTAAAGGTGAAAAACTCAACTAGTTTTATTTAAACTCTTACATCAGTCTCATGTATCTGTCACTTTAATGCAGTCCATCATAAATCAAATCAAATCAAATCAAATGTTATTTATGGAGCAGTTTTCATACATAAAATGTAACACAAAGTGCTTTACAGTGCATTAAAACATTTCCACATGCCGTTTCCCTCCCAACCTCCCCCAAATATTCCCTCCATGAGTTTAAAGCACTTTTCACAGTCTCTGACCCAGAGCGCTAAAGCTAACAAACATTAGCATGCTAACGGCGCACTTCCTGCTTCTCGTGGAATAAAACGCTCCATAAACAGATGAAAGTGCTGTGTGTCATTTTCACTGAACAGAGGCTTTTACAATAATCTGAGCCGGACACTGTAGTGCGGAGGTTAGCACTCTCACCTCACAGCAAGAAGGTCCTGGGTTCGACTTCGAGCAACCTGGAGCCTTTGTTTGTTTGCATGTTCTCCCTGTGTTTAATGAATGAACAACAGGAAAAGTCCACGTACAGCACCTTTAAAGCTACAACAATTCAGTGAATAATAATAACTAATCGATTACAAAAAGAATCATACTTTATTCATAAGTATTGTCTCTCTGCAAACCTCCAGCCTCATATTTCAACCTTTATTTGGTTAAAAACGTGTTTCAAAAGTCTCAGGGTTCAGTAGAAACATTTGTTTAACTGTTGACAGATGGAATAATCCTCACTTTCAGCTCTGATTGTGTAACTGTCTGTCTCTTCTCCTCCAGGCGGCAGGTTTATCTCGTCCAAACTCGACTCACAAACCGGGTCTGGGTCCGGGGTCTGGGTCCGGCCCGGGGTCTGGGTCCGGCCCGGGTCAGCGGTCTCAAGAGGAAATCCGGTTCGTCCAAAGCGTCTCTGAACAACGAGAACAGCCCCGGGGTCCAGGCCACCATCAGTGGACTCTGGAAACACTTCGGATTCAAAAAGTAACCAGACTTTTTACTCAAGAAACTCTAAACTTTAAAGGTCCCATAACATGCAAAATGGACTCTTCAGAGGTTCTAACCTTCCTCCAGGGCTCTCTGGGCCTCGTATGTTGTGCCCAAAGTGGTTTTTTGACTGATTCCCTCATGTTTTCTCTAGAGAACTGTCTTTTCCGTCCCCCTCGGCTGAGCAGCAGACGGGGGCTCCTCACTAAGATGACGCGGTGTTTAAGCCACGCCTCCAGGAAGAATAAAAACAGCTAATGCTAATGCTACACAGTAATTACACGATGGATACGACAGATAGAAGAGTTAGCTTGTTATTTACCAAACGGCACGTCCGTGGTTGAGGCCCTGGAGCACGTCAAACTCCAGGTCAGATCCAGGACGTAGGACTCAGCACGACGCACCGTCAGGACCAGAAAATGTTTAGTCAGTGTTTGTGTATCGCTGTTTACCGGAGCACACGGCGCATGCACCATCTCCACTACAGGGGAGGCACGGGTTGGGCGGGGGAGGCAGCCTGCTCTCTGTTCGGGGGGGTCAGATCTCAGAGTGAGGAGGGGGGCCAGTCCAAGAAATGGGTGTTTTTTGTAAACTGTTATGTTATGGATATTACACAACGAGAAAATGTATCAACAAAGCCCTGAGAACAGACTGTGTGAAGGGGAAAAGAGCAGGATATGGGACCTTTAAAGGATCAAATGTTCTGCTGCAGTAATTTTTTCTCTTTTAATCCTGTTCTAACAATGTTCTTCATCAAAAACACACTGGAGTATCATTCAGCTTCATTCACGCTGTTTTGATGAATGTTTATTAGAAAACCCTCTCCCTCTGAGCGTCAAACACACTTCCTGCTGAACCCCTTCTGTGCGGGACGTATTTTCAGATCGTCCACGTCATTTATCTGAGAATCTTGTGCAGTTTTCGTCCTGGAATCTAAGGACTAAAAACAGTGGAATACTCTCTGATAAATGACGTAGATGATCTGAAAATACGTCTTTTTTTTCTAATAAACATTCCTCAAAACAGTGTGAATGAAGCTGAATGAAGCTCCTGGTGTGTTTTTGATGAAGAACAGGATTAAAAGAGAGAAAAAGTCACTGTAACAGAATATGTTATATGCCAGAATATGCCAGACGTCCACGTTTTGGATTGAGAAGTGTCTTTTACAGTTTATTTGTGTAAATATTCGACTTTTACGTCTTACATTTGTGTCTTTGTGTTTTCCAGAGATTCTCCAAAACTTTCCCGTAAAGAGCCTCTGTCTCCGATCAAAGACAACGCCGCGGTTTTATCATGACTCCACAGCGCCCCCCTCTGTCTCAGTGACTCCACAGCGCCCCCCTCTGTCTCAGTGACTCCACAGCGCCCCCCTCTGTCTCATGGTGACTCCACAGCGCCCCCCTCTGTCTCATGGTGACTCCACAGCGCCCCCCTCTGTCTCATGGTGACTCCACAGCGCCCCCCTCTGTCTCAGTGACTCCACAGCGCCCCCCTCTGTCTCATGGTGACTCCACAGCGCCCCCCTCTGTCTCAGTGACTCCACAGCGCCCCCCTCTGTCTCATGGTGACTCCACAGCGCCCCCCTCTGTCTCATGGTGACTCCACAGCGCCCTCTCTGTCTCATGGTGACTCCACAGCGCCCCTCTCTGTCTCAGTGACTCCACAGCGCCCCACTCTGTCTCAGTGACTCCACAGCGCCCCTCTGTCTCATGGTGACTCCACAGCGCCCCCCTCTGTCTCATGGTGACTCCACAGCGCCCCCCTCTGTCTCATCATGACTCCACAGCGCCCCCCTCTGTCTCAGTGACTCCACAGCGCCCCCCTCTGTCTCATGGTGACTCCACTGCGCCCCCCTCTCTGTCTGTGTGACTCCACAGCGCCCCCCTCTGTCTCATGGTGACTCCACAGCGCCCCCCTCTGTCTCAGTGACTCCACAGCGCCCCCCTCTGTCTCAGTGACTCCACAGAGCCCCCCTCTGTCTCATGGTGACTCCACAGCGCCCTCCTCTGTCTCAGTGACTCCACAGCGCCCCCCTCTGTCTCATGGTGACTCCACAGCGCCCCCTCTGTCTCAGTGACTCCACAGCGCCCTCCTCTGTCTCATGGTGACTCCACAGCGCCCTCCTCTGTCTCATGGTGACTCCACAGCGCCCCCCTCTGTCTCATCATGACTCCACAGCGCCCCCCTCTGTCTCAGTGACTCCACAGCGCCCCCCTCTGTCTCAGTGACTCCACAGCGCCTCTGTCTCATGGTGACTCCACAGCCCCCTCTGTCTCAGTGACTCCACAGCGCCCGCCTCTGTCTCATGATGACTCCACAGCGCCCCCCTCTGTCTCATGTTGACTCCACAGCGCCCTCCTCTGTCTCATGGTGTCTCCACAGCGCCCCCCTCTGTCTCAGTGACTCCACAGCGCCCCCCTCTGTCTCATGGTGACTCCACAGCGCCCTCCTCTGTCTCATGGTGACTCCACAGCGCCCCCCTCTGTCTCAGTGACTCATCACAGCCCCGCTCTGTCTCATTGTGACTCCACAGCGCCCCCCTCTGTCTCATCATGACTCCACAGCGCCCCCCTCTGTCTCAGTGACTCCACAGCGCCCCCATCTGTCTCATGGTGACTCCACAGCGCCCCCCTCTGTCTCATGGTGACTCCACAGCGCCCTCCTCTGTCTCATCATGACTCCACAGCGCCCTCCTCTGTCTCAGTGACTCCACAGCGCCCCCCTCTGTCTCATGGTGACTCCACAGCGCCCTCCTCTGTCTCATCATGACTCCACAGCGCCCTCCTCTGTCTCAGTGACTCCACAGCGCCCACCTCTGTCTCAGTGACTCCACAGCGCCCCCCTCTGTCTCAGTGACTCCACAGCGCCCCCCTCTGTCTCAGTGACTCCACAGCGCCCTCTGTCTCTCAGTGACTCCACAGCGCCCTCCTCTGTCTCAGTGACTCCACAGCGCCCCCCTCTGTCTCAGTGACTCCACAGCGCCCTCCTCTGTCTCATGGTGACGCCACAGCGCCCTCCTCTGTCTTACTGACTCCACAGCGCCCCCCTCTGTCTCAGTGACTCCACAGCGCCCCCCTCTGTCTCATGGTGACTCCACAGCGCCCTCCTCTGTCTCATGGTGACTCCACAGCGCCCTCCTCTGTCTCAGTGACTCCACAGCGCCCCCCTCTGTCTCATGGTGACTCCACAGCGCCCTCCTCTGTCTCAGTGACTCCACAGCGCCCCCCTCTGTCTCAGTGACTCCACAGCGTCCCCCTCTGTCTCATGGTGACTCCACAGCGCCCTCTGTCTGTCTGGACGTGTAATTGCAGCTGTTATTGTGTATATTTCAGTTTTAAATAAACAATTTTATGGAGCTGCGTCTGACTGACTTCACTTCAGGAATGTGTGACTTAAACTGACAGAAATGTGAGATAAGAACACACAACTACACACACACATAACACACACACACACACACACACACACAAATAACACACATAACACACACACAACACACACGTCTGACATGAACCTGTCCCGGGGCTAAAGGTGTAAACCGGCTCATTTTCTTTCGAGCTTCTTTCATTTATCTGAATCAAATAGTCCGTGTTGTTTGGCTCAAACTTAAAAAGGTCAAATGTAAAGTGAAAGTACTTTGAAGTAGTTGGATATAGTACTCCCCGTTGTAAAAGTACATGATCAAATACAGGAGAAAACACTGGAAAAGTATCACAGACAAAAATCGACTTCAAATTGGAAAAGTGTGTCTTATTGGGATTTTTAAAGGACTTATTTGCACAACAGAAAGGAAAAGGCTTGGAATGAATAAACTGTGGATTTATTCTGCTTTTTCTTAAACAAATATGCATTTACTGGTACTTTTTTGTCTTTTGTCGGTGCACTTTCTGTTTAGTTCTGCAAATAATGATTGTTTCAGTGGTAGAACTATTATTTCTATTGAACATTGAGGCTTTTTAAACACATTTTGAACCAAATAAAGGTTGAAATGTGAGACTGAAGGCTTTAAAGAGAGAATATTTATGAAAAAAGTGATGAAAATCTTATTATTCTTGTTATTTGACTGAATATTGTCAGTGTTTGTTGTAAAAGCTCTTCTCGTGTGTTTTAGAGTCTGTTTAGTCCAAACAAATGGTGGATGTTGGTTGGAGTTTGTCATCTGAGGTGAAGCGTGTCTAAATACTTGTTCAGTGTGTCAGCTGTCGTGGCTCGTTCGCTGCGTTCGTGGGATTCTTGTAGAGTTTGTGGAATGCGCTGGCCCCGCCTCCTCCTGCCGTGTTTGGTCACGTCCTGTCAGAGCAACGTGTTTGACATTTTTCAGATGAAGTCGGTGGATGTTTCCTTGAAAGGCCTCGGTCGAACACGATGCACCTGATCAGAGCTGAGTTCTATAAAACTGTACGAGGAGATGAAGTGTCCGTCCTCTTGAGCGGCTCGTTTCTCTGATCAATTATTTGTGTAAAGTTGTCTTTTAAGGATCACAAACGCAGCATAGACAACCCTGTACCAACATGTTTGTTCACACACACTTTTGTGAATGAAAACCCTGAGAATTTCACACATGACGATTGAGTCGCATTTATTTTTTATATATAAAAAAAATCTGTTTTGAAAAATTAATGAAGCTCTGCAAGACGCCATGAACGTTCATCTTCTGTTAATCTCAGACGGCGGCCCTCGTGACCCGGGCCTGGGGCCTGGGGCCTGGAGCCTCGAGCCTCCTCCTGTGGGACGTGAACCTGAGGAGGCTCAGCTGCTCCTGTCCACGAGCAGGAGCAGCGGCTCTACTCCGAGCTCCTGTGCAGGAGCAGCGGCTCTACTCGTCCAGCGCCCACATCACTGCAGGGCTGCACCTGTCAGTCTCACACTCCATCCTTCAGACACTGGACTCTGTCTCTGGAGACGAGGAGACACAGACGAGGAGGACAAGACCAGACATCTTTATCCATCGAGGATCATGAGCTCAGATCTGGAGCTGATCTTCATCCCATCGACTTCACCCTCGACTCAAACGTCCCAGAGCTGCAGGTCCTGGTTTGGAGATGACCCTGTGGTCCTGTCCTGTCGTGGCTCTTCACACTGTGTCATTGTGTCTTCTCTCATTCTTCTCGTTCTTCTCTCTTTCCCTCGTTCTTGTCATTCCTCAGGTTTGTTTGTAGAATTCCTCTGAACACAATCACGTTTGGAGGAATTCTGCCTTTTGTTGTGTGTCTTGACAAACAGCTCTTGTGTTTACGGCGAGTGTTTCACAAACAGCTCTGGATTAACTCTTTAGAGTCACTTAAACACTTTAAGTTCCTCTGAATAAATCACAGGTGACAAAGTGTGATTGTTCCTTCAGAAAAGATTCATTTTGTCTCAGTTTGTGCTTTATTTTATTTCATATTTAGGTTTATTATTTATTTTATTTAGTTTATATCCAGCTAAACCCTTCAAAAACCCACTTCCTGCTCGAACATTTACAAAACAAAAACTAACCACTGGTGCCTTGGGAACTGGAGCTGGAAATAACCTGCAGTCGACCTGGAAAGTGCTTGAAAAGTGCTTGAATTTGATCTGTGAAAGAAGCCCGAGCCCTGACTGGGATTTGAGCTTCTACTTGACTTTTATAACTGTTACTTTTACTTGTAGAGTGTAGAGCGTTTTGACTTAAAAGTGTAAAAGTGTATTGAGTGTTTCGATTATTTTTACACACTGGTCGTGTCGGCGCTCTGAGCCGCGGCTTTTTTAAGTTGAACAAAACGTTATTTATTAAGTTTGTGTTTCAGTGTTTATTATGAACCGAGTGTCTTTTCTTTCTTCATCAGAGAAACAAAAGATTTGTGGAAAAGTGGAGCTTGAATTTGTTCTGCTCTTGTTTCAGACGAAGCACACGATCAGTAAAAATAAAGATCATTTGGTCCATTCTGGACCATAAATATCACATCAGCAGACGACGGGAAACGACACCTTTGATCTAAAGTTTCTACAAATACGACATTTCCTTGAAAACAGATTCATGGTGTCGCCTCAGACTCAGCTCCTTCCGACCGAAACGAGCTCATGTGACCCTCAGGTCAAAGGTCACAGACCTCTGGTGTCAGACGTGTGCAGAGCCCCTCCCCCTTTGTCTCTCAGGTGCCCTTCTCTGTCTGTTTTATGTCTTGTGCAAACTGTAATAAACTGTAATAAACTGTAATAACTGTCACAAACAAAACCTCAGGGTCAGGGTTAGTACATTTTATTTGTGTAGAGCTTTTCACAGATAAAAATCACAAAGTGCTTTACATAAAAACAGGATAAAATACAAAGAAATAACAACCCAGTCGACTAAAAGAGTGTCTTTAGCTGCTTCTTAAAAGTGTCCACTGAATGGGCCTGAAGGGCCAGGGGCGGGGCGTTCAGAGTCTGGGGGCCACAGCCTGAAAGGACAGGTCCCCTAGAGTCTTTGGGACAATGAGAAGGCTCTGGTCTGAAGACCGAGGTGAAGGGCACAGCAAATCAGCAACATCCTGAGGGGCCTGACCCTGCAGCGCTCGGAGAGTAAGAACACAGAGTTTAAAATCGATCCTATATTTTACTGGTGACCAGTGAAGGGACGATAAAACCAGGGTTATATAGGCTGTTCTGGGAATTCCTGTTAAAGGGCCTATGACAGGTTGAATTACTCATTTGACTAAAATGCAGTTAAGATGAATATATTTCAATTTCTACTAAAATCTTTACACATTTAACCTCAGTTTAGCGATTCTTTTAGGTTTTAAATTGTACTTCCTGGTTGTAAAGTATGACATCACGCTAGGAAATTACCATAGCAACCACACTGTACACTGGGCCAAAACTCATCTAATGTCACAGATTTTGTTAATTTGACAAAGAGTAATGCACGTGACACCTTTATTTTGTTGAATCTATGTTTAAAGGGTCAAAAAAGTAGTTTATTTATTTGAGTAAATTATGTATGACCTTTGGCTTCCTAGTGTGATGTCATCATGTGTTTACTTCCTGTAATTGTCAACAGATTTTTCAACTTTTCTCCACAATTAGTGACCTGATTGGTGTCAAACTCATCAACTTATATTCACAAGAGGTAATAATACACTAAATAAAGTCAAAATCGGAAAATCCTAAAAACCTGTCATACGCCCTTTAAATCCTTGCAGCAGAGTTTTGCACAAGTTGAAGTCTTTTAAGAGCGGACTTAAAGCAATGGTCAAGACGAGATGAGACAAAAGCATGGATGATCATCTCCAGATCAGACTTTGAAAGCAGTTTCCTCACTTTTGAGATGTTTCTCAGATGATAAAAACAGTTTTTTGTCACCTGTTTTGAGTGACCCTCCAGAGACAGAGCCTGGTCAAACACAGCCCCAGGTTTAGGCTGGTTTGGACGGAGGACCCAGAGAACCCAGTGTTTGATCAAAGGGGTCTTTTGGTCCGGTGCAATGACCAGAGTTTCTGTCTTCTTTGGGTTTATCTGGAGGTAATTTGACGACAGCCATTTTTTGATGCAGGACACACACTCCAAGAACATGGTTAAAACATGAAACTCTGAATCATTAAAAGAACAATACAGTTACAATACAAAAATGATAAGATACATTTTTAAAACCACAAACTATTTGACCAAGAGGCAGCAGAGACAACAGGAATAAAAGTGAGTCAAGAACAGATCCCTGAGCAACTCCACAAAACAGGGAGGAGACATCAGACATGACACTGTTTATGGCAACACTGAAAGTACGAACCAGTGGAGTAACAGCCCCAGGCGATCAATCAGAATCCTGTGTTTGTGACGACGACGACGACAACAACAACAACAGTGAACTAAACACACCTCAGGCTCAGCATAAAGCACCTGCCGCTGCACCTGCCGCTGCACCTGCCACTGCACCTGCCACTGCACCTGCCGCTGCACCTGCATGACCTCCCCCAGGGTTGAAAACTCATCATCATCTCATCTTCAGGGACAGATCTAGACTGGGATGGTGGTCAGGTCATGGTCAGGTGACCTCTCTGACCTCTGCTGTGACCTCTGTGACCTCTGTGACCTCTGTGACCTCTGCTGTGACCTCTGCTGTGACCTCTGTGACCTCTGTGACCTCTGCTGTGACCTCTGCTGTGACCTCTGTGACCTCTGCTGTGACCTCTGTGACCTCTGTGACCTCTGCTGTGACCTCTGTGACCTCTGCTGTGACCTCTGTGACCTCTGCTGTGACCTCTGTGACCTCTGTGACCTCTGCTGTGACCTCTGCTGTGACCTCTGTGACCTCTGCTGTGACCTCTGTGACCTCTGTGACCTCTGCTGTGACCTCTGTGACCTCTGTGACCTCTGCTGTGACCTCTGTGACCTCTGCTGTGACCTCTGCTGTGACCTCTGTGACCTCTGTGACCTCTGTGACCTCTGCTGTGACCTCTGCTGTGACCTCTGTGACCTCTGCTGTGACCTCTGCTGTGACCTCTGCTGTGACCTCTGTGACCTCTGTGACCTCTGCTGTGACCTCTGCTGTGACCTCTGTGACCTCTGCTGTGACCTCTGCTGTGACCTCTGCAGTGACCTCTGCTGTGACCTCTGTGACCTCTGCTGTGACCTCTGCTGTGACCTCTGCTGTGACCTCTGCTGTGACCTCTGCTGTGACCTCTGCTGTGACCTCTGCTGTGACCTCTGTGACCTCTGCTGTGACCTCTGTGACCTCTGTGACCTCTGCTGTGACCTCTGTGACCTCTGCTGTGACCTCTGTGACCTCTGCTGACCTCTGCTGTGACCTCTGTGACCTCTGTGACCTCTGTGTGACCTCTGCTGTGACCTCTGCTGTGACCTCTGTGACCTCTGCTGTGACCTCTGTGACCTCTGTGACCTCTGCTGTGACCTCTGCTGTGACCTCTGCTGTGACCTCTGCTGTGACCTCTGCTGTGACCTCTGCTGTGACCTCTGCTGTGACCTCTGCTGTGACCTCTGTGACCTCTGTGACCTCTGCTGTGACCTCTGTGACCTCTGTGACCTCTGCTGTGACCTCTGCTGTGACCTCTGCTGTGACCTCTGCTGTGACCTCTGCTGTGACCTCTGTGACCTCTGTGACCTCTGCTGTGACCTCTGCTGTGACCTCTGCTGTGACCTCTGCTGTGACCTCTGTGACCTCTGCTGTGACCTCTGTGACCTCTGCTGTGACCTCTGCTGTGACCTCTGTGACCTCTGCTGTGACCTCTGTGACCTCTGTGACCTCTGCTGTGACCTCTGTGACCTCTGTGACCTCTGCTGTGGTGGTGTCCTGCTCAAACACTAAACTCTGGTAAACAGACGGTGTTTTTCCAAAGCCGAGGTTTAAAGGTTTAGTCTCCAACAAACACAGATGAAACAGAGTCTGGAGCGACAGAGGAATCCAGAGGAGCCACATTCTCCTCCAACACGACATCGACACAAACATCACGTCAAGAACGACAGACCACAGACCTGCTCTGGAACGACAGGCGCAGTTTATCACTTTAATGTGAACTTTTAAAAATGCACAAAATACAAGAAGCATCAACAAAGACGACGACCCACAGTAAACACCACAAACGTCCAGGAGTCCATCCAGTCTGTGTCCTTCAGCGTGTGGACGACATAAAACCTGCAGCGTTGACATAAACGTAAAAGTAAAACCTGCAGCGTTGACATAAACGTAAAAGTAAAACCTGCAGCGTTGACATAAACGTAAAAGTAAAACCTGCAGCGTTGACATAAACGTAAAAGTAAAACCTGCAGCGTTTGGATGACATAAACGTAAAAGTAAAACCCCTGGAGCTGAGTCCTTTTCCTCGGCTGTGATTGGCTCTGGTTCGGTGCCAAATTGTTCTGAAACGGTTCATTAACTTTATTTAAAGGAATCACAAACACAGGTTTGCGCCGCATAATGAGAGGAGCAGATAATGGAGCCGTAACATAAACTCACTCTGATCTGCCTTAAATAAACTCTGTGTCTGATCTGGTCCAACGGGAAACGCTGCACGGACGGATCACACACTGTTTGTCCTGAGTCTGGACCGAGGTTAATGTGGTTTGTGGAAAAGTGTTAACTTTAATAAAAGTGTGGACTCTGGGCCCAGGGCTGAGCCTTGGGTTAAAGGGCCTATGACGGGTTTTTAGGATTTTCTAATTTTGACTTTATTCAGTGTATTAATACCTTTTGTAAATGTAAATTGTAGTTTTACACCAATCAGGCCAATATTTGTGGAGAAAAGTTGAAAAATCTGTTGAAAATTACAGGAAGTAAACAAACTGATGACATCACACTGTGAGACAAAGGTTATGCAGAATTTACACAAAATAAACTACTTTTTTGACCCTTTAAACATAGATTCAACAAAATAAAGGCGTCACATGTGTTTCTTTTTGTCAAATTAACAAAATCTGTGACATTAGATGAGTTCTGGTCGGTGTACAGTGTGGTTGCTATGGTAATTTCCTAGTGTGATGTCATACTTTACAACCAGGAAGTACAATTAAAAACCTAAAAGAACAGCTAAACTGAGGTAAAATGTGTAAAGACTTTAGTAGAAATTGAAATATATTTATCTTAACTGCATTTTAGTCAAATGGGTAGTTCGATCTGTCATAGGCCCTTTAAGTTAAAGCTCCAGATTAAAGCTTGACTTTTGGACAAAAAATTTAAAAAATAAATAAACACTATTCATAAAAGTGTCATTTGAATAAAAATAAATAAATAAATAAACATAACTGTGAATTTGACCTAAAACACAAATATAAAGCTTCCAATAATTAATTTGTTTTTACCAAACTGTGACGCCGTAATAAAGATGAAAAACTATAAAAGTAATAATTAAACCTTTTCACATTTCGCTCGGTTCGTTCCTGACGCTGTAACAGTTCAGTTCTGTTTCTTTCTCTGAAGAATCCGTCGAGTCGCACTAAAATGATTCTATATTTAATGAACAAAGAGTGAGTCACAGATAATGATCCACCGCAGCAGGTTCAGAGCTTCACGTAGACTAGAAACACTGCTCTTCATGCTAATGCTAAAGCTAATGCTAACCTTAATGAACTGTAATCAATAATATCAAATTACACCACAAACTGAACCGACCTGTTCACAAACACTCGACTGTCGTTCTGTGAATGTTTAGTTTAGCTGCTTTATATTTAAAGGCCCTGTGTCTGATTTTTATTATTGTTTTGAAACTAGTTTGTCATGATTTACAACAGAAAACATCAGGGGCAGGGCCTTTAAGTTCACGTTAGACTGAAGTTGCATCAGTTGCATTCACACTGTTTTGACGTTTGATGTTTATTAGAAAATCTTCTCCTGCCGAGCGTCAAACACACTTCCTGCTGAACTATTACTAAAGAAGGTCGAATAACTGCTGTTTTCTTTTCATTTTTTATTTAATTTTCACTTCTGTCAAATCATGAAAGGGCCTTTTCTCTCCAGTGTTTCCTTTGTACACTGATGTTTATTGTTATAGTGTTTGTAAAGAAAGAAAAAAGTGCTTCTCAAGATAATGTTCAGCCCAGTTCAGCCCAGTCCGACCCAATCCGACCCAGTCCGACCCAGTTCGGCTCAGTTCGGCCCAGTTTGGCCTCTTGCAGATGAAAAAGCTTTTAGGCAAAACTCATTTTCGTGAACGAGATTTTCTTTCTTTTCCAATTTAAAGTCTATATTTCAGGTTCTCGTGTTTCTCTGACACTGACTCAGTTTGGTGGGAGGGCACCTGTGTTAAATATTTATCATAGTTTTACATCAGTGAAGTAGCAATTTGTGTTTTATTTTTATAATTTAAAAATAAAAGTTTGAAATGACAGGAAGTAGTGCTGAGTTCTAAAATGGAATCCCTCTGTGATGTCATCAAAAAGCGGCGCACAGTTGAAAATAAACAGTCGACAGTTTAAACCATCATTCAACAAAATAAAGTGTTATCATGTTTTATTATTTGTCAAATCTTAACTGTTGTGTATTTAATATGGATGTTGGCCCTTGTTTACAGTCTGGTTGCTATGGTAACAGTTGTAGAATTACCTCTAACTCTGTCATATTTGTGTCGTGTTCAACAGGAAGTGACATTATAAAAGAAAATTGTCAAACTGGGACAAACAGGCAAAATGTTTAGTAAAACCTTAAAAATCATCATATTCACAGTGTTTTAGTCAAATGTGTGTCAAACCCTCACATGGACTTTAACCAAATGTTTTAGATTTTATGGCGTCACATTCAAATAAAACGGTAAAATTTTATTAAATCTGTGTTCAACTCTGTGTTCTGGAGTCTTGATTGGTGTTTTATTTCAAACATAATTCACAAATCCTGTCACAGAGAGAGCGCAGGTCAAAAAGTAATCATAGAAAACAAGTATAACTGATCTAACCCCGCCCCCTTTTCCTAATTAGAATTTAAACCATAGAACTATAATAAAACCTGAAGATGAATCCAAAATGGCGCCCTGTTCCTCCCTGTGGCCTGAGCTCATTGGTTCATGACCCCAAAAAAGTTTCTTACTTCCGCATTTACTTCCTGATACGGAGGCGGCCATCTTTGCTTTACTTCCTGATACGGAGGCGCCATCTTTGTTTTACTTCCTGATACTGAGGCGCCATCTTTGCTTTACTTCCTGATACTGAGGCGCCATCTTTGCTTTACTTCCTGATCTGAGGGCCATCTTTGCTTTACTTCCTGATACGGAGGCGGCCATCTTTGTTTTACTTCCTGATACGGAGGCGGCCATCTTTGCTTTACTTCCTGATACGGAGGCGGCCATCTTTGCTTTACTTCCTGATACGGAGGCGGCCATCTTTGTTTTACTTCCTGATACGGAGGCGGCCATCTTTGTTTTACTTCCTGATACGGTGGCTGCCATCTTTGCTTTACTTCCTGATACGGAGGCGGCCATCTTTACTTTAGGGCGCCACGTGACGACAATCCCCCACTTCATATAAAAACGGTAATTTGTGTGATTTTATAAACGATAGAAAAGAACATTTCCTTCTATTTTATTTAAATACTGATAATAATTCAGTCCTGTCTGTGATTATAATGTGACATTTTAGAAAAAGGCTGCAGTACCTCACACGACCACTAATCAACCTGGGACAGAGGGGGCGGGGCTTATCCAGTTCATTTAATACATTCATGATTTAAAGTATTCAGTTTCCTGTTATTTGTCAATTCTGTATTTAATGCATCAGAAGAAGAAGAACATGAACAACTTAATACAGAGCCTGGTCCTGTCGCCTGGTCCTGCCCGGCCCTGTCGTCTGGTCCTGTCGCTCTCTGTTTCTCACACATCTGCATGCGTCTGGCTGTGGGAGGGCATCTGACACAGGGCCATCACTCATCTGTAAAGTATGACCTGATCCGCCCTGGGGTTGGGTCGATCAAACCTGGTCGGCCACTTCAGCAAAAGAAACATCCAAACCACATGAATCTGGAATATTATTTATGATTCATGTCCTTATAGTTCACAGAACTTTATGTTGTTATGATTTTAAGTTTTTATGATTTTATGTTTTTATGTTTTTTATGTTTTTATGATTTTTATGTTTTTATGTTTTTATGTTTTTATGTTTTTATGTTTTTATGTTTTTACGTTTTTATGTTTTTATGTTTTTATGTTTTTATGTTTTTATGTTTTTATGTTTTTATATTTTTAAGTTTTTTATGTTTTTATGTTTTTAAGTTTTTATGTTTTGATCTCAGACGAGGCCCGGGAGGCACAGGAGGCGCAGGAGGTTCAGGTTTATGACTCTCGGAGCTCATACTTTGTGATTGACACTTTCATTTCGTGTTAGAAAAACAAACCCAACAATCGACTTCATTATTAAATCAAACAAAGTATTTAAAGTGTTCAGAGTCGACACCGAGGCCTGAAACTCACACCATCATTTATTTAAGGCCAGACACTCATCTTCTTCAACTGTTTTGTTTTTTGTTCCAAACGTGTCCAATCTGCTCCTGATGTTTGATTCTTCCATTGAATCCACTTCATCCATAGATTTCTCTGACATTGTTTTCTTCAAATGCATTTTTGTCCCTCGAGACATAAAGATCATTAAAGTAGATCCACACAAACTGTACAATCTGGACTCAACAGATTTAGAACAAACACAAGGATTTAAGATCAGACTCTGACACATTTATGGAAGTTTGAAGGAGAAAAAATGAGGAGAAATTTGAATTTTTACGACAATATTCAGTCAGATCTAGTTTAAACAAAATAATTGAAAATGTACATTTTTATAACTAATATGTTACAAAATGAACCAAGAAATTTAAACCTGGTTCTGTCCATTTTTAAATATCAACAGATTTAATTTTAATTCTAAGTCTGATTTATTAAAGTTTAAAAAATGAGGCGAAATTTTAATTTTTAGGACAATTTTCAGTCAGATCTAGTTTACTTAAAACTAAATCCAAATCCCCTCATTGTTTTAACTAAAATGTGACAAAATGAACAAGAAATTTAAACCTGGTTCTGTCCATTTTTCAGATTTAAATGTCACAAATATGTGGATTTTTGACCATTTTTTTCACATAAAACGCCTTATTTCTACATAAAAACTTGTGATACATTTTTTCTGAGGTGGCTCGGGCGTCTGTCCCTGAGCCTCCTGGACGCCTCCCTCTGAGGTGTTCATGTCTCACCGGGAGGCGCCCCGGGGCAGACCCAGGAGGGACTGTGTGTCCTGAACACCTCGGGAGGAGGAGCTGGAGGAAGTGTCTGGGGTGAAGGAAGTCTGGGAGTCCCTGCCATAGAACTATAATAAAACCTGGAAGATGAATCCAAAATGGCCGCCCTGTTTATCCCTGTGGTCTGAGCTCATTGTCACATGACCCCAAAAAAGTTTCTTACTTCCGCATTTACTTCCTGATACGGAGGCGGCCATCTTTGTTTTACTTCCTGATACGGAGGCGGCCATCTTTGTTTTACTTCCTGATACGGAGGCGGCCATCTTTGTTTTACTTCCTGATACGGAGGCTGACATCTTTGCTTTACTTCCTGATACGGAGGCTGACATCTTTGCTTTAGGGCGCCACGTGACGACAAACGGTAATTTCTGTGATTTTATAAACGGTAGAAAAGAACATTTCCTTCTATTTTATTTAAATACTGATAATAATTCAGTCCTGTCTGTGATTATAATGTGACATTTTAGAAAAAGGCTGCAGTACCTCACACGACCACTAATCAATCTGGGACACAGACAGAGGGGGCGGGGCTTATCCAGTTCATTTAATACATCCATGGTCCCTGCTTAGGCTGCACTCTCTATAACGGGCCGGGCCTGGAGCTCCTGGTAATGATGGGCCGCTCACTCTCTATAACGGGCCGGGCCTGGAGCTCCTGGTAATGATGGGCCGCTCTCTGTCAGTGAATAACGGGCCGGGCCTGGAGCTCCTGGTAATGATGGGCCGCTCACTCTCTGTCAGTGAATAACGGGCCGGGCCTGGAGCTCCTGGTAATGATGGGCCGCTCTCTGTCAGTGAATAACGGGCCGGGCCTGGAGCTCCTGGTAATGATGGGCCGCTCTCTGTCAGTGAATAACGGGCCAGGCCTGGAGCTCCTGGTAATGATGGGCCACGTGTCCAGGTGACTAAACGCTCTGACGTGGGCCGTGTTTCAGGTTTAAATAAAGGTCAGAGTCACTCATTACTCATCACATTACGGCTCATTACGGCTCATTAAAGTCTAACGGTTAATTATCTCTGACGAGCCACGATGAGCCTGGACTTTAAGATGAAACATGGACCAGACGACACCACCACAAAGACTTTTATCAAACGGTCAAACTGAATTCAAAGCTCGTTCAGTGTTTGGAGGAAACACATTCAGGACGATTCAGACTCAGTTTTTCTCTTGAACGTTGTTTATTTCATCTTTTCTTCGTCGTCGTGATTTTGGACAAAAATAATTGAATTTAAAACTCTTACTTTTGGTGATGTTCAGCTTAATACAATATTATGTTAGCTCGGTGTTAGCTCGGTGTTAGCTCGGTGTTAGCTCGGTGTTAGCTCGGTGCTAGCTCGGTGCTAGCTCGGTGTTAGCTCGGTGTTAGCTCGGTGCTAGCTCGGGGTTAGCTCGGTGCTAGCTCGGTGCTAGCTCGGTGCTAGCTCGGTGTTAGCTCGGTGTTAGCTCGGTGTTAGCTCGGTGTTAGCTCGGTGCTAGCTCGGTGCTAGCTCGGTGTTAGCTCGGTGTTAGCTCGGTGCTAGCTCGGTGCTAGCTCGGTGCTAGCTCGGTGCTAGCTCGGTGCTAGCTCGGTGTTAGCTCGGTGCTAGCTCGGTGCTAGCTCGGTGTTAGCTCGGTGTTAGCTCGGTGCTAGCTCGGTGCTAGCTCGGTGCTAGCTCGGTGCTAGATCGGTGCTAGCTCGGTGTTAGCTTCGGTGCTGGCTCGGTGCTAGCTTCGGTGTTAGCTAGGTGATAGCTCGGTGCTAGCGCGGTGATAGCTCGGTGTTAGCTCGGTGCTAGCTCGGTGCTAGCTCGGTGCTAGCTCGGGGTTAGCTCGGTGCTAGCTCGGTGTTAGCTCGGTGTTAGCTCGGTGCTAGCTCGGTGCTAGCTCGGTGTTAGCTCGGTGCTAGCTCGGTGCTAGCTCGGTGTTAGCTCAGTGCTAGCTCAGTGCTAGCTCGGTGTTAGCTCGGTGTTAGCTCGGTGTTAGCTCAGTGCTAGCTCGGTGTTAGCTCGGTGTTAGCTCGGTGTTAGCTCAGTGCTAGCTCAGTGCTAGCTCAAGCTCAGCTGTTCAAATGTTTCACAGAAACAACTCAAACTCATGAACAAACAGTGACTTAAACAGACTTTACACACCAGGAAACTGCACCTGACACACGTCTGTGATCAGAAAGACAGGGGTTTGTGGATCAATGCTAACGCTAATGCTAATGCTAATACTGAAGCAGAATACATTTAAAAATAAAACTAATTAAAGCCGCAAGCGGCATCGAACGGCCCTCGCGGGCCGCGCTCGTACTCCGCTAGCCTAGCGCCTAGTAAGGATGGCGCTGACGCGCCCTCAGTGTTTCTATTTTAGGGGCTTTAGCATGCATTACATAGAACGTCAGCTTCATCGTAATTATGAATGAGCAAAATTCTCAGTCGACTTTGCGGCTTCGCCGCACAGAGACCGTAACACCTGTCCCAAAAATATGGATAACTTTTGGTGTCACACTCCTCAAGATGATTTTCAACAAATTTCACCTTGATCGGGCTTACGCCCAAGGAGGAGTTCATTAAAGTACAAGGTTTCATTTGAGTGATTTTCCCCATAGGAATAACATGGGATGTTTCTGTCATTAGTTCAAGTTTGGGCAATATTTGTGGCTTCGCCACACGGAGACCATAATACTTATCTCAACAATTTGGATAACTTTTGGTGGGCCATTCTTCAGGATGATTGTCACCAAGTTTCAGGTTGATCGGGCTTACGCCCGAAGATGAGTTCGTTAAAGTACAAAGTTAAATTTGAGACATTTTGAGATTTTCCCATAGGAATAACATGGGGTTTTTCTGTGTTTTGTAAAATGTTGGCAAAATTAGCGGCTTCGCCGCGCAGAGACCGTAATACCTATCTTAATAATTTGGATAACTTTTGGTGCCCCACTCCTCAGGATGATTGTCACCAAGTTTCGGATTGATCGGGCTTACGCCCGAGGACGAGTTCGTTAAAGTACAAAGTTAAATTTGAGAGATTTTGCGATTTTCCCATAGGAATAACATGGGGTTTTTCTGTCTTTTCTAAAATGTTTGCGAAATGTGCGGCTTTGCCGCACGGAGACCGTAATACCTATCCTGATAAATTGGATAACTTTTGGTGCCCCACTCCTCAGGAAGATGTCCACCAAATTTCAGGTTGGTCGGGCTTGCGCCCGAGGAGGAGTTCGTTAAAATGCATAGTAAAAAAATATCCAAATTTGAGACAATTTTCGATTTTCCCATAGGAATAACATGGGATGTTTTGGTCATTGGTACGGCTTCGCCGTACAAAATATGACATGGGTCTGATTGGCTTTTTTGATCGGTAGGCCAAAATGGAATTTTGTGCAAAATTTGAAAAAATTCAAAAAAAGTAAATTTTTTGCTCCCCATACAAAAAGTGTTTTCACTCTGTAGGGGGCGCTATCGTGCAAAATGAAAAAATTCCACCTAAAGTAGGTCCAGGCAAGAAAATTAAACAACCTATTAAAATTTGGGCATAATCGGACTCGTTTTGCCAAAACGGGA
The DNA here is from genome assembly GCA_019453435.1 of Rhinogobius similis. NCBI lineage: Eukaryota > Metazoa > Chordata > Actinopteri > Gobiiformes > Gobiidae > Rhinogobius > Rhinogobius similis. Next base: position 2,136,165 of record CM033634.1, on the reverse strand, counting down.
GCATTTTTAAAATTTTGATAATCCAAAAAATCGTCAGTCAACTTTGGGGCTGCGCCGCGCAGAGATGGTAAAAGTTATGTTAACGAATTGGATAACTTTAGATGCCCCACTTGTCTAGAGCATGTGCAGCGATTTTGAGCACCGTGGGCGAAACGCCCTAGGACGAGTTCGTTCAAGTTCGACGTGAGCGAAAACGCTGACTCAGCGTTTCGGAACTTTAAATCCAATATGGCGGCCATACGGTGAGTCAGGGGGCGTGGCCATAATAATATTTTTTTTTTGTCCTCAGGAGAGGAATGCGTGTTCCGAATTTGGTGGCTGTACGACAAAGTTGACGTCGGGACGCCTCCCATAGGCGCAATGTATTTTGACTTTTGTAGGTGGCGCTGTCGCGCCATTTTTTTTTTCCCAAACATGACACCTATAAAAAACAAAATTTTTCGCCGATTCTGAATTTTGGGCAAAGTTTGGTGAGTTTTCGTGCATGTTCAGGGGGTCAAATTAGAGATCCTTTCGCAGAACAAAGAAGAAAAAAAAAAAAAAAAAATAATAATATTTTTAGCAAAAACAATATATCCGTTTTACTGAGAACGGCAAATTATAATGCTTTTTGAAAGCTCCGACCCTTCCCCAGGTCACCATGGGGTCAAATTAGATTACGAGCGCTACGCCGCTCGCCATTCACCTCCGAAGTCGGGCCCGCATGGGCTCCCCATTGGTTTCCATGTATTTTAGCAGGAACAAGTATGGTTACTGAGTGGGGCTTGATGCCAGGGTGTGGGACAGTTCACTGTCAATGTTTGGGGCGTTGGAGGCCGAACTTTCGCGCTGCGAAAGTTCGCCAAGACAGTTGAAAGGGTTCTTTCGCATAGCAGGAGTAAATATGCAGGTCCCATGCCTTCGGCATGGGCTATTTCACTGTCCGACCATAGAACCGACTAGGCTGCCAAACTTTCGCAGCGAAAGTTTGGCGAGACAGTTGCAACGATGCCTTCGGCATCGTTGCGGAAGCAATAGGCCCTACGCCCTGTAGGGGCTCGGGCCTAATTAAAATAACAAATTGAAGTCATCTATCAATAAAAACAACCTGGCAGTAAATGTACTTGTTTCTTTATATTTTACATTTTAATAAGAGTTAGCATTAGCTGTGAGGAACTGTTAGTTTAGCCCAGTGGTTCCCAAAGTGGGGGTCGGGACCCCTCGGGGGGTCTTGAGGGATGAGCTGGGGGTCATGAGATGATTTCCATATCTAATTTGAATAAATATGACGCTGTATTTACTCTATTTTTCAAATTAAAACAGTATCTTTTAGTGAAATAGGGTCTAATAAGTCAATAAACTATTAAAATAACCAACATTAAACCTGATTTAACATGCTTTACAAACAAATATTTTTCATTTCGCTTTCGAGGTCCTGAGTTTATTGCCTGGCTATTATGGGGGTCCCGGCCAGGAAAGTCTGAGGACCCCTGGTTTAGCCGACGGCAGGTTCATGGAACACTTTACAAAGCTGTTTTGTTCATTCACAAACACATTTTACATTCAAAACATTCCATTTCTTTTTTATTCTGATCAAACGTGTCCCAAAGCCTTAACTTTACAGATCAGCTCCAGACTCTGACTGATTCAGGAAAAATAAACTGTAAACTGTTATATCAGATTCACAATTAATGTTAGTTTTATTGTGTTTTTGCCCTGGGGCTTTGTTAGAAAAATAAATAAGACAGAAAGTGGAAAGAAGTAAAAAATGAGTGGCATCTGTGGCAGAACTGGGTTGTGAAAAAAAAATCTGGGTTTCAGGAGTTTGTCTCATTCAAAGGTTTTATATTTTGTTTAAATTGTTCATCACTTTGACAAAAGCCTTCACTCTTCACATTTGTGAAGTAGAAGTAAAACATTGTAAATTCAAAATGGAGGCAAAAGTTTCAGTGGAACATGATTCACTGAGAAACTGGAATTAACCTCAGAATACGACAAAATCTGACAAAATCTGACAAACTGAAAGGATTTTGGAAAGACACTTTATTTGATCATTTTAAAGACTCCATAGTTTTGCACAAAAGCTCCACGTCCTGTTTCCTGCAGCTCAGTCTCAGCTTTTCCTGAAAATGTGACAAAGTGAACACTCAAAACTGACATTTGAAAGTGCATTTTATGATAATTATTCATGTTTTGTGCAGGTTTTAAAGCACATTTTGACTGACTTTGTGCTCCGAAACACCCTGTTTTGTCAAATAAACCTCATAAATGTTTCTTCTGCTCAAAATAATCCAACAGAATCTCTGAAAAGCCAAACAAGGCGCGATCACTGGAGGATAAGGTGGTTTCAGTGGATGTTGTAAGCGGCTTTGGGCCTTGGCTCTTTGGGATGTGGCCCGACCTGTTCCTCTGGTCTAGACCTGGTTTAGTCCGGGGTTTTAACCGGCTTTGGTCACAGACGCAGTGACAGCCGCGGACGACACTCCTGCAGCGCGGATACCACAACCAGACCCACACAACCAGACCCACAGAACCAGAACCACAGGACCAGAACCACAGGACCAGAACCACAGGACCAGAACCACAGGACCCGGACCGCAGACCCAGGGACCAGGGACCAGGACCAGGACCCAGACGCGGTGAGTGAAGAGCCTCGTTAAAGGATTTGAAAAGCTCACTCTGGATTTAAGTCTCACTTTTGAATCACAGCTGCAAAAATTAACGATTTACAACAAAATAATTGAGTTTTGATCTTGTTTTTGGACGAAACCGACTCTAAAACACACACGGAAACACCTTTTAGAACAAAAACAGTGGAATAAAATGTCAAAAAATTGTAAAGTACTTACATTTTTCATCAATAATTCACTTTATTCAACATATTTCAGTCTTTATTTGGTTAAAATGTGTTCAATGTTCAGTAGAAATGATCGTTTAATTGTCGAATAATCTTTAGTTGCAGCTTTATTTCAAAACTGCAAATGTTTTCGTGCTGCTTTACTTTCTTTTTTGCATTTTCTGTTCGAACAAATCAGACTAAACTGAAACATTCTGTGCCTCAGTGTCGTGTTTTAGTTTGAAATCCATGAAAACAAAACAGAGAAAGTGATTTAAAGTCAAAGTTTGAGCCGCGGTGAGTTTTCGATTCCAAACGTGTGACTTTAATAATGACATTTATAATTGTAATTTTCGTTAATGACGCTGAGTCAGATCTGGGCGTGGCCTCGATGAATCACAGGCTCCGCCCAAACATCCACTTTTAACGAGAAAATGTGGATCAGAAAGAGTTTAATAAAGAGATGAGAGCGAAACGAGCAGAGGAAACGATTAACGAGGAACAATTAACGAGAAACGATTAACGAGAAACAAAACGAGCTCAAACGAGCGTCACACGATCAGCTCCGAAAACAACAGTCCGTCCAGAACTCAAGCCACAAACCAGGACTAAACCAAGACTAAAACAGGACTAAAACAGGTCTAAAAGAGGACTAAACCAGGACTAAAACCAGGACTAAACCAGGACTAAACCAGGACTAAACCAGGTCTAAACCAGGACTGAACCAGGTCTAAACCAGGACTAAACCAGGACTAAACCAAGACTAAAACAGGACTAAAACAGGTCTAAAAGAGGACTAAACCAGGACTAAAACCAGGACTAAACCAGGACTAAACCAGGACTAAACCAGGTCTAAACCAGGACTAAACCAGGACTGAACCAGGACTAAACCAGGACTAAAACAATTCTAAAGCAGGACTAAACCAGGACTAAACCAGGACTAAACCAGGACTAAACCAGGACTAAACCAGGACTAAACCAGGACTAAACCAGGACTGAACCAGGACTAAACCAGGACTAAAACCAGGTCTAAAGCAGGACTAAAACAGGACAAAACCAGGACTAAACCAGGACTAAAACCAGGACTAAACCAGGACTAAAACAGATCTAAAGCAGGACTAATACAGGACTAAACCAGGACTAAACCAAGACTAAACCAGGACTAAACCAGGACTAAACCAGGACTAAAACAGGACAAAACCAGGACTAAAGCAGGACTAAACTAGGACCTAGCCAGATCTAAATAAGGAATGAACCAGTTTTATGTCAGGGCTTAATCAGGTCTAAACGAGAACTCGACCAGGTCTAAATCAGGACTAAACCAGGTCTAAACCAGGTCTAAACCAGGTCTAAACCAGGGCTAAACCAGGACTAAACCCAGACGCTGCTGTTGTTTCGGTGTCGTTTGTGTTTCTCAGGTTCTGTTTGACTCGTGTTCTTTCTTTGATCGGAGTGTCTTCTGTTTCTGTGACTTTTGCTCGACTCAGACTTGAGTTTCACGATGAGTCCGGCTCCTGTTTCACTTTTACTCCGTCGTCTGCAGATCCTCGTCGTGTCATCGTGTCGCCTAAAAAGTGATGTTGTAAACTAAAAATAAGAGATTAATGTGATGTTTCTGCACTTTTTGTGATTCATTTTAGACACATTTCACATTAGTCACATAATCAAACCTCAGTAATACGATTAAAGACATGAAAACTGAAGCTGAAGCTGTTTTTTCTTGTTATATTTGGGCCAAACACCAGAACAAACTCTTTCTCACGATCACAGAACGCACCGATCATAAACGGAGGAGACCGCAACGTTCTGTGGATTTAAACATCGACAGAATCAACAGCAAAGAAACAAACACTATTTAAACAAACGGAAAAAACACTTTAAAAACACCATCGTGTGTCGCCCAGAACTTCAAAAATGAACTGTTTTGGTCAAATAACTTTCTTATTAAAGTTTAGATAATCTCGTGAGTGTTTTTTTTTAATTGAAGTTTGGCAAAATGTGAAAATTGAGTTTATTGTTTTACTAAAAATGTTACAAAAACACCTGATTTAAATTTAAATTTAAAAAAAATATATATAAAGGTTGTGTAGTAAACCTTCACATAAGAATATTCGGTGATGTTTCAGCTCTTTTGTTTCACATTTGTCTGAAAATGAATCCTCTGACTCAGTGGTTCCCAACCTTTTTTGTCCCGAGTCCCCCCTAAGCTTTTGTTTTACACTCAGAGAATCCCCTTAACTTGAGTTTTTGGCAAATAAATGGGTTCACTAGTCAAATATAGTCAATTATTACTATTATATTTTGTTTTAATTCTATGTTTGATCCAAGATGCTCCAAAAGATGCTACATTTACAGCTAATGACAGTTTTTATTCAGATAAAAGTACATTTAATGTTCTTTTTAAACCTGAACCGTTCCCCTCACGTTCCTCTTGGGGTCCCCGTCCCTCTGGTTGGGAAACACTGCTCTAACATAATATCCTCCAGCTTTAACACCAGCAGAGGGCGCCAGGGCTCCGTCTGCAGGTGCACTGATGTGTTATGATTGTTCAGCCACCTGATGATGTCACCAGGTGGAACAGAGTGTTTCAGCTCAGTCTGTTTTATCGACATGAATTGGGGAAAATCCTTAACATTTTTCAGTTCAGTTTGTTAAATCACAGCAGTCACAGATCGATGACAGAAAATCTGATGAAATAAACAGAAAAACCATGTGAACAGCAACGATCAGACTCCAGCTGAACTAAAATGTTAAATGTTGTTGATGAAAGTAGAAGAAGCAGAGACCAGTGTGAGCTCAGACTCCTTCAGCACAGCAGGGGGCAGCAGAGGGGGTTATGACATCAACTCTGACAGAGGAGGAGGAGCCTGTGCCTCTTTAACATGAACAGGAGCTCCGCCTCCTGCTGAGCTTTTACAGACTCTAGGACCAACAATAGTCCACATTTAGAGTCCAGGCTCTGTTTGATGGGACTCGACTGTCACAGCTTTGAGTCGATGGGACCGTGTCATTTATGGATTTATTGACCTTATTCTGCCCCGCCCACTTTTACACTTTTGTTGTAAACGCACTTCTGTTTGACGTGAACTCCGTTGAAGCTAATGATGAACGAGGGAAAAGTCTGAGGCTAAAATGTTACATAAAGTCGATTGATTTGTGTAAAATGTTTAATGAACACGAGCAACAACAAGTCACAACACAACGATTTCCTGAAAACGTCTTTTTAGTCGAGTAGAACTTATTTTCTGTTGAGCTCGTCTGCTCCGTGTGAACTACAACGGAAACAAGACGACGGCGCGTACGACAACTTCAGGAATAAGGAGAATAGTTCAGGGGGAGGAGCTTAAATGTGAAGCCAGTGAGGAGCCTCTGACACCGGCGTCATGTGCTTCTTCTTCTAGTTCTGTTCATAATCTGCTGCTGCATTTGACCCAGTTAAAGCTTCTTCTGCAGCTTTCAGGACGCGCTGCAGGGTCACAGTCTGATCTGGGTCAAATGCAGGAGGAGCTTCAGTCACTTTTAAGGAGGATTTTTCTAATTTTGTCTGATTTTACACAGATGAAAGCAGCTTGATTTGACATTTGACCCAGAGCTCTGGGTCAAATGCGACTCAGTGTTTCTTCAGTCGCTGGAGCCACAGGGACATTGTCCAGAGACTGTCGCTCAGATAAAGAGCCTCCCAGACGTTTAGGGCCCGGGACCATGACTGTTTTTCAGGGTTAAAGTGCTTTATCTTGTGTATTATTGCCTGTTGTAAATATAAATTACATTTTTACTCCAATCAGGTTGAAACGTCTGTAGAAAGTTACAGGAAGTAAACAAACTGATGACATCACTCAGTTTGTGCATAATTTACACAAAATAAACACACTTTTTGACCTCAATTCAACAAAATAAAGACGTCACATGTTCTTTGTCAAACCTATGACACTAGAGGAGGTCAGTGTTTTCTTGGTGATTCCCAGAGTGACGTCATCATTTACAACCAGGAAGTGAAATTAAAAACCTAAAAAAATAGCTAAACTGGGATAAAATGTGTAAAGATTTTAGGATAAAGTGTAATATATTTATCTTCACTGCATTTCAGTCCGACCTGCGCCAACAATCACAGTTGATTCACAGACGTCGTGCGGCTCATAGTTTCACTCTGTGCTGTTTGTTTTCTCAGACCAGTTCCACAAAGATCTCAAACGTATGATCTCAATCCACCTGATTCGGCCCCGCCCACTTCTGCCTCAGATCACATTCTGTTGTAAACGCACTTCTGTCTGACGAGAACGTGAGCAGTGACCCTCCTCCTCCGCGGTGTGTGACGGGGCCCTCGGATCTCAAACCTCATCACCAATATTTAGTTTTGTAAAGTCCTGTTTTTAAGGGCTTTACACCCTGTGTTTTAATCCAAGAAAAACAAGTGAAAGTTTAGAAAAATGCAGCTAAAAAACCCAAAACATGTCATGCTCCTGAGGCCCCCCTGCCCTGGGCCCTTCACCCCCCTCTTTTGTCGCTTCAGAGCTCTGGGTCACACCGAAACTGAGACACATTCTGTTTAATCCAAAAAATCTGATTTAAAGGGCCTATGACAGGTTTAAAGGGCCTATGACAGGTTTAAAGGGCCTATGACAGGTTGAATTACTCATTTAACTAAAATGCAGTTAAGATAAATATATTTCAATTTCTACTAAAATCTTTACACATTTTACCTCAGTTTAGCTATTCTTTTAGGTTTTTTATTTTACTTCCTGGTTGTAAAGTATGACATCACGCTAGGAAATTACCATAGCAACCACACTGTACACTGGGCCAAAACTCATCTAATGTCACAGATTTTGTTCATTTGACAAAGAGTAATGCACGTGACACCTTTATTTTGTTGAATCTATGTTTAAAGGTTTATTTTGTGTAAATTCTGCATAACATTTGTCTCCCCAGTGTGATGTCATCAGTTTGTTTACTTCCTGTCATTTTCAAGAAATGTGTCAACTTTTCTCCACAAATAGTGACCTGATTGGTGTAAAACTATAATTTATATTTACAAGAGGAATTAACACACTGAAAAAAGTCAAAATGAGAAAATTATGAAAACCTGTCATAGGCCCTTTAAGTCTAGACGCAGTAGTTTAGTCACATAAATGTAAGAAAAAATATATTACAAGTTTTTCATCGTGTCATGTTTTATGTAGAAATGACCAAAAATCCACACATTTGTGACATTTAAATCTGAAAAATGGACAGAACCAGGTTTAAATTTCTTGTTCATTTTGTAACATTTTAGTTATAAAAATGTACAGAGGGGATTTGACTGAAAATTGTCCTAAAAATTCAAATTTCGACTCATTTTTTAACTTTAAACTTGAATAAATTAGTTTCAGAATCCTCCTTAAATCCTTGTTTGGTCTAAATGTGTTGAGTCCAGATTGTACAGTTTGTGTGGATCTACTTTAGGCTGATCTTTATGTCTCGATAATGAGGTGGATTCGATGGGAGAATCAAACATCAGGAGCAGATTGGACAGTTTACTTTAGGCTGATCTTTATGTCTGGATAATGAGGTGGATTCAATGGGAGAATCAAACGTCAGGAGCAGGTCGGACAGGGCGGTGGTCCCTGAGGTTTGATTGACAGTCGGTTGTTTCCTGTTGGACTCAGACTCTGGTGGATTTAATGAAGTCTTTGTTTTGTTGACATTCCTGAAGCTCCGCCCTCAAGTGTCATTGATTCATGTGACGGACACGCCCCAAACACCTCGCTCTCCCTCCCTCCCTCTCTCTCAGTTTCAGTCTCTGGTGGTTTCACTGATCATCTGCACATCTTCTGCTTCTGTGTCTCATGAGGTTCAGTTTGAACTCAAATGTTCTGAAACACGTTTGATTCTTTTAAGTTCAAAGTTCAAATTGCAGTGTTTTTTTGATGTTTTTACTCCTGGAGCAGTTTAAAGTGTGATTTCTGAAATGAATTTTACTTTGATTTTATATATATTTTAAATTCTTGTTCAAGTCTGTTTTTAGGCCTATTTTAGTCCAGGTTTAGTCCAGGTTTAACCCTGGTTTAGGCTGCGTTCAAACTTGTTGTTATGTGGTCCATTTCAGTCCTGATGTGGACTTGGTCTGGTCTTGTTTTAGTCCTGGTTTAGTCCTGGTCTAGTCCAGGTTTAGTCCAGGTTTAGTCCAGGTTCAGTCCTGGTTTAGTCCAGGTTTAGTTCTGGTTTAGTCCAGGTTTAGTCCTGGTTCAGTCCTGGTTTAGTCCTGGTTTAGTCCAGGTTTAGTTCTGGTTTAGTCCTGGTTCAGTCCTGGTTTAGTCCTGGTTTAGTCCAGGTTTAGTCCTGGTTTAGTCCTGGTTCAGTCCGGTCTGAGGCGTGAACAGGTCGTGGCAGAGCCACAGTTTGGACTCATTACAGGATTAAATGCAACTGTTTAGATTCAAATATTCTGTGACTAATTAAATAACGAGGCGAGGTTTTTGACAGAAAGAGAGAAAGAGACAGAGGGAGGAACAGAGGGTGAGACAGAGGGTGAGACAGAGGGAGGAACAGAGGGTGAGACAGAGGGTGAGACAGAGGGAGGAACAGAGGGTGAGACAGAGGGAGGAACAGAGGGTGAGACAGAGGGAGGAACAGAGGGTGAGACAGAGGGAGGAACAGAGGGTGAGACAGAGGGTGAGACAGAGGGTGAGACAGAGGGTGAGACAGAGGGAGGAACAGAGGGTGAGGCGGGTGGAGCAGCTTAGGTTTAACTGACTAGAACTTTAGAACCTTTAAATATTCGATTCAGTTCTGTCTTGTAATATTCCCAGTTGTTAAACTGGACGCAGGAGGAACAGTCTGTGCCTCAAACATGAACCACAACTGTTCACTTCTTCAGGATGTAGTCTCTATTTAACATTTAAGAATTGTTGACTTTTTTCTCTTTTGCTTCAAAAACATTTGTCTGAGTCAGAAATGAATGAAACACATTTTACTGTGAAGTTATTGTTGTGAAGGTTCTTTTGTTACAAAAAGGTTCTTGGTCTGAAAGTTCTGTCCCTGAGAGGAACTAAAAGAGCCTGAAGTGTGAACTGGGACTGGAACAGAGTGAAACACCTGAGTCCTGGTTCAGTCCTGGTTCAGTCCTGGTTTAGTCCTGGTTTAGACCTGGTTTAGACCTGGTCCAGTCCTGGTTTAGCCCTGGTTTAGATCTGGTTTAGTCCTGGTTCAGTCCTGGTTTAGACCTGGTTTAGTCCTGGTCCAGTCCTGGTTTAGCCCTGGTTTAATCCTGGTTTAGTCCTGGTTCAGTCCTGGTTTAGACCTGGTTTAGACCTGGTTTAGTCCTGGTTTAGTCCTGGTTTAGTCCTGGTTTAGACCTGGTTTAGTCCTGGTTCAGTCCTGGTTTAGTCCTGGTTTAGACCTGGTTTAGTCCTGGTTTAGATCTGGTTTAGTCCTGGTTCAGTCCTGGTTTAGTCCTGGTTTAGATCTGGTTTAGTCCTGGTTCAGTCCTGGTTTAGACCTGGTTTAGTCCTGGTTCAGTCCTGGTTTAGACCTGGTTTAGTCCTGGTTTAGTCCTGGTTTAGTCCTGGTTTAGACCTGGTTTAGTCCTGGTTCAGTCCTGGTTTAGTCCTGGTTTAGACCTGGTTTAGTCCTGGTTCAGTCCTGGTTTAGACCTGGTTTGGTCCTGGTTCTGGACGTTTCTTGTTTCTTTTTAAAGCTTCACTGCGGGGCTTTTCTGCTGCAGGCTGCGCCACCTGCTGGTCTCCATGGTGACCGTGTGAAATGTTCTGTACAGTTTGAGGAACAAAAAGCCCCTGGAATGAACTCATGGACAGGTTTAATGCCACTGAGGAACATTCCTGTTACCGCGGCAACAGCCTGTTTACAGCAGCCTGTGTTTGAGTTAAAGGCACTGCACACAAAAGTAAAACTCCACTCTGTTTGTATTTTGTTTTTTTGTTCATTTTATGATTTGGAAACTCAGATTCTGACTTTTCACCAAATCATGAAGAAGTTCTTGTTTTATTTTATTTTATTCAGTTTGTGTTCACTTTTTATTAATATTCATAAAACATCTGTCATATGTAATTTTATAAAGTAAATATAAGAAAATGTTTGAGAGTTTTAGAGTCGAGTGAGTGATGAATAATAATTAAATATCCACAGGGCCGTCCACAGAAATGTGGGGCCCCGGGGCAGGAAGCCTCACATGCCCCCCCCCCCATGACTGTGACTGCAGCATTAAAAACAGAAACATAATATTATATCTTTGAACGTGAAAAAGTGTTTTTAAAGTGTTTTTTAAAGAGGTTCATTTTAGATCAAAGACAGAGCTGTTTTAATTGTGTTTTTGCTGAACTTCCATCAGAAACACTCGATTAAACAGTTACAAACGTCTAACGAGCGGCTGATTTGCATATATGTAAATGTCGTTATTGATTCTTTATTAATTCTTTAAAGGGCCTCTGACAGGTTGAACTACTCATTTCACTAAACTGCCGTCTAGATAAATATATTTTAAATTTGGCTAAAATACTTCACAAATTTATCCCACTTTAGCCATTTTTTGAGGTTTTTTGTTTTACTTCCTGGTCATAAATGATGACATCACACTAGGAAATCACCATAGCAACCACACTGTGCTCTGGGCCAAATTCATCTAATGTCACAGATTTATTTATTTATTTTACAAATAAAAACACACGTGGGCACATTTTTTGTTGAATTGATGTTTAAAGGGTCAAAAAAGTAGTTTATTTTGTGTAAATTATGCACAAACTTGGTCTCACAGTGTGATGTCATCAGTCTGTTTACTTCCTGTAACTTTCTGCAGATTTGTCAACTTTTCTCCACAAACTGACACTTGATTGGTGTCAAACTATCATTTAGATTTACAACAGGTATTTATACACCAAATAAAGACAAAATTAGAAAATCATGAAAACCTGTCATAGGCCCTTTAAGTTTATTTTACATTTTCGCTGCTGTCGGGTCATTTTTAGGATAATTATGTTCTGTTTAACTCTTAAATCAGACTCAAACGACAGACAGATAACATTAATAATGTTTAATGTTTCAAACAGCTAAATATGTAAAATAAATCACAATAAAATGAAAAACTTTAAATGTTTTTTACATTCTTTTCTCAAACGCTGAACGCTTTCTCTCAAAACTGTCAACGAGTAAAAGCCTCAGAATGTTTTCCAAACCAGATCAAATGTTTTCTAGTTTCTGTTTGTTAGACTTATTGAGATACAGAGGTTTCATGAATATTCATAAAAACAGAAAACCCACATTTGACTCTTTTATTTGCAAAAAAACGGTTAAAAGAATTCATTTATGATTCGGTGAAAAGTCAAATCAAGACTTTCCAAATCAGAAAAACTTCATCATAAAACTAACAAAATGGATGGATGTGGGCCTTGTTTACAGCCTGGTTGCCACGGTAACAGTTGGTCCTTGTTTACAGTCTGGTTGCCACGGTAACAGTCGGTCCTTGTTTACAGTCTGGTTGCCATGGTAACAGTTGGGCCTTGTTTACAGTCTGGTTGCCATGGTAACAGTCGGCTCTTGTTTACAGTCTGGTTGCCATGGTAACAGCTGGCCCTTGTTCACAGTCTGGTTGCTATGGTAACAGCTGGCCCTTGTTTACAGTCTGGTTGCCTTGGTAACGGCTGTAGAATGACCTCTAACTGTGTCATGTTTGTGTCACGTTCAACAGGAAGTGACATCATAAACTTTACACAAACACGCGACAAAAACTTGAATGAAAGAGGCAACTGAAACTGACAAAAGGTTGACAAAAAAACGACAAAAACTTGAGAAAAATGGACAAAAATGCAACTAAAAGCAAAACAAACACAACAGTGACAAGAGCACAACTAAAAGTGACAAAAAAATGACAAAAACATGACAAAAAGCAACAAAAAAGCGACAAAAAAATGACAAAAAGCAACAAAAAAACGACAAAAACGTGGCTAAAGGCGACAAAAACATGACTAAAATGCGACTAAAAGCAACAATTAAGTGACAGAAATGGGACTAAATGGGAGCTGAAGATGACTTTAATCTGCTGCTTCCACAAACTCTTTTCTATTACAAACATATTATAACATTAATCTGACATCAGGACATTTGGTGCGTGAATTCTGATCCTTTGAAGTAAATAAATCCAAACAGAGTGAGTCACAGATGAACAGCAGAAGTGACAGAATGTGGTTGAACCGCTCGGAGCACATGTTTGTGTTCAGCGGTGTTTACTGTTACACTTTGGATTTATTATCCTCCGACGGCAGAATAAAACGTGTCACAGACGCAGCATCGAAACAGTAAAGACAAAACGACAAAAGCATAATGTAAAGTTCAGTGTTTTAAAGTCACTGTCGCTTTTATTCATGGTTTTGTCACTTTTTGTTGTGTTTTTGTCACTTTTAGTTGTGTTTTCGTCACTTTTAGTCGCTTTTTTGTCACTTTTAGTTTCGTTGTCACTTTTAGTTGTGTTTTTGTGACTTTTAATTGTGTTTTTGCTTTTAGGCACTTTTTTTGTCACTTTTAGTTGTGTTTTCGTCACTTTTAGTTGTGTTTTTGTTACTTTTAGTTGTGTTTTTGTCACTTTTAGTTGTGTTTTTGTCACTTTTAGTTGTGTTTTTGTCACTTTTAGTCGCTTTTTGTGTCACTTTTTAGTCACTTTTAGTTTAGTTGTCACTTTTAGTTGCCTTATTGTTGCTTTTAGTCACATTTTTGTCACTTTCAGTCAAGTTTTTGTCGCTTTTATTCAGTTTTTTTCTCCTTTTAGTCGCGTTTTAGTCAGTTTTTGTCACAATTTTGTCGCTTTTTGTTTGACGGTTTGTGCAAAGTTTATGATGTCACTTCCTGTTGAACGTGACACACATATGACACAGTTAGAGGTAATTCCACAACCGTTACCATAGCAACCAGACTGTAAACAAGGACCGACTGTTACCATAGCAACCAGACTGTAAACAAGGACCGACTGTTACCATAGCAACCAGACTGTAAACAAGGTCCACGTACACGACACAACAGTTAGAACTGACAATAAATAATCCGTGATAAGACTTTATTTTGTTGATGATGGTTTAAAGTGTCAGAAAAATATGTTGTCGAGTGTTAACCGTCTGTTTATTTTCAACTGTGCGTTGCTTTTTGATGACATCACAGAGGGATTCCATTTTAGAACTCAGCTCTACTTCCTGTCATTTTAAACTTTTATTTATCACAATTTCTTCTGGAACTGACACAAAAAGTAAAACTATGATAAATATGTTCCAGAAGTGCCTCCCACCAAACTGAGACAGAATTTTACAACAATAAGAACCTGTCAAATGGACTTTAAGTCGTTAAAGCTGAGGCACCTGACTTTTTTATTTGAAAATGAGTAGATTTTGTGTTTCCCACCAAAGAGCGTCTGGTAAAAGCAGCACTTTGTGACATAAATGAGACGTCTGCATCTGCACATGAAAGAGAAAACTGACCAAAAGAAAAGAAAGAAAAAAAAGAGTCTGGCCTTAATGTCCGTGTGGTGGTTGAAAATGTATTTTTGGGGCGTTTAAAGCCCCCGCTGTCGCCCCCTGCTGCTTTTGCGTCTTTTTACCGGCTGTGTATTTTCACAAGAGACCTGCAGGGGGAGCTCTGTCTGCTTGAAATCACCCGAGCAGCTTTAACAACGTCAGAAATGCACAATATGTTTCCTTTAAAGTATCACGCTGTAGATTTTATTTGAGTTTGGTGATGTTTCTGTGTTTTATTCTTGGACAAACACAAACCCAAACAAGCAGCAGGTTTGAGGACGAGAAAGTCTGATCCAGGGAAGCCATGACTCTTTTCCTCAGGGGCCAAACAGTGTATGTTTTAGCTGCGCCGGGGGCCATGTTTATTTGCAAAGATTAGATGATTAAATTGTCTTTCATGAACATTTTTCAAGGAGTAGACTTGATTTGGTCTCTTTTGCAGCTAAAGACACAAACTTTTATCAAATAGACTCACGGGCCCGATTAGACGCCCTGGAGGGCCAGGTGTGACCCGCGGGCCGTACGTTGGGCAGCTCTGGTCTGATCCAGTTATTGGGTGGATGTTCTGGTTGTTTTTGGAGCTTAAGTGGATGTTCTGGTTGTTTTTGGAGCTTAAGTGGATGTTCCTCAGTCGTTTCTGTGTCTGGGATACAACTGTCTGTAGTTTTGGACATTTTTTTCTTTTGTTTTTAGTTTTTAGTTTGATATTTTGCTCGTTTTGGTGCAAAGGGTGACGTTTCTCTGTCGGTTGTGTGCAGTGAAATGTGACAAAACAGACTTTAACGCTTCAATAAAATGCTCTGAATCATAAACACATGTCTGTAGTTTGATCTTTTGGTGGTTTTGGGTCGTTTTCTTAGTTTTTCTGGTGAAATGCTATAAACCACTTCAGAGCACGTGTTTCTGGAGGAGTTTGTGCAGTTTTATGTTTGTTATTTTGGTCATTTTTGGTGGAAAAGTTGATGTTTCTCTGTAGTTCTTCAGTAGTTTCTGGTGAAATGTGGTAAAACCGCTCAGAGCACATGACTTTGATTTGATATTTTGAATGTTTTGGTGCAAACGTTGTAGATTCTGTGCAGTGTAATGTGGTAAAACACACTTTCCTGGTTAAATAAAGGTCAATAAATCACAAATAAATGTCTGATATTTGATATTTTGGGCTTTTTTTGGTGCAAAGGTTGAGGTTCCTCGGTAGTTTCTGTGGTAAAACACACTTTCCTGGTCTAATAAAGGGGTGTACATGTTAAACAAATGTCAGTAGTTTGAGGTTTTGGTCGTCCTGGGTTGTTTTCTTTGTGTTTCTGGAGGAGTTCCTGTGGCTCTGGTTGATGTTCTGGTCGTCTTCGGTGCACACGTCGGTGTTTCTGGGCTGTTTCTCTGCAGTTTCTGTGTTCCGGGTGAAATGTGGTCGAACCGCTCGGAGCACATGACGCGGCTCGTGCTTCGGTCGTGTTTGAGGCCGAGGTTCTGCTGCAGTTTCAGTGAAATGTGGTCAAACCGCTCAGAGCACATGGTTCAGTCACAGCTCCAGCTCTGCATTCCACAGACGTGAAGCACCTGGTCCTGGTCCTGGTCCTGGTCCTGGTCTGGTCCTGGTCTGGTCCTGGTCTGGTCCTGGTCTGGTCCTGGTCCTGGTCTGGTCCTGGTCCTGGTCCTGGTCCTGGTCTGGTCCTGGTCCTGGTCCTGGTCCTGGTCCTGGTCCTGGTCCTGGTCTGGTCCTGGTCCTGGTCCTGGTTTAGGTTCGGGTTTAGTCCTGGTCCTAGCCCTGGTCCTGGTCCTGGTCCTGGTCCTGGTCCTGGTCTGGTCCTGGTCGAGGGGGACACGAGGGGGACACGAGGGGGACAGGAGGGGGACACGGGGGGGACAGGAGGGGGACGTGAGGGGGACGCGAGGGGAACATGAGGGGGACACGAGGGGGACACGGGGGACACGAGGGGGACGAGGGGGAGAGGGGACACAAGGTGACACACGAGGGGGACACAAGGGGGACATGAGGGGGACACAAGGGAGACACACGAGGGGGACACAAGGGGGACACACGGGGGGGACACAAGGGGGACATGAGGGGGACACAAGGGGGACACACGGGGGGGACACGAGGGGGACACAAGGGGGACAAGAGGGGGACACAAGGGAGACACATGAGGGGGACACGAGGGGGACACAAGGGGGACATGAGGGGGACACAAGGGAGACACATGAGGGGGACACGAGGGGGACACAAGGGGGACACACGGGGGGGACACGAGGGGGACATGAGGGGGACACAAGGGGGACACACGGGGGGGACACGAGGGGGACACACGGGGGGGACACGAGGGGGACACACGGGGGGGACACGGGGGGGACACGAGGGGGACACGAGGGGGACACGAGGGGAGCTGTGTGGTTCCTCTGATAAACAGGGACAGGGGGATTATGGGGACTTGAGTTCTAAGTTCTTTCTTAGACTGTGACGCTTGAAGTTTCAGATAAACTTTATTGATGAAGCACTTTCCAGGACACTCCAGGACACTTCAAACTGAGTATTTAGTTCTGAATTGTTCACTTCTTTGACAGAAACACTAAATAAAACAAAAGTGTGAAATGTTTAAAGTGAACCCTCTGTGTTTCAGACTGAGCTGCCGACCGGAGCCTCTGCTTCTGGGATGTGGATGTGAACACCACACGACACAATGGTACGACGTGTGACGATTGTGGAGTATGTGTGTTTATGACGTCAGAATGTACGTGTTATTGTGTTATTATTGTGTTATTATTGTGTTATTATTGTGTGATTATGGTCCTCAGAGTGTGGAGCTGAAGCCCAGGAAGTTCTCCGAGAGTCTGGTCCTGGACGACTCGGCTCAGGGCGTGGTCATCACTGGGATCACGGACGGGGGCGTGGCCCAGAGCTCGGGGCTACAAACAGGTCTGTTACCACGGCAACCGCTATTACGGCCGTTATTACCGGCGTTATAACCAGGGCCGCTCAGTTATGGCAAGTGTTACCGGCTCATTAAAGAAATCACAATTATGTCAAATGCTGGATTCTTGTGAACGTCTCAAATGTATCGTGTGAGTCTGAAACACTTTAGTTAAAAAGAACATGTTCAGAAAAGTGTGTTTGCTTTGGATTCAGTTTAAAGACTCTGGCCTTCTGCTCTGAACAGATGATTATTAAATGTACTTTAAAAATGGGCCATGTTTGGTCATTTGGGACAAAGACTTGGACCTGTTTTGGACTTGGACTTGTCTTGGACCTGGACCTGTCTTGGACCTGGACTTGTCTTGGACCTGGACCTGTCTTGGACCTGGACTTGTCTTGGACCTGGACCTGTCTTGGACCTGGACTTGGCTTGGACCTGGACTTGTCTTGGACTTGGACCTGTCTTGGACCTGGACTTGTCTTGGACCTGGACCTGTCTTGGACCTGGACCTGTCTTGGACCTGGACCTGTCTTGGACCTGGACTTGTCTTGGACTTGGACCTGTTTTGGACTTGGACTTGTCTTGGACCTGGACTTGTCTTGGACTTGTCTTGGACTTGGACTTATCTTGGACCTGGACTTGTCTTGGACCTGGACCTGTCTTGGACCTGGACTTGTCTTGGACCTGGACTTGTCTTGGACCTGGACCTGTCTTGGACCTGGACCTGTCTTGGACCTGGACTTGGCTTGGACCTGGACTTGTCTTGGACCTGGACCTGTCTTGGACCTGGACCTGTCTTGGACCTGGACCTGTCTTGGACCTGGACTTGTCTTGGACCTGGACTTGTCTTGGACCTGGACTTGTCTTGGACCTGGACCTGTCTTAGACCTGGACTTGTCTTGGACCTGGACCTGTCTTGGACCTGGACCTGTCTTGGACCTGGACCTGTCTTGAACCTGGACTTGTCTTGGACCTGGACTTGTCTTGGACCTGGACTTGTCTTGGACTTGGACCTGTCTTGGACCTGGACTTGTCTTGGACCTGGACTTGTCTTGGACCTGGACTTGTCTTGGACTTGGACCTGTCTTGGACCTGGACTTGTCTTGGACCTGGACTTGTCTTGGACTTGGACCTGTCTTGGACCTGGACTTGTCTTGGACTTGAGACTTACAAAACAAGGCCTTGGTCCAACTCTGATTATTCCGACTCCCAAAACAAATTCAGACGGTGCAGCCCCAGGAGGCTGAGGCCGGTACTGCAGCTGCCCCGACTTAGTCTTAACTTAGTCCTGGATTAGTCCTGACTTGTTCCTGACTTGGTCCTGGCTTGGTCTTGGCTTAGTCTTGGCTTAGTCCTGGCTAGGTCTTGACTTAGCCCTGGTTTGGTCTTAACTTAGTCCTAGTTTGGTCTTAACTTAGTCCTGGCTCGGTCCTGGTATTGGCTCAGTCCTGACTCGGTCCTGGTCCTGGTCCTGGTCCTGGTCTCTGGTCTCGGTCCTGGTCCTGGTCTCTGGTCTCTGGTCTCTGGTCTCTGGTCTCTGGTCTCTGGTCTCTGGTCTCTGGTCTCTGGTCTCGGGTCTAATCGGGTCTGTCTGCAGGAGATGAGATTGTCGCGGCCACCATCCACCTGGATCACCTGAAGAAGGATGAGGTCCTGAGCATCCTGAAGGCCCTGGAGCCGTACGACAACAACATGAAGGTCCTGACCAAGAAGGAGCTCGGGGGCGGCCTCGGACTCGACGGGGTGAGAACCAAGAACTGAGGACCAGAACTCAGAACTGACTCCCGCAGCAAGTGCCATCAGAAACATCCGGTGTCTTATACTTTCTTCTTTTGTTCCTCAGTCTTTGGGAGCGTCGGCCGAAGCTCCGTCTGTGTCTGTGAAAGGCCTGAACCTGAACGCAGACAGTGGCCTGAGCGGAGGACTCGGAGGAGGACTTGGAGGACTCAGTGGAGGCCTCGGAGGACTCAGTGGAGGCCTCGGAGGACTCAGTGGAGGACTTGGTGGACTCAGTGGAGGACTCAAGACTCCCACCCTTAACGGGGACTTACCAGGTCTTAGTCTGTCCGGTCCAGACCTGAAGACTCCAGATCTGAAGGCGGGTTTGTCCGGTCCAGATCTGAAGGCGGGTCTGTCCGGTCCAGACTTGAAGACCCCGGACCTGAATGCAGGATTGTCTGGTCTGAACCTGAAGTCCCCAGACCTGAAGGCGGGTCTGTCTGGTCCAGACCTAAAGGCCCCGAACCTCAAGGCGGGTCTGTCTGGTCCAGACCTAAATGCCCCGGACCTGAAGGCGGGTCTGTCCGGTCCGAGCCTGAACGGCGACTTGAGCGCCCCCAAAGCCTCCCTGGACCTGGACGCTCCTGATGTGAAGACCAACGGGTTAAACTTCAAAGCCCCTAAGTTCAGCATGCCGAGCTTCAACCTCCCTCAGGTCAAGACTCCAGACGCAGATCTCGGTGTTTCGGGCGGCGTCAACGCGCCTAAAGTCAACGCCGACGTGAAAGCACCTAATCTGAATTTATCCGCTCCAAACGTCGACGTTAAAACTCCAAATTTAGACCTGAACGGGCCCAAAGTTAACGTCAACGGCCCAGATTTGAACGCGGACGCCCCAGATTTGAATTTAGACGGCGGGGTCAAGTGGCCGCACCTGAAATGGAAAGGCAAAGGTAAATCACCAGACGCTAGCGTAGACTTAGAAGCTCCGAAAATTGACGCGCCCAAAGTCGACGCTAAACTCGATGGCGACGCGGGAATAAACTGGCCACATTTGAAGTGGAAGAAACCGAAAGGGCCCAAACTCGACGTAGACGGTGACGCCGATTTGAACCTGTCCGCTCCGAAAATCGACGCAAATCTAGAGGCGCCAAGAGCAGATTTAGAACTTCCAGATGCAGAGCTTAAGACTCCAGATGTCAACATTGACGGACATTCTGGTATAAACTGGCCACATCTGAATTGGAAAAAGCCTAAAACACCAAAAGCAGAGGCGGATCTGTCTCTTCCGAAACTCGAGGGGGAATTAAACGGTCCAACACTCAACGCAGATTTACCAAAAGCAGATCTTGACGCTAAAGTCGACGGTCCCAAATTAAGATTCCCGACGCTGAAAAAACAGAAGTTGAAAGTTTCCGGTCCAGACGTTAAAACTCCAGATCTAGACGCAGATTTGCCCAATGCGTCGTTGAATGCGCCAAATCTGAACGTAGAGATGCCCAACTCCGATTTGGCCCTCAAAGCGCCAAAACTAGAAGGCGGGTTAGACTTACCAAACGCAGACATCGATGGCCCAAACGTCGACATAAACGGGCCTGACGCTAAAGCAAAATGGTGGAAGAAAATAGGAACTTGGAAGAAAAAAGATATTGACGCAAACGCAGATTTGAAGTTGCCAAACATCGACGGAGATGTTAAAATTGACGCGCCAGATCTTAACGCTGATTTAAAAGCTCCGGGAGTTGACATAGACGGCCCAAATCTCGATATAGACGGACCTAAAGCGGGATTAAAACGACCAAAACTCAAACTCCCCAAGATTAAAGGTAAAGTAAAGGGCCCTGAAATTGACGGAGACCTTGATGCGAACGTTGACGCCCCAAATTTGAACCTGAACGCTCCCAAGATAAACGGAAAAATAGACAGTCCAAATTTAGACCTTAGCTTACCGAAAGCGGATTTGAACGCGGAATTGCCGGATGTCGACGCTAAACTGAAGCAACCGAAAATCAAGTGGCCTAAATTCGGGCACACCACTCCGAGGGTGAAAGCGGACGCGGACCTTAAAGCTCCGAGCCTCGATCTGCCGGACGCGAAACTCGACGGGCCAAATCTGGACTTGAACGCGCCGAAGATCGAAGGCGAAGCTCCAGATATCGGCAGTAAAATCAAGCTGCCGAAACTCAACTGGCCGAAAGGTGTTCACAAAGGCGAGGTGGACGCGAGTTTGCCCAAAGCCGACTTAGATTTGTCAGGCCCTGATTTGAACGTAAAAACTCCCGGACTGAATCTGGAAGCGCCTAAAATCGATGGCAGCCTCAACGCTCCAGATCTGAGTTTAGACGCACCAAAAGTAGACGTTAAAACTCCGGACCTTGACGTTGACGCACCGTCTGGAAAATTCAAACTGCCAAAGATAAAATGGCCGAAAGGTAAAGCTGATCTGGATACACCGGATTTGAACGTCAAAACTCCTGAGCTCAACCTCAACGCTCCTAAAATAGACGGAAAATTAAACGCGCCTGATTTGAGCTTAGACGCACCAAATGTAGACGTCAAAACACCAGATCTTGACGTGAACGCACCTTCCGGAGGGTTTAAACTGCCCAAACTCAAATGGCCAAAAGGTAAATCTTCTATCGACGCAGATCTGGATGTAGGGACTCCGGATATCGATGTAAAAACGCCCAATTTGAACCTAGAGGCGCCCAAAATCGGAGGAGAACTCAACGCTCCTGATTTAAGCTTAGACGGCCCCAAAGTAGACGCTGACGTTAACGCTCCCAAATTCAAATTACCAAAAATAAAATGGCCGAAAGGTAAAGCTTCCATCGACGGGGATTTGGAAGCTCCCGATTTGAGCGTGAAGTCTCCTGATCTCAAACTCGACGCGCCAGAAATAGACGGTAAACTTTCAGCTCCGAATTTGAATCTGTCAGCACCAAAAGTCGATATAGAATCCCCAGATTTAAACGTAAATGCTCCAGATGTTGACGTGAAAGCGCCATCAGGAGGCTTCAAACTTCCCTCATTAAATTTACCAAAAGTTAACCTTGGAAAACCCAAAGTCGACGGAGATTTGAACCTTGACACACCTAATTTGGACATAAATTCACCAAAAGCGAGCGTCAATCTTCCAAATCTTTCCGGTCCAAATCTTGATGCCAAGTTGGACGCTGGAATTTCGGCCCCAAAAGTCGATGCGAGTCTGCCGTCTTTGAAAAGCCCCGATCTCGATTTGAGTTTACCCAAAGCAGAAGTGAAAGCTCCGACTTTCTCTCTTCCAAAAGCGAGCGTAGATGCGCCAAATCTTGATCTGAAAGCGCCAAATCTTGATCTGAAAGCGCCAAATCTTGATCTGAAAGCGCCAAATCTTGATCTGAAAGCACCCAAAATTGACGCAGATCTGTCAGCTCCAAAATTAGACGCCAACCTTAAAGCGCCGGATCTTTCCCTCCCTTCTGCGGGCCTCAAGGCCGACGTTTCCGCTCCAAATGTCGACGTAAAAGCCCCGAAAGTCGACACAACTCTTGGCGATTTCAAAGTTCCTCACTTCAAAATGCCGTCGTTTCAGATGCCAAGCGCCGACATCGAGACTCCGAGCGTTAATAAGTCGCTAAACGCCGGGTTAGACGCTCCTAAGGTCGATCTGGGCCTTCCGTCTGCGAGTGTTTCCGCTCCCTCTGTGGACGTTAAAGCTCCAGAAATCGACGCCAACCTTCCTAGCATAGATGCTAACGTCGACAAGCCTAAAATGAACTTTAAAATGCCGAAATTAAACTTGGGCAAAACTAAAAGCACAGAGTTGAATGCTGAGTTACCTAAAGTCAAAGGAGAAATTAGCACACCTGAAGTTAGCACGCCCAACATTAAAGCTAGCGCCGATAGCCCTTCGCTAGGTCTGAAGGCGTCGGGAGGCGTGGACGCAGAGGCTAAAGGCTCCAAGCTAAAATGGCCGTTCAAATGGGGCTTAAAGTCGAACGAAGACGAGGGAAGCAGCGCCGAGTCCGACCCAGAACAAGGCCTCACCGAAGTGGAAGTCCCGGCGTTCGTCTTCCACAGATTACCCCAAAACAAGCGGGACAGTTTCGGCGGAATCCTGGACAGTCTGAGCACGGCCAGCCGCGAGGTCGAGAACAAAGATTACGTGGTGAGCAAAGGGATCCGCCTGCCGGTCGTCAACAGCGCCCCGGCCAAATCGGGAGAAAGGGTCAATATTTCGGAGCTGCTGAAGCTTTCGCGGGAGAAGTCGCCGTCCGTCAGCGCGTCGCCGACAGATTCTAACATCGACCTGAACCTGGGCGCGGCGGGGGCGGGCGCGGCGGCCGAGGGGGGCCTGGGCGGGTCCATTCTGGGGCCGAAAAAGGAAAGCACCGCCGAGGACAAGCTGGCACTGGGGCTGACAAACATGCTCGGGCTGAATATCGAATGATTGGCGAGAAAAACAATGTGAAAAAGTGCAGAAATGTCACGTTAACGTCGACGGATGGGGCTGTTTTAGCAAAGTCCAACCAACTTATTGCCTTTTATTGACCACCGACGGCTTCATTGTTTGATTTTATCCAAAAAACTTCAGACGAAAACAGTTTTTAAGCCCAAGTTTCCATCAGTTTTAGTCTGAAAATGTTAGAATACAGATGTTTTACAAGCTTTATCATTCTGCTTGATTTTCTAACTTTCTTTTTGTTAAATCGAGGCGAAAGTTTAAGAAAATAGAAAGTTTGCCATGAATTTATATATTTGCCTCATATTAATGTTATTATTTACCTTTGAATTAAGCCCAATGTCAATGTTATTTTTTACCATGAGCCTAAAAGTTGTACGTTTTGGTCATTTTAAGGGTTTAATTGACTTTTTTTGCGCTTTAACCCTGTTTTAATGTAGTTTCCTCAAAAAAAAGTTGTGTTTTGTCTCATTCATCACTTTCTTGACTTGTTTGTGGATATATTCAGCTGTAAAATGTGATTTACCAAAGCTTTACATCAAAAACGGGTTCAAAAAGCCTCAGTAACACATAACTCAGGACGCGGTGGATCATTTTTATGACATTTTTAAATAATTACAGCCCAGATTGTAAATATGAACAAATAGAGAGGGTTTTTCTGCCTCTGTGGATGACTTTTGCTGTAAAACGAACAAAATAGCACCATTATGGACCAACGACTCACTTTTTATTGTATTTTTATATTATTTTATCGTGTTTCTGCTCTGCCTGAATGTACTTTGGCTCAATCGAAGGAGTTTTATTTGTGCAAAGTTAGATCCAAAATGAAGCTTTTAACACCCACTGGAAATGTATTGAATGGTTTTAACGACTGACACAAGAAAATGAATGATTTGTGATGATTTTTCAAGCTTTAAAGTGTTAAAGATTGATTATGAGAGTAAAAAATACAAATAAAACAACAGACAAAAGTTTATTTGTGAAAAGTATGAATAAACAATGTAAATGTTCTTGTTTCAGTCGTTGATCCTGCTCCGTTTGAAGAATTCTTTGTGAATATTCCTGTAATTTATATGTCGTGACGTCGCTCTGGACATTAATAACTGATGGATTGGTTGAAGTTTGGCCTCAGAGTTTTGTTTGGCTCGTGTTTCTTTTTCTCCTAAATCTGATGTACGTCACAGAGTTAATCACGTTTGTAATTTTATGAAAGTCTATAATAAATTTTAACCAAAAACTGTGCCTGACGAGTGTGTTTCTGTGTTTTTTGACCCGACGATGCACAAAACCTTCTGAAAAGTCAAAAACAAGAAACAGTGAACAGTGGAACATAATAATAAAACAAAATTTTTATTTCAGCGGCTCGTAACAGCGTTTATGACCAGTAAACCTCATGTTTCTCATCACAATAAATGAACAAATCCATGCAGAATGATCAGTAAACCTCTTTTAATTGTACAGACAGGACGGGGTGAAACGGCACAAACGATTGTCATGATTTTCTTGGTCCCGATCATGATTTGGTTTTTATCTCGATTCATGTTCACTTTGTATTTTTCTGTCGTCTTTAACAGAGCTGCACCATTCAGGAAAAATATATAATTGTGATTTTTCTGATCAGTGTCGTTGCAATTTATATTTTAATAATAGGATTCTGTTCAAATTCACATTTTAAACATGTTTTTGTCATTTATAGTCCAGTTTTTTGTCGCTTTTAGTCCAGTTTTTTGTCGCTTTTAGTCTCGTTCTTGTCACTTTTAGTTGCGTTTTTGTCGCTTTTAGTCTTGTATTTGTCACTTTTAGTTGCGTTTTTGTCACTTTTAGTTGCGTTTTTGTCACTTTTAGTCTCATTTTTGTAACTTTTAGTCTTGTTTTTGTCACTTCAGTCTCGTTTTTGTCGCTTTTAGTCTTGTATTTGTCACTTTTAGTTGCGTTTTTGTCACTTTTAGTTGCGTTTTTGTCACTTTTAGTCTCATTTTTGTAACTTTTAGTCTTGTTTTTGTCACTTCAGTCTCGTTTTTGTCGCTTTTAGTAGTGTATTTGTCACTTTTAGTTGCGTTTTTGTCGCTTTTAGTCTTGTATTTGTCACTTTTAGTTGTGTTTTTGTCACTTTTAGTCTTGTATTTGTCACTTTTAGTTGTGTTTTTGTCACTTTTAGTCTCATTTTTGTAACTTTTAGTCTTGTATTTGTCACTTTTAGTTGTGTTTTTGTCACTTTTAGTCTTGTATTTGTCACTTTTAGTTGTGTTTTTGTCACTTTTAGTCTCATTTTTGTAACTTTTAGTCTTGTTTTTGTCACTTCA
This sequence comes from Rhinogobius similis, assembly GCA_019453435.1. NCBI lineage: Eukaryota > Metazoa > Chordata > Actinopteri > Gobiiformes > Gobiidae > Rhinogobius > Rhinogobius similis. The sequence continues at coordinate 2,110,486 of CM033634.1, read as the reverse complement.
GTCTCGTTTTTGTCGCTTTTAGTCTTGTATTTGTCACTTTTAGTTGCGTTTTTGTCACTTTTAGTCTTGTATTTGTCACTTTTAGTTGCGTTTTTGTCACTTTTAGTCTCGTTTTTGTAACTTTTAGTCTTGTTTTTGTTGCTTTTAGTCTTGTCTTTATCGTTTTTTTAGTCTTGTTTTTGTAACTTTTAGTCTTGTTTTTGTCACTTTTAGTCTTGTTTTTGTCACTTTTAGTCTTGTTTTTGTCACTTTTAGTCACATTTTTGTTGATTTTAGTCTTGTCTTTATCGTTTTTTTAGTCTTGTTTTTGTCACTTTTAGTCACATTTTGGAGCATTGAGTTGTGTTTGTTGTTTGAAGCTTTTCATTGCTTTTGTCCGACTCTTTCAGAAATTATTACAGCAATTTACGATTCGCTAATTACATTCATTAAAATGTTGTTTTTGTGTGGATTTGGTTTAATTGTGCAGCTCTGGCCTTTAAGAGGTAAATAAAGTCATCTGCTCAGAGGCTTCAGAGGCTAAACATCAGGAGAAACAGTGTGTTTGAACAGACAGCTGCATTAAAGACACAAACAGTCAATCACCAGAACAACATTTCACTAAAACAGATTGTCTCAGGGATAATTAGCCAAAGAAGTTATTTATTGAACCCTCTACAAAAGTATAAAAATCAACACAAATGTGCACATGATAAATACAGAACCCCAAAATGCAGCACGTCGCTCCGTCTTTCATCGATTGAAAGTTGACACAGTAAATAAAACAGTAAATATTGAGGATCTTTGTTCCAGTTTGAGCAGAAACATCACGACTTCAACACAAAATAAAACAGAACACGAGCTGCTCCAGTGTTTGACTCAGAAGATTCAGCACAAACGAACCAACTTTTCCGGTTGATTCTGGTCACATAAAGGAGAACTCAGTAACCTCAGCGACAGAGCGCCCCCTGCAGGTCTCTTGTGAACGTACACTCCCAGTAAAATGACGACAAAACCTTTTTTTTTCCTTTTATTCCCTTCCTTTTTATTGAAATAAGGAAGTTTAATCACATATAAAAGCATTTCATGTCGCCAAATATAAAAAAGAGCCAGTGTTTCTCAGGAGAGGCGTCTGGTTTTCCGCTCAGAGACAGCAGGGGGCGACGACGAGCTTCAAAAATACATTTACAACCACCACATGAAGACTTTAATGAGGTCAGAATGTTCCTTGGTTCTGCTTTAAGTGGAGAGCGAGGGAAAAGTGTCACTGCAGCCTTTAGATTTGACTAAAACGGACAATAACAAGTCGCACAGCAGCGTTTTCTCTGACGCCTGAAACATCAACTTATTTGCTGTTGATGGACGGCTCTGTGTGAAACGACAAACAGAACGAGGCGACGCTCCAGAAGAACGAGAAGAAAATCTATAAATAACACGGACTGCACCGAGAGTGAAACCAGAGAGTGTCAAATGTAAACTTAGAAAATACTCAGTGACTTCCCCTTTATTCAAAAAGTCGATTCATGATCTTTAAGTGAGATTCTTAAAAGTCCTTTGTTAGACTTAAAGGGGCTGTACCTGATTTTTCGTGTTTTGAAACGTGAAAAACAGAACCAGTCCATGTCCCTGATGTGTTTGTGATAAAGTCCAGCTCAGATTATTGTAAAAGCCTCTGTTCAGGTGAAAGTGACACACAGCACTTTCTCTGCATCTGTTTATGGAGCGTTTTATTCTACGAGAAGCAGGAAGTGCACCGTTAGCATGCTAATGTTTGTCAGCTTTAGCGCTCTGGTGAAATGTGCTTTAAAGTGCGTATGACAGGTTTTCATGATTTTCTAATTTTGACTTTATTCAGTGTATTGATACCTGTTGTAAATATAAATTATAGTTTTACACCAATCAGGTCGCTGTTTGTGGAGAAAAGTTGAAAAATCTGTTCAGAATTACAGGAAGTAAACAAATTGATGACATCACGCTGGGGAGACGAAGGTTACGCATCATTTACACAAAATAAATTACTTTTTTTTAACCTTTAAACATGAATTCAACAAAATAAAGGTGTTAACATGTGTTTTTATTTGTAAAATAAACAAATCTGTGACATCTGAGGAGTTTTGGCCACTGTACAGGATGGTTGCTATGGTAATTTCCTAGTGTTATGTCATCATTTACAACCAGGAAGTAAGATAAAAAACCTAAAAAATTGCTAAACCGCACTGAAATTTGTGAAGTTTTTTAACACAATTTGAAACATGTTTATCTTAACTGCATTTTTGTCAAATTAGTCGTCCGACCTGTCATGGGCCCTTTAAACCTGTCATAAGCCCTTTAAACTCATGGAGGGGAATACTTATGATGCTGGGACTGAATTAAAGTGACAGACACATGAGACTAGTTCTGTTTTTCGTGTTTAAAACCGGACCATCAGGTTCAGAGTTTAAAATCCTCGGAGCAGAGCTTTAGTCGAGACGAGGGACCGAGAGATTCTTTAGCGTTCTCTTTTTTCAGCGGAATTTGTCCCAGAGTTCAGTTTGAATCCAAAACAATCCAAGAGAACATTCTCCTCCTCCTCAGGGGCCCCTCTCTCTCCTCCGTCACTGCTTGAGGAGCGTCTCGTGCCTCCTCCTCCTCAGGGGCCCCTCTCTCTCCTCCGTCACTGCTTGAGGAGCGTCTCGTGCCTCCTCCTCCTCCTCAGGGGCCCCTCTCTCTCTCCTGTCACTGCTTGAGGAGCGTCTCGTGCCTCCTCCACCTCAGGGGCCCCTCTCTCTCCTCCGTCACTGCTTGAGGAGCGTCCGGTGGCTCCTCCTCCTCCTCAGGGGCCCCTCTCTCTCCTCCGTCACTGCTTGAGGAGCGTCCGGTGGCTCCTCCTCCACCTCAGGGGCCCCTCTCTCTCCTCCGTCACTGCTTGAGGAGCGTCTCGTGCCTCCTCCTCCACCTCAGGGGCCCCTCTCTCTCCTCCGTCACTGTTTGAGGAGCGTCCGGTGGCTCCTCCTCCACCTCAGGGGCCCCTCTCTCTCCTCCGTCACTGTTTGAGGAGCGTCTCGTGCCTCCTCCTCCTCAGGGGCCCCTCTCTCTCCTCCGTCACTGCTTGAGGAGCATCCGGTGGCTCCTCCTCCACCTCAGGGGCCCCTCTCTCTCCTCCGTCACTGTTTGAGGAGCGTCCAGTGGCTCCTCCTCCACCTCAGGGGCCCCTCTCTCTCCTCCGTCACTGTTTGAGGAGCGTCCCGTGGCTCCTCCTCCACCTCAGGGGCCCCTCTCTCTCCTCCGTCACTGCTTGAGGAGCGTCCGGTGGCTCCTCCTCCACCTCAGGGCCCCTCTCTCCTCCGTCACTGTTTGAGGAGCGTCCAGTGGCTCCTCCTCCTCCTCAGGGGCCCCTCTCTCTCCTCCGTCACTGCTTGAGGAGCGTCCGGTGGCTCCTCCTCCACCTCAGGGGCCCCTCTCTCTCCTCCGTCACTGTTTGAGGAGCGTCTCTTGCCTCCTCCTCCTCAGGGGCCCCTCTCTCTCCTCCGTCACTGTTTGAGGAGCGTCTCGTGCCTCCTCCTCCTCAGGGGCCCCTCTCTCTCCTCCGTCACTGCTTGAGGAGCGTCCGGTGGCTCCTCCTCCACCTCAGGGGCCACTCGCTCTCCTGCCAGCGCAGCAGGAGCCTCAGGACGTCCACGCGCTGGTACAGGCGGCACAGCTCGAGCAGCTCGGACAGGGGCCGGTGGCTGAAGCGCAGCAGGACCTCGAGCGTGGGGCTGTGGGCGAGCGAGCCCAGGCTGCGCTGCTCCAGGAGGCTCAGCTCGTCGTACGTCATGCCCCAGCGGCTCCCGAAGTTCTTCCAGTTCTTGACGGTGCAGTGGCTCGGGTCCAGCTTCAGGCGCAGCAGGTCCAGCAGGTCCTTGTCGTTCATCAGGTCACAGATGGTCGGAGCGGGAGGAGCCGAGCAGCGGTCACACGGAGCCAGGAGCGCCTTCGGGAAGTCTGCGGGACGGAAGAGGGTTTGAGCGCGTTACAAGAAAAGCACTGACTAGAAACATGACCAGGAGTAACCAAAACATGACCAGAAGTGACAAAAACATGACTAAAAGTGACAAAAACATGACCAGAAGTGACAAAAACATGACCAGAAGTGACAAAAACATGACTAAAAGTGACAAAAACATGACCAGAAGTGACAAAAACATGACCAGAAGTGACAAAAACATGACTAAAAGTGACAAAAACATGACTAAAAGTGACAAAAACATGACTAAAAGTGACAAAAACATGACCAGAAGTGACAAAAACATGACCAGAAGTGACAAAAACATGACTAAAAGTGACAAAAACATGACCAGAAGTGACAAAAACATGACCAGAAGTGACAAAAACATGACTAAAAGTGACAAAAACATGACTAAAAGTGACAAAAACATGACCAGAAGTGACAAAAACATGACTAAAAGTGACAAAAACATGACTGAAAGTGACAAAAACATGACCAGAAGTGACAAAAACACGACCAGAAGTGACAAAAACATGACCAGAAGTGACGAAAACATGACCAGAAGTGACAAAAACATGACTAAAAGTGACAAAAACATGACCAGAAGTGACAAAAACATGACTGAAAGTGACAAAAACATGACTGAAAGTGACAAAAACATGACTAAAAGTGACAAAAACATGACCAAAAGTGACAAAAACATGACTAAAAGTGACAAAAACATGACCAGAAGTGACAAAAACATGACCAGAAGTGACAAAAACATGACCAGAAGTGACAAAAACATGACTGAAAGTGACAAAAACTTAACTAAAAGCGACAAAAACATGACTAAAAGTGACAAAAACATGACCAAAAGTGACAAAAACATGACTAAAAGTGACAAAAAAATGACAAGAAGTGACAAAAACATAACAAAACGTGACAAAAACACGACCAGAAGTGACAAAAACATGACTGAAAGTGACAAAAACATGACCAGAAGTGACAAAAACATGACTAAAAGTGATAAAAACACGACCAGAAGTGACAAAAACATGACCAGAAGTGACAAAAACATGACTAAAAGTGACAAAAACATGACCAGAAGTGACAAAAACATGACTAAAAATGACAAAAACATAACTAAAAGTGACAAAAACTGGACTAAAAACAACAAAAATGCAACTGAACATGACAAAATCATGACTAAAAGTGACAAAAACACGACCAGAAGTGACAAAATCATGACCAGAAGTGACAAAAACATTACTAAATGTGACAAAAACACGACCAGAAGTGACAAAAACATGACCAGAAGTGACAAAAACATGACTAAAAGTGACAAAAACATGACTAAAAGTGACAAAAACATGACTGAAAGTGACAAAAACATGACTAAAAGTGACAAAAACATGACTGAAAGTGACAAAAACATGACTAAAAGTGACAAAAACATGACCAGAAGTGACAAAAACATAACTAAAAGTGACAAAAACATGACTGAAAGTGACAAAAACATGACCAGAAGTGACAAAAACACAACTAAAAGTGACAAAAACATGACTGAAAGTGACAAAAACATGACTAAAAGTGACAAAAACATGACTAAAAGTGACAAAAACATGACTAAAAGTGACAAAAACTGGACTAAAAGTGACAAAAACATGACCAGAAGTGACAAAAACATGACTAAAAGTGACAAAAACATGACCAGAAGTGACAAAAACATGACTAAAGGTGACAAAAACATGACCAGAAGTGACAAAAACATGACTAAAAGTGACAAAAACATAACTAAAAGTGACAAAAACTGGACTAAAAACAACAAAAATGCAACTGAAAGTGACAAAAAAAGTGACAAAAACATGACCAGAAGTGACAAAAACATGACTAAAAGTGACAAAAACATGACCAGAAGTGACAAAAACATGACTAAAAGTGACAAAAACATGACCAGAAGTGACAAAAACATGACCAGAAGTGACAAAAACATGACCAGAAGTGACAAAAACTGGACTAAAAGTGACAAAAACATGACCAGAAGTGACAAAAACATGACTAAAAGTGACAAAAACATGACCAGAAGTGACAAAAACATGACCAGAAGTGACAAAAACATGACCAGAAGTGACAAAAACATGACTAAAAGTGACAAAAACATGACCAGAAGTGACAAAAACATGACTAAAAGTGACAAAAACATGACCAGAAGTGACAAAAACAAGACTAAAAGTGACAAAAACATGACCAGAAGTGACAAAAACATGACTAAAAGTGACAAAAACATGACCAGAAGTGACAGAAACATGACTGAAAGTGACAAAAACATGACTAAAAGTGACAAAAACATGACTAAAGTGACAAAAACATGACCAGGTGTGACAAAAACATGACAAGAAATGACAAAAACATGACCAGAAGTGACAAAAACATGACTAAAAGTGACAAAAACATGACCAGAAGTGACAAAAACATGACTAAAAGTGACAAAAACATGACTGAAAGTGACAAAAACATGACTAAAAGTGACAAAAACATGACTGAAAGTGACAAAAACATGACGATAAGTGACTAAAACATGACCAGAAGTGACAAAACATGACTAAAAGTGACAAAAACATGACCAGAAGTGACAAAAACATGACCAGAAATGACAAAAACATGACCAGAAGTGACAAAAACATGACTAAAAGTGACAAAAACATGACCAGAAGTGACAAAAACATGACCAGAAGTGACAAAAACATGACTAAAAGTGACAAAAACAAGACTGAAAGTGACAAAAACATGACTAAAAGTGACAAAAACATGACCAGAAGTGACAAAAACATGACCAGAAGTGACGAAAACATGACCAGAAGTGACAAAAACATGACCAGAAGTGACAAAAACATGACCAGAAGTGACAAAAACTGGACTAAAAGTGACAAAAACTGGACTAAAAACAACAAAAATACAACTGAACATGACAAAGACATGACTAAAAGTGACAAAAACATGACTAAAAGTGACAAAAACTGGACTAAAAGTGACAAAAACATGACCAGAAGTGACAAAAACATGACTCAAAGTGACAAAAACATGACTAAAAACAACAAAAATACAACTGAACATGACAAAAACATGACTGAAAGTGACAAAACTGGACTAAAAGTGACAAAAACATGAAAAGAAGTGACAAAAACATGACTAAAAGTGACGAAAAACCACTGTAGGTCACCAAAATAACAACAACTTTAAGTGACAAAAACGCGACTAAAAATGACAAAAACATAACTAAAAGTGACAAAAACTGGACTAAAAGCAACAAAAATGCAACTAAATATGATGAAAAAAAATATATAAGACAAAAACATGACTAAATAAAACAAAAAAGCAACTAAGAGTGATAAAAACGCAATTTTAAGTGACAAAAAAGTGACAATAAATGACAAAAAAAAACACTTAAGTGACCAAAAACAACAACTTTAAGTGAAAAAAACACGACTAAAAGCGTCAAAAACTGGACTAAATATGATGACAAACGACTAAATGTCGCAAAAAATAACTATAAGTGACAACAACATGACTAAATACAACAAAAAAGCAACTAAGAGTGACAAAAATACAACTAAAAGTTTAAGTGACAAAAAAGTGACTGTAAATGACAAAAAACCACTTAAGTGACCAAATAAACAACTTTAAGTGACAAAAACACGACTAAAAACAACAAAAATACAACTAAAAGTGACAAAACTCCGAATGTCGTTTTCATAAATGCACTTTTCTCCCACAAAGATGAGCCAAATGCATCATTTCTACATGAAAACATGACAAAACGTTTTTTCTTACATTTATGAGAGAAGAAGGACAAATGTAATATTGATATCTGTAAATCTAACGTTTGTTCCTGTTCACCTACAGCGTCTGGACTCCAGAGCAGGAAGTATGTGAGAGCAAAGTGATAAGATTTAAAGAAAAACAAATGTATAGTGACAGCGCTTCAGTGCATGACCACCAGAGGGAGCTCTAAGCCTGTTGTTCCCAGCTGCTGCCTGCACACACAGACCCCACAAGATGGAGCTAGAGAGTGTTGTTCTCACCTTTAGACGTGGAGGAGGGGCAGCTGCAGTCCACGTCCTCCACCGGCTGAAAACACAAGAGTCACGTGATCAGACTCTGAACGCACCATTTAAGATTCAATGGAAACAAACACAGGTTAAAGTCCTGTTTCATAAAAGTCTGTGGGACTTAAAGTGACGGCGCTCAAATATAAAAGATCCCTTTAGTGTCAGCCTCAGACTCAGAGCTGCAGACTCACATTTAAAGGGCCTATGACAGGTTTAAAGGGCCTATGACAGGTTTAAAGGGCCTATGACAGGTTTAAAGGGCCTATGACAGGTTTAAAGGGCCTATGGCAGGTTTAAAGGGCCTATGACAGGTTGAAATACACATTTGACTAAAATGCAGTTAAGATAAATATATTCAAATTTCTACTAAAATCTTTACAAATTTAACCCCAGTTTAGTTGTTTTTTTAGGTTTTAAATTTTACTTCCTGGTTGTAAAGTATGACATCACGCTAGGAAATTACCATAGCAACCACACTGTACAGTGGACCAAAACTCATCTAATGTCACATATTTTGTTCATTTGACAAATAAAAACACATGTGAACAGCTTTGGTTTGTTGAATCAATGGTTAAAGGGTCAAAAAAGTAGTTTATTTTGTGTAAATTATGTATGACCTTTGACCCCACAGTGTGATGTCATGTTATTTACTTCCTGTAATTGTCGACAGATTTTTCAACTTTTCTCCACAAATAGCGACCTGATTGTTGTAAAACTATAATTTGTATTTACACAAAGTATTAATGCACTGAATGAAGTCAAAATTAGAAAATCATAAAAACCTGTCATAGGCCCTTTAACTCTGTGTTTTACTGCATTTTAAAGCTGCACAATCTTTGAAATTATGGCAAAACTTAAATGCCTTAAACCCTGCGTGCGCCCCTCTGGTTGGGACCCTTTAACCCTGGTCTGCGCCCCTCGTGTCGGGACCATAGACTGTAGATATCAGTGGACCATGTTAGCATGCTAGCCGCCGCGTTCCAAATAGGAAGCAGCTATGGAGGCTCCTGGCTCCAAAAAGCCGAGCTGCCATTCACTTTCTATTGTGACACTGGTGCGCTTTACTCTGTAACTGTTTCTGTCAAGCTCACCATCTTGAAACTAAAACGTCTGTTTTGACACACTCTACATGATCCTGGTGTTTTTTTTCTCGTTGGTTGTTCATAAATCAAGTTATTAGCAATAATAACTGACCAATCAGGTGCTTCCTTTTCCAGGGGCCGTTTTCGCTCGTGTTAGCAACAGGTTTGATTGACAGCTAGCGCCGCACGTTGCCGCCGTCTCCTCTCACCGAGGGGCGGATACCGTTAGCAACCGCGCTCCTGATTAGTCCGTGTGGTTGCCACGATACGCACTCGGATTTAAATATGGAGTCTGGCTCCGCTTTAGCCGCTATAACTGCTAGCCGCGATGGGCTTCATTTGGCTGGAGGCAAACGCTATGACGTCACAATCCCTTAGTCCACTGATATCTACAGTCTATGGTCGGGACCCTTTAACCCTGCGTGCGCCCCTCGTGTTGGGACCCTTTAACCCTGCGTGCGCCCCTCTGGTTGGGACCCTTTAACCCTGTGTGCGCCCCTCGTGTTGGGACCCTTTAACCCTGGTCCGCGCCCCTCGTGTTGGGACCCTTTAACCCTGCGTGCGCCCCTCGTGTTGAGACCCTTTAACCCTGCGTGCGCCCCTCTGGTTGGGACCCTTTAACCCTGCGTGCGCCCCTCGTGTCGGGACCCTTTAACCCTGCGTGCGCCCCTCTGGTTGGGACCCTTTAACCCTGCGTGCACCCCTCGTGTTGGGACCGTTTAACCCTGCGCGCGCCCCTCGTGTTGGGACCCTTTAACCCTGCGTGCGCCCCTCGTGTTGGGACCCTTTAACCCTGCGTGCGCCCCTCGTGTTGGGACCCTTTAACCCTGCGTGCGCCCCTCGTGTTCGGACCCTTTAACCCTGGTCCGCGCCCCTCGTGTCTGGACCCTTTAACCCTGCGTGCGCCCCTCTGGTTGGGACCCTTTAACCCTGCGTGCGCCCCTCGTGTTGGGACCCTTTAACCCTGCGTGCGCCCCTCGTGTTGGGACCCTTTAACCCTGTGTGCGCCCCTCGTGTTCGGACCCTTTAACCCTGGTCCGCGCCCCTCGTGTTGGGACCCTTTAACCCCTCGTGTTGGGACCCTTTAACCCTGTGTGCGCCCCTCTGGTTGGGACCCTTTAACCCTGCGTGCGCCCCTCTGGTTGGGACCCTTTAACCCTGCGTGCGCCCCTCTGGTTGGGACCCTTTAACCCTGCGTGCGCCCCTCGTGTTGGGACCCTTTAACCCTGCGTGCGCCCCTCGTGTTGGGACCCTTTAACCCCGCGCGCCGTGTTGGGACCCTTTAACCCTGCGTCGCCCCTCGTGTTGGGACCCTTTAACCCTGCGCCCTCGTGTTGGGACCCTTTAACCCTGCGTGCGCCCTCGTGTTGGGACCCTTTAACCCTAAATGCCCCTCGTGTTGGGACCCTTTAACCCTAAATGCGCCCCTCGTGTTGGGACCCTTTAACCCTGTGTGCGCCCCTCGTGGGTTGGGACCCTTTAACCTGGTCGCGCCCCTCGTGTTGGGACCCTTTAACCCCGCGTGCGCCCCTCGTGTTGAGACCCTTAACCCCGCGTGCGCCTCTGGTTGGGACCCTTTAACCCCGCGTGCGCCCCTCGTGTTGGGACCCTTTAACCCTGCGTGCGCCCCTCGTGTTGGGACCCTTTAACCCTGCGAGCGCCCCTCGTGTTGGGACCCTTTAACCCTGCGTGCGCCCCTCGTGTAAGGACCCTTTAACCCTGCGTGCGCCCCTCTGGTTGGGACCCTTTAACCCTGCGTGCACCCCTCGTGTTGGGACCGTTTAACCCTGCGCGCGCCCCTCGTGTTGGGACCCTTTAACCCCTCGTGTTGGGACCCTTTAACCCTGCGTGCGCCCCTCGTGTTGGGACCCTTTAACCCTGCGTGCGCCCCTCGTGTTCGGACCCTTTAACCCTGGTCCGCCCCTCGTGTCTGGACCCTTTAACCCTGCGTGCGCCCCTCTGGTTGGGACCCATTAACCCTTCGAGCGCCCCTCGTGTTGGGACCCTTTAACCCTGCGTGCGCCCCTCGTGTTGGGACCCTTTAACCCTGTGTGCGCCCCTCGTGTTCGGACCCTTTAACCCTGGTCCGCGCCCCTCGTGTTGGGACCCTTTAACCCCTCGTGTTGGGACCCTTTAACCCTGTGTGCGCCCCTCTGGTTGGGACCCTTTAACCCTGCGTGCGCCCCTCTGGTTGGGACCCTTTAACCCTGCGTGCGCCCCTCGTGTTGGGACCCTTTAACCCTGCGTGCGCCCCTCGTGTTGGGACCCTTTAACCCTGCGTGCACCCCTCGTGTTGGGACCCTTTAACCCTGCGTGCGCCCCTCGTGTCGGGACCCTTTAACCCTGGTCCGCGCCCCTCTGGTTGGGACCCTTTAACCCCGCGTGCGCCCCTCTGGTTGGGACCCTTTAACCCTGCGTGCGCCCCTCGTGTTGGGACCCTTTAACCCTGCGTGCGCCCCTCGTGTTGGGACCCTTTAACCCCGCGTGCGCCCCTCTGGTTGGGACCCTTTAACCCTGCGTGCGCCCCTCGTGTTGGGACCCTTTAACCCTGCGTGCGCCCCTCGTGTCTGGACCCTTTAACCCTGCGTGCGCCCCTCTGGTTGGGACCCTTTAACCCTGTGCACCCTCGTGTTGGGACCGTTTAACCCTGCGCGCCCTCGTGTTGGGACCCTTTAACCTGCGTCGCCTCGTGTTGGGACCCTTTAACCCTACGCGCGCCCCTGGTGTTGGGACCCTTTAACCCGCGCGGCGCCGTGTTCGGACCCTTTAACCCTGGTCCGCGCCCCTCGTGTCTGGACCCTTTAACCCTGCGTGCGCCCCTCTGGTTGGGACCCTTTAACCCCGCGCGCCCCTGCGTGTTGGGACCCTTTAACCCTGCGCCCCTCGTGTTGGGACCCTTTAACCCTGTGTGCGCCCCCGTGTTCGGACCCTTTAACCTGGTCCGCCCCTCGTGTTGGGACCCTTTAACCCCTCGTGTTGGGACCCTTTAACCCTGTGTGCGCCCCTCTGGTTGGGACCCTTTAACCCTCGTGCCCCTCTGGTTGGGACCCTTTAACCCTGCGCGGCCCCTCGTGTTGGGACCCTTTAACCCTGGCGCCCTCGTGTTGGGACCCTTTAACCCTGCGTGCACCCCTCGTGTTGGGACCCTTTAACCCTGCGTGCGCCCCTCGTGTCGGGACCCTTTAACCCTGGTCCGCGCCCCTCTGGTTGGGACCCTTTAACCCCGCGTGCGCCCCTCTGGTTGGGACCCTTTAACCCTGCGTGCGCCCCTCTGGTTGGGACCCTTTAACCCTGCGTGCGCCCCTCGTGTTGGGACCCTTTAACCCCGCGTGCGCCCCTCTGGTTGGGACCCTTTAACCCTGCGTGCGCCCCTCGTGTTGGGACCCTTTAACCCTGCGTGCGCCCCTCGTGTTGGGACCCTTTAACCCTGCGTGCGCCCCTCGTGTTGGGACCCTTTAACCCTGCGTGCGCCCCTCGTGTTGGGACCCTTTAACCCTGCGTGCGCCCCTCGTGTTGGGACCCTTTAACCCTGCGTGCGCCCCTCGTGTCTGGACCCTTTAACCCTGGTCTGCCCCCCTCGTGTTGGGACCCTTTAACCCTGCGTGCGCCCCTCATGTTGGGACCCTTTAACCCTGGTCCGCCCCCCTCTGGTTGGGACACTGACCTGTTGGATCCTGTGTCCCGGAGACACGGAGCTGAGGTGCAGAGTCACAGCATCTGAAACACAGGTTTAAACACATCAAACAGCGCCCTCTGCTGGTGGACGGAGCACACTGCAAACTCAAACAAACCCCTGAGAGTTAAATGTTTGTTTTAGTGAAGGATTTACACTGAAAACTGTCAGAGATTAAAGGGAGCTGTCGTTTCCAGATCTGGGTCAGACTTAGATTTGAAATTAAACTTGTTAAACTCTTTGTTACGTGTTTAGTTTGTCCTCAAGTCGTGCCCAGTGTATAAAAATATAACTATTTCATAAAGTTTAATCTTAGAAAAAGAACATTTTACCTCATTATTATCAAACTCAGCTGTTTTATATCTGAAGTCAGGCTTTATTTTTATCAACAGTTCAAATGTATAGTTTCTTTTTTTTTTTAAGTATTTATCAGCACAGTTAAGAGTAAATTTGATCGAACAATTTTCAGTGTTTGTGCTAAACTATCTGGGCCTGAACAGATTAACATAAACGTGTCAGATCAGGTAAAGACCGGAGTCAATCAAGTTAAAAAGTACAATAATTAAAGACGTCGATGTAATCCCTCATTGGTCCAGGCGTGTTTTATCGTAGAAAAGGTTTCAGGGGTTGTCATCCGGACGCTGTTTGAAAGATCGAGACGTTTCGAGTTTTATCCAAAAGTCATTGTCAATCAGAGCTGGTCTGGGAACTCTGCCTTATATGCTCCTCTGAGTATGGAGAGCCCCGCCCACAAGGAGGAGTCACTGAATGCCTGTTTTTGTTTGATAAATAGTTTGCTCTGCCTAGTGTCTTCTGAACCTGTTAATGACCTGTCTTTGTTCGGTTAATAGTTGGCCCTGCCCAGTGTCACCTGAGGCTGACCTGTGATGACAGTCTTAGATCTATTGTTCTATTGATCCCTCGTCACTGCTGATGACCTCATTAGCATTTCACTGGTATTTAAAGACGATTATTAAAAATTCCCTTGATTCGCTGAGTAAAAACATATAGACCCCGTGTCCCCTGAACCAAACATTTGTGCTTGATTTGTTTATTGTGGTTCAGTTTGAATCCAGTTTAGTAGATTTAAAGGTTCAGGTTTCAGTGGATCCAGACTCACCTTGTGGATCTGTGACCTGCACAGGATAGTTCCCCTCCAGCGACTGAAACAAAACACATCATTATTAAAGACTTACTCCCTGCTCTTCTACAGAGCTGAAGGTCACTATCTGTGGCCCCTGAGCTGAAGGTCATTATCTGTGGCCCCTGAGATGAAGGTCACTATCTGTGGCCCCTGTGTAGAAGGTCACTATCTGAGGCCCTTGTGTAGAAGGTCACCATCTGTGGCCCCTGTGTAGAAGGTCACTATCTGAGGCCCTTGTACAGAAGGTCACTATCTGAGGCCCTTGTACAGAAGGTCACCATCTGTGGCCCTTGAGTAGAAGGTCACCATCTGTGGCCCTTGAGTAGAAGGTCACCATCTGTGGCCCTTGAGTAGAAGGTCACCATCTGTGGCCCCTGAGCTGAAGGTCACTGTGGCCCCTGTGCAGAAGGTCACTGTGGCCCTTGAGCTGAAGGTCACCATCTGTGGCCCTTGAGCTGAAGGTCTCCATCTGTGGCCCTTGAGTAGAAGGTCACTATCTGTGGCCCCTGTGTAGAAGGTCACTGTGGCCCTTGAGCTGAAGGTCACTATCTGTGGCCCCTGTGTAGAAGGTCACCATCTGTGGCCCTTGTGTAGAAGGTCACTATCTGTGGCCCCTGTGTAGAAGGTCACCATCTGTGGCCCTTGTGTAGAAGGTCACTATCTGTGGCCCTTGTGCAGAGCTGAAGGTCACTATCTGTGGCCCCTGAGCTGAAGGTCACTATCTGTGGCCCCTGAGCTGAAGGTCACTATCTGTGGCCCCTGTGCTGAAGGTCACTATCTGTGGCCCCTGAGCTGAAGGTCACTATCTGTGGCCCCTGAGCTGAAGGTCACTATCTGTGGCCCCTGAGCTGAAGGTCACTATCTGTGGCCCCTGAGCTGAAGGTCACTATCTGTGGCCCTTGAGCTGAAGGTCACTGTGGCCCCTGTGCAGAGCTGAAGGTCACTATCTGTGGCCCTTGTGTAGAAGGTCACCATCTGTGGCCCTTGAGCTGAAGGTCACCATCTGTGGCCCTTGAGCTGAAGCCCTTGTTACCGTCTGTCCCTCGAGTTTTGACGATGGGAAAAAGTGTGGAGTCGCTGCCATTGTTTTTGTATTTTTTAGCTTAATTTAATTCTTCCAAAACTTTAAATGAAAATATCCCAAAAGATGCATTAAGTAACTTTTTTGGTGGAGGTGGAGGATCTGCCAGAAAGTTCCACAATAGGACATTAAACCATGAAAATAAACAGGTGACATCATCAAGCCAAGTTATGGGTCAGATCTGTGGAGAGGCGACTCACAGGGAGGATGTGCGTTTCAGAGGTATTTTCCTTAACAATATAAAACTGTAACTGGACAAAATGCAAGATGGATGAGTTAAAGGCCACATTCTGGAGCATTCCCCATGGAAACGAGCAGAAAAACAACATACTGTGGCTTTAAACTTGGTAGATTTTTAAAAGAAAAACTCACGATTTCTGCCACGAAGCTGGTCGTGTCCGTGTCCTCCACCGGCTCAGCGCTCACATCTGGAACAGACACAGGCAGATTTACCCCCCGTTTGAACATGAGACAAACATGACACAGTGAGAGGTAACTCCACAGCTGTTACCATAGCAACCAGACTGTAAACAAGGGCCAACATCCACAGACATGACATACAATAGACCCTTTAAAATACAGTGTAATTCATTTTCAACAATTCGCTCACATCAGATCTAAATACTACGTTCATTATGTCCTCCTTAGTTAATGTTCTTCTTAAAGACAATTAAAGGTCCCATATCCTGCTCTTTCCCTTCACACAGTCTGTCCTCAGGGCTTTGTGTAATATCCATAACATAACAGTTTACAAAAAACACCCATTTCTTGGACTGGCCCCCCTCCTCACTCTGAGATCTGACCCCCCCGAACAGAGAGCAGGCTGCCTCCCCCGCCCAACCCGTGCCTCCCCTGTAGTGGAGATGGTGCATGCGCCGTGTGCTCCGGTAAACAGCGATACACAAACACTGAATAAACCTTTTCTGGTCCTGACGGTGCGTCGTGCTGAGTCCTACGTCCTGGATCTGACCTGGAGTTTGACGTGCTCCAGGGCCTCAACCACGGACGTGCCGTTTGGTAAATAACAAGCTAACTCTTCTATCTGTCGTATCCATCGTGTAATTACTGTGTAGCATTAGCATTAGCTGTTTTTATTCTTCCTGGAGGCGTGGCTTAAACACCGCGTCATCTTAGTGAGGAGCCCCCGTCTGCTGCTCAGCCGAGGGGGACGGAAAAGACAGTTCTCTAATGAAAGCCTGAGGGAATCAATCAAAAAACCACTTTGGGCACAACATACGAGGCCCAGAGAGCCCTGGAGGAAGGTTAGAACCTCTGAAAAGTCCATTTAGCATGTTATGGGACCTTTAAATACAACCTCCACACAGTCAAACCACACTGAAAACTTCTACATTTATTAGTACATCCCAAAGACAAAATACCACAAAAATGCAACGCAAGATATGCAATTCAATGCAAATCATGCGACAAATCATATACAGGAGGAACAGGAAGGGCATTCCACGTAAGAACGACAGAACGTGAGAAGGAGACATCAGGGAGAACAAGAACAAACAAAGAAAAGGCAGAACAGGGGAACCTAAAACCAGCCATATCCGACTATTGTAAAAGAGAAAACCACGTTATGGACCGGGACGGGGCTCGAGTCGTTGGATCAGAGACCAACAGGTTCAAACGCTGGACCAAGGAGGCCATTGAAATCAGAAGGAGGCCCAGAGAACCTGAAATATAGACTTTAATTGTCTTTAAGAAGAACATATTGTGGACTAAATACTAACAGTTATAAGTTGTTATTTCCAGGGTAAAAACGTCAGCTCGTTTGCTCTTCTGTTACAAAGCATGGACAATATACTATTTTCCAGTTTTAAAATTGTATTTGAGCTTCAAAAAAAGTATAATTTATGGTAAAGTATGTGATTATAGTTGTAGATACGATGAAAAACAATTGTGAGTTCATAATTTCTATCCTAATTTGTCCAGTTTAACCCAAAAATCTGGATTTTTCCTTCATTAAAATAAAACAGTTCATCATAATTCCCTTTTAAATGAACAAATCATGTAAAATATAATTAAAAAATTGGGTTTAAAGCCGCTCTGACGTCACTCACACGTGTCTGACTGGACTTAATTTTCAAAAATCATCTACCTTTTTTATATTTTGTCACATTCTGAGGTTAATCCCAGTTTCTCAGTGAAATCCCATCGTGTTCCACTCTAACTTTCGCCTCCGTTCTGGATTTAGAACGTTTTTGTTACAGACTTTTAAAGCGTCAATAATTAGAACTGACATAAACAATCCCTGACAACACTTTATTTGGTCGAATGACGCGTTAAACCGTCAGTAAAATGCATCAGTTGTGTCTGTGTTTTCAATGGTACGTCGCCTTCTGATGACATCACAGACATCTCTTTTATTTTTTTCCACAAACTGCACCTTCGCAGATGTAAAACTGTGATAAAGATTTACCGCAGGGACTTTTAGACCAAACGGAGGCAGAAGTCTTCCATTTCCAGCTCAGACGCAGAAGGGATTCCATTATATACGCTGCACTTTATTATGACTAACTTTAATAATTCCCTTTCGTCATTTCATTGCGTATCAGGAAAAGATAAATAAAACCCTGCGCCGGGCCTGACTCACACACCACCCACCGTCTGCAGAAACAACCACTGACCACAAAAACACGCCACGAACGACGCAAACCTCCGGAGACGAAAAGGTGAGATCTGAAAGGCGTTTGAAGGACAGACACTACGGGCTGTTTGTCACGTCTCTGCTCCTGACGTTTGATTCGTCCATTGAATCCACTTCAGCCATAGAGCTCTCTTTGTTTTGTCCAAATGCATTTTTGTCCCAGAGACGTAAAGACTTAAAGGAGCTCCTGCACAAACTGTACAATCTGGAGTCAACAAGATTCAACGTGACAAAAACGCAACTACAAGTGACAAAAACATGACTAAGAGTGACAAAAAAGTGACTTAGAATGACAAAAAAATCACTAAAAGCAACAAAAACACAACAAAAATGACAAATATGCAACTATAAACGACAGAAATGTGACTAAAAACAGCAAAAACGTGACTAAGTGTGACAAAAAAGCGTGAAGAGTGAAAAAAAATCACTAAAAGCAACAAAAACACAACAAAAATGACAAAAACGCAACTATAAACAATAGAAATGTGACTAAATTCGGCAAAAACGTGACTAACAGCATTAGAAACGAAACTATAGGTGATAAAAACGTGACTAAAGGTGATAAAAATGCAACTAAAAGCGTCAAAAAAGCGACTACTATAAAGGACAGAAATGTGACTAAAAACGTGACTAAAAGCACCAGAAACGCAACTATAAGCGACAAAAACGTGACTAAGTGCGACAAAAAAGCGACTAAGAGTGACAAAAAAATCACTAAAAGCAACAAAAACACAACAAAAATGACAAAAACGCAACTATAAACAATAGAAATGTGACTAAATTCGGCAAAAACGTGACTAACAGCATCAGAAACGCAACTAAAGGTGATAAAAACGTGACTAAAAGCGTCAAAAAAGCGACTACTATAAAGGACAGAAATGTGACAAAAACGTGACTAAAAGCATCAGAAACACAACTATAAGCGACACAAACGTGACTAAGTGCGACAAAAAAGCGACTAAGAGTGACAAAAAAATCACTAAAAGCAACAAAAACACAACAAAAATGACAAAAACGCAACTATAAACGACAGAAATGTGACTAAATTCGGCAAAAACGTGACTAACAGCATCAGAAACGCAACTAAAGGTGATAAAAACGTGACTAAAAGCGTCAAAAAAGCGACTACTATAAAGGACAGAAATGTGACAAAAGCATTGACTAAAGCATCAGAAACACAACTATAAGCGACACAAACGTGACTAAGTGCGACAAAAAAACGACTAAGAGTGACAAAAAAAATCACTAAAAGCAACAAAAGCACAACTAAAATGACAAATATGCAACTATAAACGACAGAAATGTGACAATGTGACTAAAATGACAAAAAACACAACTATAAACGACAAAAACGAGTCCAAAAGCAGCAAAGCTCTTTGTTCTGTTGTTCTCTCTGTTCTGTTTGGTTGTTCTCTCTGTTCTGTTTGGTTGTTCTCTCTGTTCTGTTTGGTTGTTCTCTCTGTTCTGTTTGGTTGTTCTCTCTGTTCTGTTTGGTTGTTCTCTCTGTTCTGTTGTTCTCTCTGTTCTGTTGTTCTCTCTGTTCTGTTCTGTTGTTCTCTCTGTTCTGTTGTTCTCTCTGTTCTGTTTGGTTGTTCTCTCTGTTCTGTTTGATTGTTCTCTGTTCTGTTTGGTTGTTCTCTCTGTGGTTGTTCTCTGTTCTGTTGTTCTCTCTGTTCTGTTCTGTTGTTCTCTGTTCTGTTTGGTTGTTCTCTGTTTGGTTGTTCTCTCTGTTCTGTTTGGTTGTTCTCTGTTCTGTTTGGTTGTTCTCTGTTCTGTTTGGTTGTTCTCTGTTCTGTTTGGTTGTTCTCTCTGTTCTGTTTGGTTGTTCTCTGTTCTGTTTGATTGTTCTCTCTGTTCTGTTTGGTTGTTCTCTGTTCTGTTTGGTTGTTCTCTGTTCTGTTTGGTTGTTCTCTGTTCTGTTTGGTTGTTCTCTCTGTTCTGTTTGGTTGTTCTCTGTTCTGTTTGGTTGTTCTCTCTGTTCTGTTTGGTTGTTCTCTGTTCTGTTTGGTTGTTCTCTCTGTGGTTGTTCTCTGTTCTGTTGTTCTCTCTGTTCTGTTTGGTTGTTCTCTCTGTTCTGTTTGGTTGTTCTCTGTTTGGTTGTTCTCTCTGTTCTGTTTGGTTGTTCTCTGTTCTGTTTGATTGTTCTCTCTGTTCTGTTTTGGTTGTTCTCTCTGTTCTGTTTGGTTGTTCTCTGTTCTGTTTGGTTGTTCTCTGTTCTGTTTGGTTGTTCTCTCTGTTCTGTTTGGTTGTTCTCTCTGTTCTGTTTGGTTGTTCTCTCTGTTTGGTTGTTCTCTCTGTTCTGTTCTGTTGTTCTCTCTGTTCTGTTCTGTTGTTCTCTCTGTTCTGTTTGGTTGTTCTCTGTTCTGTTTGGTTGTTCTCTCTGTTCTGTTTGGTTGTTCTCTCTGTTCTGTTTGGTTGTTCTCTGTTCTGTTTGGTTGTTCTCTGTTCTGTTTGGTTGTTCTCTGTTCTGTTTGGTTGTTCTCTGTTCTGTTTGGTTGTTCTCTGTTCTGTTTGATTGTTCTCTCTGTTCTGTTTTGGTTGTTCTCTCTGTTCTGTTTGGTTGTTCTCTGTTCTGTTTGGTTGTTCTCTCTGTTCTGTTGTTCTCTCTGTTCTGTTTGGTTGTTCTCTCTGTTCTGTTTGGTTGTTCTCTCTGTTTGGTTGTTCTCTCTGTTCTGTTTGGTTGTTCTCTCTGTTCTGTTCTGTTGTTCTCTCTGTTCTGTTTGGTTGTTCTCTGTTCTGTTTGGTTGTTCTCTGTTCTGTTTGGTTGTTCTCTCTGTTCTGTTTGGTTGTTCTCTGTTCTGTTTGGTTGTTCTCTCTGTTCTGTTTGGTTGTTCTCTCTGTTCTGTTTGGTTGTTCTCTCTGTTCTGTTCTGTTGTTCTCTCTGTTCCGCCGGCTGAAGCAGGTCGGAGGTCATTCTTTTTTTTTTCACTTTTGTTCCGTTACTCTGTAGTTTCAGTTTTAACCGCAGAGGACGACATCACTTCCTGTCGGCGCTCGTAGGAGGAGGAAGTGTGGGCGGGATCTAAACGGAGTGAGTGCGACGCAGCCAAAGCTTTTCATTAAACTCGGATGAAAGTGTCTGAGTTTATGAGAAAAAACACACTTAACGGTTCATCCACGAATGTGATGAGTCTTGTACAAAAACCCTGCAGCTGTATTTCTCTGATGGTAATTTTATTTATTTATTGACCTTTATTTATTGACCTTTATTTAATCAGGAAAGTCCCATTGAGATTCCCCTGGCCCCAGGGGGAGGAGCCTGTTGCACATTGGACTAAACAGACTCTAAAACACACGAAAACAGCTTTTAGAACAAAGGCTGTGGCGTCATTAAAGCACAGGTTCCACCAGTGACTTTGTCCCTCTTTTAACCCTGTTCTAACCACGTTCTTCATCAAAAACTCACCTGGAGTTACATTTAGCTTCATTCACTCTGTTCTGAGGAAGGTTCATTAGAAAACCCTCTCCTCCGAGCGTCAAACACACTTCCTGTGTTAAATCCTCACAGCGTTTCTGCCTCTGAACCATAGAACTCTAATAAAACCATAGAACTCTAATAAAACCTGAAGATGAATCCAAAATGGCGCCCTGTTCCTCCCTGTGGCCTGAGCTCATTGGTTCATGACCCCAAAAAAGTTTCTTACTTCTGCATTTACTTCCTGATACGGAGGCGGCCATCTTTGCTTTACTTCCTGATACGGAGGCGGCCATCTTTGTTTTACTTCCTGATACGGAGGCGGCCATCTTTGCTTTAGGGCGCCACGTGACCACAATCCCCCACTTCAGATAAAAATGATAATTTCAGTGATTTTAGAAACGGTAGAAAAGAACATTTCCTTCTATTTTATTTAAATACTGATAATAATTCATGTGTCTTGTGTCTTATCCAGTTCATTTAATACATCCATGCTCTGAACAGATGCTACGATGTTAGCATACGCAGTCGTCATGTTTAGTGCTAATTTCACCAGCGCACTGTGAGTGTGTGTGTGTGTGTATGTTGTATACGTGTGTGTGGAGGTGTGTGTCATTTCTCCCTCTTATTCCCGTTGGGTGTCGTGGGTGACTGGAGCCTATCCCAGTGACTTTGGGCCTTAGGCGGGGCACACCCTGGACAGTGGCCACTTGTCACAACAAACACAGAGCGACAGACAACCATTCACTCTCACATTCATTCACTAGGGACAATTTAGAGTTGTCAATTAACCTGTACAGTCATGTCTTTGGACGGTGGGAGGAGCCGGAGAACCCGGAGAGAACCCACGGTAACACGAGGAGGACATGCAGACTCCACCCAGAGAGACCGTGTGATGTTGGTCTGGTCCGGTTTCGAACCCACGACCTCCTTGCTGGGAGGCAGAAGCTCTAGTCGCCACCGTGCACCCCTGTCTCTGTGTGTGTTGTGTGTGTGTGCGTGTGTGTGTTGTGTGTGTGTGCATGTGGAGGTTGTGTATATGTGTGTTGTGTACTTATGCGTGTGTGTGTTGTGTATATGTGTGTTGTGTGTTTGTGCGTGTGCAGGTTGGGGGTTCTAATCCCTGCCTCTGATGTGGTGTGTGTGTGTGTGTGTTGTGTGTGTGTGTGTCTCTGTGTGTGTGTTGTGTGTGTGTGCGTGTGTGTGTCTGTGTGTGTACCTGTGTGTGTGCAGGTTGGGGGTTCTAATCCCTGCCTCTGATGTGGTGTGTGCGTGTGTCTCTGTGTGTCTGTGTGTTGTGTGTCTCTGTGTGTACTTGTGTGTTGTGTGTGTGTGTCTCTGTGTGTCTGTGTGTGTGTGTCTCTGTGTGTCTGTGTGTTGTGTGTCTCTGTGTGTGTCTCTGTGTTGTGTGTGTGCAGGTTGGGGGTTCTAATCCCTGCCTCTGATGTGGTGTGTGCGTGTGTCTCTGTGTGTCTGTGTGTGTGTGTCTCTGTGTGTCTGTGTGTGTGTGTCTCTGTGTGTCTGTGTGTTGTGTGTCTCTGTGTGTGTCTCTGTGTTGTGTGTGTGCAGGTTGGGGGTTCTAATCCCTGCCTCTGATGTGGCGTGGAGCCTGTTCAGACCTGCCACATTCCTCTCACTCTCTGCTCTTCTTCTTCTTTCTCTCGGACTCTGAGCTCAAACTCTGTGTCGAAGCTTTAAAACCCGGGCGTTCAGTTTCATCAGCGAGAAACAAAACTGATCTAAACTCAGAAAAAAGAAAATAAAAAGCTCAAAACAAGCTTCTGCCGCCTGAGAACAAATATAAAGAGTGTGAGGTGTAAAAAGGACACGGCTGTAAAAAAGCAGAATTCCAGCGTCACCTGCAGCTCACATTTATCAACAAGAAAAAAAAAGACTAAAAGTGACAAAAATGCAACTAAAAAGTGACAAAGGCTCAACTATTAGCATCAAAACATAATATAAAGTGGCTAAAAATTAGAAAAATGTACCCCGCCTAAGGCCCAAAGTCACTGGGATAGGCTCCAGTCACCCGCGACCCCTAACGGGAATAAGCGGTAGAAAATGGATGGATGGAACAACTTAAGCGACACAAACGCAACAAAAATGTGACTAAAAACGACTAAAACTGAATTAAAAGTGACAAAAGCATCAATTAGCAGCAAAAACAAGACAAAAAGGAGTTAAAATTGAGAAAGACATGACTTAAAGCAACAAAAACGTGACCAGAAGTGCAGACTAAAAGCTCTACAGGTCTAACTCTGATAAATATTGAGTTGTGACATGTAAAAAAAAAAAAGAAACTCAAGCAAACAGAGTTCACATTTATTTAAAAAAAAAAACAACTAGAAATGACAAACAGTGACAAAAGCACAACTATTAGCGTCAAAACAAGACAAAAAGTAGCTAAAAGTGATAAAAATGTGACCAGAAGTGCCGCCTAAAAGCTCCACAGGTCTAACTCTGTCCTTTATGTATCCTTTATCTCGCCGTGTCGTTAGAAAACAAGCTCTGCACAAACTCAGCAACAACGAGAAACTACTTTCACTTTAAATTTGATCCTTTAAAGTTCATTTGAGACGAACAAAAAACACAAAAGTCGCCCGAAATCACAACAGCAGTTTAGGCGACAAGTAGAAATAGCAGTTGTTGCAGCAACAATGTTTAAGCGACTTTTGTTTATTTCAATGGTAGAGTTAGCGTTAGCCTCAGAGTTAGCGTTAGCCTGTAAACATCACAAACTATGAAAAGCTAGGTCTGTTTTGGCTGCAGCCTCTGGACACAGACACTACAGCTGTGGAAGTGATTGTTAGCATTAGCGATTAGCGCCGACATTAGCATACACACAGAACTGATAATCGACTCGTTAACTGGACTAAACAGACTCTAAACACATGTCAATAGACCTTTTATAACATTAATTACATTTTCAGATAAAAATAAATAGATTATTGCTGATTTTTATCAATAAAACACTTTATTCATAAATATTCTCTCTTTACAAACCTTCAGTGCCACATTTTAATAGTTATTTGGCTGAAAACATTTAATATACAACAGAAATAATCGTTTGACCGTTGACAACGATCTGAACATTTGTGTTTTCTTGTGTTTCCTTCAGATATGTTTTAGTTTGTTATTTTAAAACACCAGGTTTTGTGATTTATTTAATGTTTTATTGATCAACTTAACCTTATATTTCAGCCGTTTGGTCCAGACGCTCGAGAAGACGTTTCCCCAGATACTTTTTTATTTATAACCAGTACTTTGTTCTTCTATTTGAGTAAAATTATTACTTTAACAAATAATTCTGTTCTTGTTCTGGAAAATCAGTGGGAACGTCTGAACTATGACCCCACACACACACGTCTGAACTATGACCCCACACACACGTCTGAACTATGACCCCACACACACGTCTGAACTATGACCCCACCCACACGTCTGAACTATGACCCCACACACACGTCTGAACTATGACCCCACACACACGTCTGAACTATGACCCCACCCACACGTCTGAACTATGACCCCACACACACGTCTGAACTATGACCCCACACACACGTCTGAACTATAACCCCACACACACGTCTGAACTATGACCCCACACACACATCTGAACTATGACCCCACACACACGTCTGAACTATGACCCCACACACACGTCTGAACTATGACCCCACACACACGTCTGAACTATGACCCCACACACACGTCTGAACTATAACCCCACACACACACGTCTGAACTATGACCCCACACACACGTCTGAACTATGACCCCACACACACGTCTGAACTATGACCCCACACACACGTCTGAACTATGACCCCACACACACGTCTGAACTATGACCCCACACACCTCTGACCCCACAACTATGACCCCACACACACGTCTGAACTATGACCCACACACACACGTCTGAACTATGACCCACACACACGTCTGAACTATGACCCCACACACACGTCTGAACTATGACCCCACACACACGTCTGAACTATGACCCCACACACACGTCTGAACTATAACCCCACACACACACGTCTGAACTATGACCCCACACACACATCTGAACTATGACCCCACACACACGTCTGAACTGTGACCCCACACACACGTCTGAACTATAACCCCACACACACACGTCTGAACTATGACCCCACACACACGTCTGAACTATGACCCCACACACACGTCTGAACTATGACCCCACACACACGTCTGAACTATGACCCCACACACACGTCTGAACTATGACCCCACACACACGTCTGAACTATGACCCCACACACACGTCTGAACTATGACCCCACACACACGACTGAACTAAGACCCACACACACACGTCTGAACTATGACCCCACCCACACGTCTGAACTATGAACCCACACACACACGTCTGAACTATGACCCACACACACGTCTGAACTATAACCCCACACACAACTGAACTATGACCCCACACACACATCTGAACTATGACCCCACACACACGTCTGAACTATGACCCACACACACGTCTGAACTATGACCCCACACACACGTCTGAACTATGACCCCACACACACGTCTGAACTATAACCCCACACACACGTCTGAACTATAACCCCACACACACACGTCTGAACTATGACCCACACACACGTCTGAACTATGACCCCACACACACGTCTGAACTATGACCCCACACACGTCTGAACTATGACCCCACACACACGTCTGAACTATGACCCCACACACACACGTCTGAACTATGACCCCACACACACGTCTGAACTATGACCCCACACACACGTCTGAACTATGACCCCACACACACACACGTCTGAACTATGACCCCACACACACACGTCTGAACTATGACCCCACACACACAGCTCAAATCTATGACCCCACACACACGTCTGAACTATGACCCACACACACGTCTGAACTATGACCCCACACACACGTCTGAACTATGACCCCACACACACGTCTGAACTATGACCCCACACACACGTCTGAACTATGACCCACACACACGTATGAACTATGAACCTACACACACACCTGAACTATGACCCCACACACATCTGAACTATGACCCCACACACACGTCTGAACTATGACCCCACACACACGTCTGAACTATGACCCCACACACACGTCTGAACTATGACCCCACACACACACACGTCTGAACTATGACCCCACACACACGTCTGAACTATGACCCCACACACACGTCTGAACTATGACCCCACACACACGTCTGAACTATGACCCCACACACACGTCTGAACTCCATCCTTTCTTTTCACTTTACAGAAGCTTCAGTTGTTGATCATGTTTTTAAAAATATCCAAATGTACAGAATATTTTGTGCAAAATGTGAATATTTTGTTTATATTTTGATGTTTTATGGTGAAAAAGGCTAAAAGAGCTGATTAAAATACAGATAAAAGTGACATTTTTGTGATTCATTTGACAGACATTAAACATTTCTGATAATTAAATTAATTCATTTAAACACATTTCTATTGGACGGACATTAAAGTGTGTTTATGTCACAAACAGCAGAAGGACAAATGACACAAAACATCCACAAACGTGACAAACATGATTCTGTTTTGTCTCTAGTTCTGGAGCAAAAAAGCAAAAATGTAGAAAAACAGTTACAGAATGATTTGTGTCCAAAGAGAAGCCAAAGGGACGAGCTGTTTGTGAAAATGAAGCGTTTATGACAGAAAAGTCATTTAAAAGTGAGTTTAACTGAAAACGGTTCACAAACAGAACTGGGACTAAACCTGGACTCAAACCGGACCAGACCAAGTCCATGTCGGGACTGGGACAGGTCCAAACCCGCTCTGGTGGTAACTAAACACAGTGTTTAGACCTGGTTTAGACCTGGTTTAGTCCTGGTTTAGTCCTGGTTTAGTCCTGGTTTAGTCCTGGTTTAGACCTGGTTTAGTCCTGGTTTAGTCCTGATTTAGTCCTGGTTTAGTCCCTGGTTTAGTCCCTGGTTTAGTCCTGGTTTAGTCCTGGTTTAGTCCCTGGTTTAGCCCTGGTTTAGTCCTGGTTTAGCCCTGGTTTAGTCCTGGTTTAGCCCTGGTTTAGTCCTGGTTTAGTCCTGGTTTAGCCCTGGTTTAGTCCCTGGTTTAGTCCTGGTTTAGTCCTGGTTTAGCCCTGGTTTAGTCCTGGTTTAGTCCTGGTTTAGTCCTGGTTTAGTCCTGGTTTAGTCCTGGTTTAGTCCCTGGTTTAGCCCTGGTTTAGACCTGGTTTAGTCCTGGTTTAGTCCTGATTTAGTCCTGGTTTAGTCCCTGGTTTAGTCCCTGGTTTAGTCCTGGTTTAGTCCTGGTTTAGCCCTGGTTTAGTCCCTGGTTTAGTCCTGGTTTAGTCCTGGTTTAGACCTGGTTTAGTCCTGGTTTAGTCCTGTTTTAGTCCTGGTTTAGTCCCTTGTTTTGTCCCTGGTTTAGTCCTGGTTTAGTCCTGGTTTAGTCCTGATTTAGTCCTGGTTTAGTCCCTGGTTTAGTCCCTGGTTTAGTCCCTGGTTTAGCCCTGGTTTAGTCCTGGTTTAGTCCTGGTTTAGCCCTGGTTTAGTCCTGGTTTAGTCCTGGTTTAGACCTGGTTTAGTCCTGGTTTAGTCCTGATTTAGTCCTGGTTTAGTCCCTGGTTTAGTCCCTGGTTTAGTCCCTGGTTTAGCCCTGGTTTAGTCCTGGTTTAGTCCTGGTTTAGTCCTGGTTTAGTCCTGGTTTAGTCCTGGTTTAGTCCCTGGTTTAGCCCTGGTTTAGACCTGGTTTAGTCCTGGTTTAGTCCTGATTTAGTCCTGGTTTAGTCCCCTGGTTTAGTCCCTGGTTTAGTCCTGGTTTAGTCCTGGTTTAGCCCTGGTTTAGTCCCTGGTTTAGTCCTGGTTTAGTCCTGGTTTAGACCTGGTTTAGTCCTGGTTTAGTCCTGGTTTAGTCCTGGTTTAGTCCTGGTTTAGCCCTGGTTTAGCCCTGGTTTAGTCCTGGTTTAGTCCTGGTTTAGTCCTGGTTTAGTCCTGGTTTAGTACCTGGTTTAGCCCTGGTTTAGACCTGGTTTAGTCCTGGTTTAGTCCTGATTTAGTCCTGGTTTAGTCCCTGGTTTAGTCCCTGGTTTAGTCCTGGTTTAGTCCTGGTTTAGTCCCTGGTTTAGCCCTGGTTTAGTCCTGGTTTAGCCCTGGTTTAGTCCTGGTTTAGTCCTGGTTTAGTCCTGGTTTAGTCCTGGTTTAGACCTGGTTTAGTCCTGGTTTAGTCCTGGTTTAGTCCTGGTTTAGTCCTGGTTTAGACCTGGTTTAGTCCTGGTTTAGTCCTGGTTTAGTCCTGGTTTAGACCTGGTTTAGTCCTGGTTTAGTCCTGGTTTAGTCCTGGTTTAGTCCTGGTTTAGTCCTGGTTTAGTCCCTGGTTTAGTCCTGGTTTAGTCCTGGTTTAGTCCCTGGTTTAGCCCTGGTTTAGTCCTGGTTTAGCCCTGGTTTAGTCCTGGTTTAGTCCTGGTTTAGTCCTGGTTTAGTCCTGGTTTAGACCTGGTTTAGTCCTGGTTTAGTCCTGGTTTAGTCCTGGTTTAGTCCTGGTTTAGACCTGGTTTAGTCCTGGTTTAGTCCTGGTTTAGTCCTGGTTTAGTCCTGGTCGGACGTTTTTCAGACAAAAGTTTTTAGCGAAAACGAATTATTAATAAAATGAGTTTCATTAAATGATGTAATATTTAATATTTCCTGTCGAGGAACATCGAGGCGTGAAATGAAACTTCTTCGTTTCTCTGCAACGACACATTCAGACCTGGTTTAGTCCTGGTTTAGTCCAGATTTAGACCTGGTTTAGTCCTGGTTTGCTTCTTTGAGTTCATAAACGTTTTGTCAAAATGTACAAAATCTTTTTCAAACACGTCCAAATGATAAAGAGACTAAACTTTCAACTAAACCAGAACTAAACCAGGACTAAAGCAGGACTAAAGCAGGTCCAAACCTGGCTCTTAACCAGGACTAACCCAGGACTAAACCAGGTCTGACCCGGTGTAGGATGTACTCACAGAGCTGGTCTTTGTAAAGGCTGCTGGAGTCCGTGGAACCCACTTCTCCCATGGTCCTGGTTCAGACCTGGTTCAGACCTGGTTCAGACCTGGTTCAGACCCAGTTCAGACCCGGTTCAGACCTGGTTTAGATCCAGTCTAAGTTCTGAAGAATTTCTGTGAAAAAGTGAAATTAAAAAATGTAAAAACAACGTGGTTTTCCTCCAGTTTCCTTTGTTTAGTTCAGAAGCAGAAGTGATAGAAGCTTTATCTGAGAGAGAGGGAGGGGGGAGGGAGGCAGGGAGGGATGGGGAGGGGGGGAGAGAGAGAGAGGGGGGGGGAGGAGAGAGAGAGGGGGGGGGAGAGGGAGGGGGAGAGAGGAGGAGAGAGAGGGAGGGGGAGAGAGAGAGAGGAGGAGAGAGAGGGGGGGAGGGGGGAGAGAGAGAGAGAGGAGGCGAGGGAAAGAGAGGAGGGAGAGGGAGGAGAGAGAGAGGGAGGGGAAGAGAGCAGGAGGGAAGAGAGAGAGAGAGAGGGAGAGAGGGGAGAGGGAGAGAGAGGGAGAGAGGGGGGGAGGGGGGAGAGAGAGAGGGAGAGAGAGAGAGGGGGAGAGAGAGAGAGAGAGCAGGAGGGGAGAGAGAGGGAGAGAGAAAGGGAGGGTGGCGGGAGAGAGGGGGGAGGGAGGGAGGGGGGGGAGAGATAATCTCGTCTTAAACCTGTCGCTGTGACATGAAACACCTGCCTCCTGCTGGACAGAAGCAGAACTGAACAAACTGTTCACATTGTGTTTTATTTATGGAAAAATGAACTGGATTTAATCATTTAATGAAGTCCGTCCTCCACAGCTTCACCAACAAACCGATACCAGACCGATACCACGACGAGTACCAGACCGATACCAGACCGATACCACCACGAGTACCAGACCGATACCAGACCGATACCAAACCGATACCAGACCAATACCACGACGAGTACCAAACTGATACCACAACCGATACCACCACGAGTACCACAACCGATACCAGACCGATACCAGACCGATACCACGACGAGTACCAAACGATACCAGACCGATACCACGACGAGTACCAGACCGATACCAGACCGATACCACCACGAGTACCAGACCGATACCAGACCGATACCAAACCGATACCAGACCAATACCACGACGAGTACCAAACTGATACCACAACCGATACCACCACGAGTACCACAACCGATACCAGACCGATACCAGACCGATACCAGACCGATACCACGACGAGTACCAAACGATACCAGACCGATACCACGACGAGTACCAAACCGATACCAGACCAATACCACGACGAGTACCAAACTGATACCAGAGCGATACCACAACCGATACCACCACGAGTACCACAACCGATACCAGACCGATACCAGACCGATACCAGACCGATACCACCACGAGTACCCCAACCGATACCAGACCGATACCAGACTGATACCAGACCGATACCAGACCGATACCAGACCGATACCAGACCGATACCAGACCGATACCACAAGTATCACAATATTCATCTGATACCAATGAGTTTTGTATAAACACATTGTGTTCACCTCAGACTGAACTAATGTCAAGAGTAAATACTGCAGGAAGTGTACAACATAAATGATATTTGATTAAGAACAAATGTTGAAAAACAGCATTTTCTCGAGTCATTTTAATTATGAATATTTTTCCTGATGTGAAAATTAAACATAGGACTAATGAAGCCATGAAACTGTTAAATACAAATGTGTGTTTTGTTCTGTTTTAGATGAAACTTTATGATAAAAGTCCATTTCTGTTTGACACAAATAAATAAATTAATGTTTTGTCCTAAAATGACAAAGTCTGAATCCTGTGGTTTGAACCGAATGTTTGACTCGGGTCTGTTTTATTTATTTATTTTCCTCGGTTTGTTTTGTTGCTCTTGAGTCTGACGTCACCGTCGTACCCGGACACGCCGGTGACGTCATCGCGTCTGTGCGTGGGTCTAATCCAATCAGAAGCTGCGCCTGGAGTTGCCAGATCTGCTTTTCCACAGCTCCGTCTTTCACTGGAACTGGACCCGTTTGGGTTTTATTTCCTCCTTTCATTCAACACTTCAGAACCAGAACCAGAACCCCAGACTGAACCAGAACCAGAACCAGAACCCCAGACTGAACCAGAACCAGAACCTCAGACCAAACCAGAACCAGAACCTCAGACCGAACCAGATCCAGAACCAGAACCTCAGACCGAACCAGAACCAGAACCAGAACCCCAGACCGAACCAGAACCTCAGACCGAACCAGAACCAGAACCCCAGACCGAACCAGAACCTCAGACCGAACCAGAACCAGAACCTCAGACTGAACCAGAACCTCAGACCGAACCAGAACCAGAACCTCAGACTAAACCAGAACCTCAGACTAAACCAGAACCTCAGACCGAACCAGAACCTCAGACTGAACCAGAACCTGAACCTCAGACCGAACCAGAACCAGAACCAGAACCAGAACCTCAGACTAAACCAGAACCTCAGACTAAACCAGAACCTCAGACCGAACCAGAACCTCAGACTGAACCAGAACCTGAACCTCAGACTGAACCAGAACCAGAACCAGAACCAGAACCAGAACCTCAGACTGAACGAGAACCAGAACCTCAGACCGAACCAGAACCGAGTCCCAGGGCGGCCGTGTCGGTTCTTAATAATAATAATGTGTGTGACATCACACACATTATGACATCACACACACATTATGACATCACACACATTATGACATCACACACACATGATGACATCACACACATTATGACATCACACATTATGACATCACACACACATTATGACATCACACATTATGACATCACACACACACATTATGACATCACACACATTATGACATCACACACATTATGACATCACACACACACATTATGACATCACACACATTATGACATCACACACATTATGACATCACACACATTATGACATCACACACATTATGACATCACACATTATGACATCACACACATTATGACATCACACACATTATGACATCACACACATTATGACATCACACACATTATGACATCACACACACATTATGACATCACACACACATTATGACATCACACACATTATGACATCACACACACATTATGACATCACACACACATTATGACATCACACACATTATGACATCACACACACATTATGACATCACACACATTATGACATCACACACACATTATGACATCACACACATTATGACATCACACACACATTATGACATCACACACATTATGACATCACACACACATTATGACATCACACACATTATGACATCACACACACATTATGACATCACACACACATTATGACATCACACACATTATGACATCACACACATTATGACATCACACACACATTATGACATCACACACATTATGACATCACACACACATTATGACATCACACACACATTATGACATCACACACATTATGACATCACACACACATTATGACATCACACACACATTATGACATCACACACATTATGACATCACACACACATTATGACATCACACACACATTATGACATCACACACATTATGACATCACACACACATTATGACATCACACACATTATGACATCACACACACATTATGACATCACACACACATTATGACATCACACACATTATGACATCACACACATTATGACATCACACACACATTATGACATCACACACATTATGACATCACACACACATTATGACATCACACACATTATGACATCACACACACATTATGACATCACACACATTATGACATCACACACACATTATGACATCACACACACATTATGACATCACACACATTATGACATCACACACATTATGACATCACACACACATTATGACATCACACACATTATGACATCACACACACATTATGACATCACACACATTATGACATCACACACATTATGACATCACACACATTATGACATCACACACACATTATGACATCACACACATTATGACATCACACACATTATGACATCACACACATTATGACATCACACACATTATGACATCACACACATTATGACATCACACATTATGACATCACACACATTATGACCTCACACACGACGTCACACACATTATGACATCACACACATTATGACGTCATCCGTCCAGAGCGCCTGCGCGTTCTCAGCGGACGGTCTGCGGTCGCCAGGCCCTGCTCGCTGAGGCTGTTTCCTCCCGTCAGACCTGGCGCCCTCAGAGGGGGCGGGGCCACAGAGCCTCGGGGGGAGGAGCCACGATGAGGACGGAGCAGGACATGGCTGCGGCTGAGCGCGTCCAGGTGGAACTGTCTTTGTTGGATCGGTGCTCTGCGCGGCTCCTGCGCGCGGCCTGAGCCTCCGGGAGGATGATCTACCTGCTGCTGCTGTCCGCCTTCTCCGGGGCCGTGCTCACGTTAATCCTGCAGTTCGTGCTGCTGTACCGGCGCAGCCCCGAGCCCGTGGCCAGAGCGCTGCAGTACGGCAAAGTCGAGCCGGATAACGCGCTGCGGGATTACCTCTGCAGCCCGCAGCCGGCGCAGCACGAAGCGGAGGACGGCACCGCGTCCGCCGCGTCCGCCGCTCCCAAAGGCCCGGCGGAGGCGGCGGGCGGCGGCGCGCACAGACAGCCGCACACGGAGCCCCTGGACCGGGCCGAGACGTGCCATTTCCTCAACGTGATCTTCCTGTTTCTGTTCCGGGAGCTGCGGGACACTCCGGTGGTGCGGCACTGGCTCACCAAGAAGATCAAGGTCTGTCCCGGGTCTGGTCCGGGTTTAGTCCGGGTCCTGGTCCTAAAGACTGTTCTGAGATGTCCCTGTGTCAGATGCCCTCCCTCCTTGTGTCTAGTTTAGGCTTGACTTCCTCCTGAGCTTTGGCTAAACCTCTGGCTTTTATCTGACATTTACGCTCAATTATTAAGAAGAATATAGTTTGACGTTATACTTTGGTGTTTTAGTGTTTCTGCTGATCGTTTACTTCAAGCTTGATCGTCACTTTCACTTTCACAAAAGCCTTACGTCAGTCACAGAACCTTCTGTCATTAAACGTCATGACATCGTCACAAACAGCAGTGAACTTTAAAAACAACACGCCCTGATCATGTTTTACATAAATAATATCACCATTTAACTCCACACAGTATTTGGATTTGAAATTATTTGTAGATATTTTTGTAAAACCGCTGTGCAGGGGCGGACCTACCATTAGGCAACAGGCCACAATTGCCTTGGGCCCCCAGCCTGAAGGGGCCCCCAGCCTGAAGGGGCCCCCAATAAGATGCCCCTGATCTTACTTTTCTCTCGTGTCACAGTAAAGTGCTGCAGTTTACTTTAAACATGAAAAAGACCAACAAAACAGTCTGTGATTGTGGAGTGTATTCATTCTGCTCAAGCCACACCCCCTAATAAAGCTGAATAATAAAATAACATAAATGTACTAATTAATAAAGTGTATTTGAATCAGCTGGAACAGTCGCTAAAATGCACCAACAAATGGGAAACAGAACGGTCTGATTCTTAAATATTCTTCTGGGGAAGGACCCCCAAAACCCCTCGTTTAAAGCTGTTTAAACTGTTACACATTCTAGTTCTAATTGTAATTTTCCAGTCGTTCTCGTACCAGCCCGAAATGATGAACCCGTCCCACCACACGATAAAAGAACAAACAAAACAACAAAAAAACAAAAAGAAACAACAGAAAAGTGATAGAAAACCCCACTTCATGAGGAGGGGCCGGTGCTTCATCTTGCCTTGGGCCCCAGACTCCTCGGTGCGCCCCTGCCCCTGCCCCTGCCCCTGCCCCTGTGTGTCTTTGTGCGTTCTCTGAGTGCGTGTTGCTTACTCTCCGTGTGGTCGTTTCAGGTGGAGTTCGAGGAGCTGCTGCAGACGAAGACGGCGGGGCGGCTCCTGGAGGGGCTGAGCCTGCGGGACATTTCTCTGGGAAACTCGGTCCCTGTTTTTAAATCGGCCAAACTCATGAAACCCGTGAACACCAACGAGGAGGGCATGCCCGAGGAGCTCAACTTCGAGGTGAGAACATGGACGTATTAAAAGAACTGGATAAGCCCCGCCCCCTCTGTCCCAGATTGATTAGTGGTCGTGTGAGGTACTGCAGCCTTTTTCTAAAATGTCACATTATAATCACAGACAGGACTGAATTATTATCAGTATTTAAATAAAATAGAAGGAAATGTTCTTTTCTACCGTTTATAAAATCACAGAAATTACCGTTTTTATATGAAGTGGGGGATTGTCGTCAGGTGGCGCCTAAAGCAAAGATGGCCGCCTCCGTATCAGGAAGTAAAGCAAAGATGGCCGCCTCAGATCAGGAAGTAAAGCAAAGATGGCCGCTCAGATTAGGAAGTAAAGCAAAGATGGCCGCCTCCGTGTCAGGAAGTAAAGCAAAGATGGCCGCCTCAGACAGGAAGTAAAACAAAGATGGCCGCCTCCGTATCAGGAAGTAAAACAAAGATGGCCGCCTCCGTATCAGGAAGTAAATGCGGAAGTAAGAAACTTTTTTGGGGTCATGAACCAATGAGCTCAGGCCACAGGAGGAACAGGGTTTTGGATTCATCTTCCAGGTTTAATTATAGTTCTATGGTTTTATTATAGTTCTATGGGTGAGACCCAGACCGGGACGATACCGCAAAAAATTATTATCACGATTTCCTTTGTCCAGATCATGATTTCGATTTTATCTCGATTCATGTTCACTTTGTGTTTTTCTATTGACTTTAAAGTGCGTATGACAGGTTTTTATGATTGTCTAGTTTTGACTTTATTTGGTGGAATAAAACCTGTTGTGAATATAAATGATAGTTTTACACCAATCGGACGTCAGTTTGTGAAGAAAAGTTGAAAAATCTGTTGAACTTTACAGGAAGCAGAGCAGAGTTCTAAAACACGATGACGTCACACTACGGCGACTCACCAGGGACAATTTACAACCAACAAACACATTTTTCTGATCCTTTAAACATGAATTCACCAAAATAAAGTCGTTCCTGTGTGTTTTTATTTGTCAAATAATCATTTCTGTGACATTTGAGGAGTTTTGACCTGGTGTACGACATGGTTTCTAGGCAACAGTTACAGAATGCCCCAGAGTGATGTCATGATTTACAACCAGGAAGTAAACATTTAAACCTAAAAAACTGCCAAACTGGGATGAAAATGCTTTTGTTTTTAGCAGAATCTTGAATATAATGATCTTAACTGTGTTTTAGTGACATGAGCGCTTCAACCTGTCATGGGCCCTTTAACAGAGCTGCACCGTTTAGGACAAACATCTAACTGTGATTGTTCTGATCTGATTTAGTCACGTTTTAGTCACGTTCAGTTGTGTTGGTCGTCTTTAAATGCATCTTTGTCACATTTAGTCGTATATTTGTCGTTACAGTCCAGCATTTGTCTGTTTTAGTCACATTTTTGTTGTTTGTCGGCACATTTTATCGCTTTTGGTGGAGCTTTTGTCGCACAAATCCA
Source organism: Rhinogobius similis (assembly GCA_019453435.1). NCBI lineage: Eukaryota > Metazoa > Chordata > Actinopteri > Gobiiformes > Gobiidae > Rhinogobius > Rhinogobius similis. The sequence continues at coordinate 2,073,829 of CM033634.1, read as the reverse complement.
AACTACAGGAAGATGTTTTGTTGATTTGTGCAGCTCTGTCCTTTAAGAGGTAAATAAAGTCATCTGCTCAGAGGCTTCAGAGGCTAAACAACAGGAGAAAAAGTGTGTCTGAACAGACAGCTGCATTAAAGACACAACATTTCACTGAAACAGCAGATTGTCTCAGGGACCAGCTCATGATTCCATTTTAATCACCAAATTGCCTAGCCCTACTTTTAGTTGTGTTTTAGTCACTTTTAGTTGAGTTTTTGTCACTTTTTAGTCACATCTTTGTTGTTTTTAATCATGTTTTTGTCGCTTATTGTCACGTTTTGGTGCTTTGTGTCGCACAAGTAAGTCAATTTAGTCATATTTTTGTCACTTTTAGCCTCGTTTTTGTCACTCTAAGTTGTGTTTTTGTGACTTTATTTCACATTTTTGTCATTTTAAGTTGAAATTTTGTCACTTTAGTTGCAGTTTTGTCACATTTAGTCACATTTGAGTCAATTTAGTCATGCTTTTGTCACGTTCAGCCTTTGTCCCTGTCTGTTTTTGTATCCTTAATTGATGCTAATGTTTGTTAGCTTTAGCGCTCTGGTGAAAAGTGCTTTAAACTCATGGAGGGAATATTTATGATGGACTGAATTAAAGTGAGAGACACATGAGACGAAAGAGTTTTAGTCACTTTTAGCCTCGTTTTTGTCACTTTTTAGTCACGTCTTTGTCGTTTTTAGTCATGTTTTTAGTCATGTTTTAGTCGCTTATTGTCACATTTTGGTGCTTTGTGTCGCACTTGTTGATTTTTGTCCTGTTTTTGTTCCTTTTAAACACAATTTTTTCACTTTTTCACGCACTTTTGTCACTTCAGAACATATTTGTACAAATCCAAACTACAGCGTGAACAGTTTTTATTCAAATCAAAGCAACAGTTGTTTTTTTATTGTGGAAGAAATTATTGCACTTCAAACATTGCAGCCTTTGTGATTTCTGTGTGGATTTGGTTTAATTGTGCAGCTCTGGCCTTTAAGAGGTAAATAAAGTCATCTGCTCAGAGGCTTCAGAGGCTAAACATCAGGAGAAAAAGTGTGTTTGAACAGACAGCTGCATTAAAGACACAAACAGTCAATCACGACACAACGACGTCACAAAAAAGTAGCAGATAGGGATAGCAATAGGGACCTGATGCTAATGTTTGTTAGCTTTAGCGCTCCGATGTAAAGTGCTTTAAACTCATTGAGGGAATATTTAAGATGGACTGAATTAAAGTGAGAGACACATGAGACGATGAAGAGTTGAACTAAATCTCGTTGTGTTTTTCACCTTTAAAACGGGAACAAATCCAGTTGCGGCTGAAGCTGTCGTTAAGTCGTTAAGTCAATTAATAAATTAATCGGTCGTGACGGAGACGAGCCCCAGAGTCCACGGCTCGGCTCGTTTGTGGCTGAGGATTTAATAGTTGTTTTTTTTGTATTTTAAAGGATTTCAAGTTTGAAGCGTCACAAAGTAAAATATAAACTCTTCACATTAAAGAAAAGTCTGGTCCAAAGGCAGCAGTAGTGTTTTTTTGTTTTTTTTAATAAAGTCTTTCCTGGATCTACAATCTGCAGCTCCTCAGTTCTTTTTGAAGAGTCACATTTGTTTCAGTGTCGTGTGAATCAGGAGCTCGTTTAGACTTTAGAGTGTGGAGCTTCACTCTTCAAACACAGACCGCGCTGGTCCCTGATTGGCCGCTCCACCTGTCAGTCACACCACCTCAGGCTGGTTAAACGACTCACATCTGTCTGTACGAAACACAAGAGACAGGGGCGGACCTGGGAATGTGGGGCCCCAGGGCAAAGAGTCCAGCCCATCATCAGGAGGATCTTCTGTGACTGTTGTTTGTCGTGACGTAAAGAGACGTTCAAACGCGGCGTAGAGTCTTCGCAATAAACGCAGAACAGATTTGGTTCACATTTAGTCGAGTTTTTGTCGTTTTAAGTCACGTTTTTGTCACTTTTAGTCGCACACAATAGTTTATTGCTTTGTCAAGACCCAAAATCTGAAATTTTCTGGTCATAAACATAAAATTATTATAATTATTAACATTACTAAAATGATCCAAATGCATGTACATGTAGAGAAGGAAATAAATGCAGGAAAAGATTTTTGTCACTTGTAGTCGAGTTTTTGTTGCTTTTGGTCATGTATTTGACACTTTCTGGTTGTGATTTTTATGTTTTTGGTTGTGTTTTGTCACTTTCACTCATGTTATTTTTTTTGGTTGTGTTTAAGTCATTTTTTGACACTTTGTTGCTTTTGGTCATGTATTTGACACTTTCTGGTTGTGATTTTTATGTTTTTGGTTGTGTTTTGTCACTTTTACTCGTGTCGTTGTTTTTTGGTTGTGTTTAAGTCATTTTTTGACACTTTGTTGCTTTTGGTCATGCATTTGACACTTTTTGGTTGTGATTTTTATGTTTTTGGCTGCGTTACGTCACTTTTGCTCGTGTTGGTTTTTTTTGGTTGTGTTTAAGTCATTTTTTTGTCACTTTTTGATGTTTCTTGACACTTTTTGTTGCTTTTTGTCACGTATTTGACACTTTTTGGTTGTGATTTTTAGGTTTTTAGTTGTGTTTTGTCACTTTTACTCATGTTGTTACTTTTGGTTGTGTTTAAGTCGTTTTTTTTGTCACTTTGGTGAGATGTGTTTTCTGGGTTCCTCTGGTGCGACCTCTGACCTCAGCTGAAGGAGCAGGTCACACATTAACCCCTCGTGTGCTGCAGGTGGACCTGGAGTACAACGGCGGCTTCCATCTGGCCATCGACGTGGACCTGGTGTTCGGGAAGTCGGCGTACCTGTTCGTGAAGATGCGGCGGGTCATGGGGCGGCTCCGGCTGCAGTTCACGCGCAAACCCTTCACCCACTGGTCCTTCTCGTTCCTGGAGGACCCTCTGGTGGACTTCGAGGTCAAGTCTCAGTTTGAGGGACGACCTCTGCCTCAGCTCACGTCCATCATCGTCAACCAGCTCAAGAGGGTCATCAAGAAGAAGCACACGCTGCCCAACTACAAGATCAGGTACGTCCCTCCGCCTGGTGCCCACGAGGTCTGGGTCCTTCTCTGGTGTTTCAGAGGCTCCTGGTGTTTAGGTGTTTGGATTTATTTTTGTCGTGCCCCAAATCACAACAACAGTCGCCTCGATGGGCCACAGGGAGAAAGCAGTTCAATTAAACGATGTTCAAGAGAATTTAACAGTGGATAAATGTCCCAGAACGCCCCCTGTCTGTCCCAGAGCGCCCCCTGTCTGTCCCAGAGCGCCCCCTGTCTGTCCCAGCGCCCCCTTCTGTCCCAGAGCGCCCCCTGTGTGTCCCAGAGCGCCCCCTGTGTGTCCCAGAGCGCCCCCTGTGTGTCCCAGAGCGCCCCCTGTGTGTCCCAGAGCGCCCCCTGTGTGTCCCAGAGCGCCCCCTGTGTGTCCCAGAGTGCCCCCTTCTGTCCCAGAGCACCCCCTGTGTGTCCCAGAGCACCCCCTGTGTGTCCCAGAGCACCCCCTGTGTGTCCCAGAGCACCCCCTTCTGTCCCAGAGCCCCCTGTGTGTCCCAGAGCGCCCTGTGTGTCCCAGAGCGCCCCTGTGTGTCCCCGTGCCCCTGTGTGTCCCAGAGCGCCCCTGTGTGTCCCAGAGCCCCCTGTGTGTCCCAGAGCGCCCTGTCTGTCCCAGAGCCCCTGTCTGTCCCAGAGCGCCCCTGTGTGTCCCAGAGCGCCCCTGTGTGTCCCAGAGCCCCCTGTGTGTCCCAGAGCGCCCTGTCTGTCCCAGAGCCCTGTGTGTCCCAGAGCGCCCCTGTGTGTCCCAGAGCCCCCTGTGTGTCCCAGAGCGCCCCTGTGTGTCCCAGAGCGCCCCCTGTCTGTCCCAGAGCGCCCCTGTGTGTCCCAGAGCGCCCCTGTCTGTCCCAGATCCCCCTGTCTGTCCAGAGCGCCCTGTGTGTCCCAGAGCGCCCCTGTCTGTCCAGAGCGCCCCTGTCCGTCCCGGAGCCCTGTCTGTCCCAGAGCGCCCCCTGTGTGTCCCAGAGCCCACAGTGTGTCCCAGAGCGCCCCTGTGTGTCCCAGAGCCCCCTGTCTGTCCCAGAGCGCCACCTTCTGTCCCCGAGCGCCCCTCTGTGTCCCAGAGCCCCCTGTGTGTCCCAGAGCGCCCCTGTGTGTCCCAGAGCGCCCTGTCTGTCCCAGAGCCCCTGTCTGTCCAGAGCGCCTCTGTGTCCCAGAGCGCCTGTTTGTCCCAGAGCGCCCCTGTCTGTCCCAGAGCGCCCCCTGTCTGTCCAGAGCGCCCCCGGTCTGTCCCAGAGCGCCCCTGTCTGTCCCAGAGCGCCCTGTCTGTCCCAGAGCGCCCCTGTGTGTCCCAGAGCGCCCCTGTCTGTCCCAGAGCCCTGTCTGTCCCAGAGCCCCTGTGTGTCCCAGAGCGCCCCTGTGTGTCCCAGAGCGCCCCTGTGTGTCCCAGAGCGCCCCCTGTTTGTCCAGAGCGCCCCCTGTCTGTCCCAGAGCGCCCCCTGTTTGTCCCAGAGCGCCCCCTGTCTGTCCAGAGCGCCCCCTGTCTGTCCCAGAGCGCCCCCTGTGTGTCCCAGAGCGCCCCCTGTGTGTCCCAGAGCGCCCCCTGTCTGTCCAGAGCGCCCCCTGTGTGTCCAGAGCGCCCCCTGTGTGTCCCAGAGCGCCCCCTGTCTGTCCAGAGCGCCCCCTGTCTGTCCCAGAGCGCCCCCTGTCTGTCCAGAGCGCCCCCTGTCTGTCCAGAGCGCCCCCTGTCTGTCCAGAGCGCCCCCTGTGTGTCCCAGAGCGCCCCCTGTCTGTCCCAGTGCCTCCTTCTCTCAAGGAAAAACTACAAAAAACCCGAGAGAAAAACCTGGAGGAGAAGCACATGAAGGAGAGATCCTGCTCCCACGGACGGACCAGGCCTGAACCAGGTCTGAACCAGGTCTGAACCAGGACTGGACCAGGTCTGAACCAGGACTGGACCAGGCCTGAACCAGGACTGGACCAGGACTGAACCAGGACTGGACCAGGACGGACCGGCTGCAGATGGACCAGGACTGACACATCCACTTGGACTGAACCACTCAAGAGGAAGGAAGGTGGATCATCTAATGAGGGAGAGTTCCTCCAGGCACATGCAGAGCAGTTCATCTTGTGTAGAGAGAGTTCCTCTGGACAGATGGCTCCTCTAGACAGTCCATCCAGCACAGACAGGTCCTCCGGACAGACAGCGAACAGTTCATCTAGATTAGAGGAGAACTAGTTCCTCGAGGCAGAGGAGGATCAGTTCATCCAGATCAAGGAGAGTTCCTCCAGGCGGATAAGGACGGGTCATCACTGGAACAGCCACCGTGGTGTCTGGAACAGTCTCCACCCCCAAAGAGAAAAAACATGTGAACAGCAATGAACAGATACAGATGAACTACAATCTTAAATGTTGTTGATGAAAGTAGAAGCAGAGGACAGTGTGAGCTCCAGCACAGCAGGGGGCAGCGCAGCTAAAACCGACCATAAACTCTTTCAAACTTGTGTTTATCTTAGGAATGCACGTTTTTAATTAATTCTTTAAAGTCTTTGACAGGTTCGACGTCACTAAATGTAGTGAAGATGATCATATTTAAGATTTTACTGAACATTTTGTCCCAGTTTGACAGTTTTTATAAAGTTTATGATGTCACTTCCTGGTTGGACTCGAGCAGCAAATATGACATAGTTAGAGGTAATTCTACAACTGTTACCGTAGCAACCAGACTGTAAACAAGGGCCAACATCCACAGACATGACACAATAGTTACGATTCAACGGCGCGTCGCTTTTTGATGACATCACAGAGGGATTCCATTTTAGGACTCAGCTCTACTTCCTGTCATTTGAAACTTTTATTTTTCAAAATTTCTTCACAAACTGATTATTGATTTATTATTGTCTGAACTTTGATACTTTTTTTACGACACGGCTCTGCTTCTTGCACATTTTGTCTCTTAAATCCTTTATTATTGGTGTGTCGTGAAAAAATGTCAGATTCATAGATTTATTTGAATAATTTGGAGTGTCCAGAGGAACTTCTTTGTCAGAAAACAAACCAAAACTATCACCAAAGAAATATGAAAGTTTTCTGCCGCGGAATATTTTCAACCAAATAAAACGTTTTTTGAGAATTTTTGCTGATTCCACAGTTCAGTTCAACCAAACGAGAACTGTTCAGTGGAGGTTTGAGTCCAGACTTTGTTCCGGCTCGAGCTCTTTCTGTTTTGTGTTCGTCCTGAAACAGAGTCTTTAGTGAAACGGAGGTAAACGTCTGGGGTGCACGGTGACAGAGCGGCTAGAGCTTCTGCCTCTCAATAAGGAGATCGTGGGTTTGTATCCCGGACCACCACAACATCACACGATCTCTGTAGGCGGAGTCTGCATGTCCTCCCCGTGTTACCGTGGGTTCTCTCCGGGTTCTCTGGCTCCTCCCACCGTCCAAACAATGACTGTGTTCAGGTTAACTGACAACTCTAAATTGTCCCGAGTGAATGAATGTGAGAGTGAATGGTTGTCTGTCCTTGTCTGTGTCTCTCAATAGCCACGTTTATATGGGCACATGTAATCGGATTAAAAGCCTGACCGGAATAAAAATGATTCATGTAAACACGCCATTCGGAATACAGTGATCCCTGGTTTATCGCGGGAGTTGCGTTCCAAAAATAACACGTGAAAAGTGAAATCCGTGAAGTAGTCACAGCTTTATTTTGTATTATTTTACAATGCAATACTGAACTATGGAATGAAACCAAAAATCAAAACCTGTTTTAAAGCCCAAAATGTGTTTAAAACAATCATTTTAATATAGTAATACAAGGTTGTAAACATTGTCACTGGTGTATTTCACAGTCTGTGCCTCTTGGTCCTGACTCCGCCCCCTGTGCCTCTTGGTCCTGACTCCGCCCCCTGTAGCCTCTGTTTCTACTGAAGGCGCACGAGTCTTTCTTTAGTTGTTGGCGCTCTCTCTTTTTCTGAGCAAGAAGATTTTTATAAACGGATATGCCACCTTCGATTATATTTGAGAACTAGACAACAGTAAAGCCCCTGAGCCAATCAGGATTCAGAGCACAATGCACTGTAAAAATATCCGCACTGTAAAAAAAAATATCCGTGAAGCAGCGAAGCCGTGAAAGATGAAACGCGATATAGCGAGGGATCACTGTATTCTGACCCGATTACACTCATTCGGATCAAAATGTCATTCCGATTGAGCCGGGTGGGTTGTGCCGATTGTTATTCCGATCGATGCCATGTACACACTTCTTCAGATGTTTTGGCTGAAGGAATCCTCTCTGCACACGTCTGTTACGTCAGATAATGTGGAAGCGAGGGTAATGGTGAGCGTGAGGCACACAACACAGCTCCATATCAAGAGTATTATTAAACAGCACGAACGGGAGGCGGAGTCAACATGGCACGAGCCAAAACGTACGCAGCCATGTTTGTTCTTCTTCTACTGTTTCCGGTATGTTAGCCAATTCTGCGCATGTCAAAATAATTTATTCCGATCAAATGTAAAACAGATGTAAACGCGTGTCGTAATCAGATTATTTTTTCAGGGTCCATGTTCACAGTAAAATTCTAATCCCATTCATGATCAGATTAAAGACATTTTGCGCATGTAAACATGGCTAGTGTTTGCTGTGATGAGTGGCGCCTGTCCAGGCCCCGCCTAAGGCCCAAAGTCACTGGGACAGGCTCCAGTCACCCGCGACCCCAAACGGGAATAAGCGGGAGAAAATGAAATGAAAGTAAACGTCTGAGTTTGTTGGGCTCAGACTGGGATGAGTTCAAACCTCAGATCTGATCGTGTCTCTGGAGCTGCTCTGAGTTTAGAGTCTTGTTCTGGTTAAACTCCCACAGATGAGTCACGATCCTCCCACTCGCACTTTTACTCCCAAATATAAATACACTTCACTTTAACACTTTTAACACAGAACGCACCAGTAATAAACGGAGGAGACCGCAATATTCTGTGGATTTAAACATTGACAGAATCACACACTTTTTAAAAAACTCCATCGTGTGTCGCCCAGAACTTCAAAATGAACTGTTTTGGTGAAATAACTTTATTAAATATGGATTCAGACGTTTGTGATAATATTGTGAGTGTTGTCTTGAAGAAAACTGCAAAATGTGAGCAAAAATTGAAAACTGATTTTTACTCAAATAAAATAAAAACAAATAAAACAAAGACCTGGTTCAAAATAAATAAAGTTGTGAACTTTAAATAAGAGCGTAATGTGGTGTGTCTGCTCTTTTGTGATTGACTTGACATTTGTCGGAGAATTAAACCTTTAAATAAGTTTAAAGACCGTTTTAACTCTTTAAGTTTTTGGGTAAAAGCCCTGGAGCTGGTTCTGTTTGTGGTTTTTGTTCCTGAAAAACTTGTTTCAGAGAAAAATAACTGAAACGCCCCGAGCTTCAGCAGCAGCTGATCCTCACCAGACCTGGACCAGGACTAGACCTGGACCTGGACTAGACCTGGACCAGGACTAGACCTGGACCAGAGACCTGGACCAGAGACCTGGACCAGGACCAGGACCAGACCTGGACCAGACCAGGACCAGACCTGGACCAGACCAGGACCAGACCTGGATCTGGACCTGGACTAGACCTGGACCAGACCTGGACCAGACTTGGATCTGGACCTGGACCTGGACTAGACCTGGACCAGACCTGGATCTGGACCTGGACCTGGACTAGACCAGACCTGGACCTGGACCAGACCTGGACCTGGACTAGACCTGGACCGGACCTGGACCTGGACCTGGACCAGACCAGGACCAGACCAGACCTGGACCAGGACCAGACCTGGACCTGGACCTGGACCAGACCTGGACCAGGACCAGACCTGGACCAGACCAGGACCAGACCAGGACCAGACCAGGACCAGACCAGGACCAGACCTGGACCTGGACCAGACCTGGACCAGGACCAGACCTGGACCAGGGCCAGGACTCTGGTGAAACAGTTGTGCCTCGAGTTAATGATTTTAGTTTCAACAAAAACCAGAAAAAGAGGAAGAAAACACACGTCTGTTTGTGATGAACGTTTAAGAACCATTTCCTCAACAATTCATTTCCTTCCTGGTTTAGTCCTGGTTTAGTCCTGGTTTAGTCCTGGTTTAGTCCTGGTTTAGGCCTGGTTTAGTCCTGGTTTAGGCCTGGTTTAGGCCTGGTTTAGTCCTGGTTTAGGCCTGGTTTAGTCCTGGTTTAGTCCTGGTTTAGTCCTGGTTTAGTCCTGGTTTAGTCCAGTGCTGACGGGTTTCTGCTGAGTCAGACTTGTTGCTCCTTGGGTTTTGTTGTTTCTGGAGGTTTTTGTTGTAGTTTCTGGAGGTTTTTGTTGTAGTTTCTGGAGGGTTTTTGTTGTAGTTTCTGGAGGTTTTTGTTGTAGTTTCTGGAGGTTTTTGTTGTAGTTTCTGGAGGTTTTTGTTGTAGTTTCTGGAGGTTTTTGTTGTAGTTTCTGGAGGTTTTTGTTGTTGTTTCTGGAGGTTTTTGTTGTAGTTTCTGGAGGTTTTTGTTGTAGTTTCTGGAGGTTTTTGTTGTAGTTTCTGGAGGTTTTTGTTGTAGTTTCTGGAGGTTTTTGTTGTTGTTTCTGGAGGTTTTTGTTGTAGTTTCTGGAGGGTTTTTGTTGTAGTTTCTGGAGGTTTTTGTTGTAGTTTCTGGAGGTTTTTGTTGTAGTTTCTGGAGGTTTTTGTTGTAGTTTCTGGAGGTTTTGTTGTAGTTTCTGGAGGTTTTGTTGTAGTTTCTGGAGGTTTTTGTTGTAGTTTCTGGAGGTTTTGTTGTAGTTTCTGGAGGTTTTTGTTGTTGTTTCTGTAGGTTTTTGTTGTAGTTTCTGGAGGTTTTTGTTGTTGTTTCTGGAGGTTTTTGTTGTAGTTTCTGGAGGGTTTTTGTTGTAGTTTCTGGAGGTTTTGTTGTAGTTTCTGGAGGGTTTTGTTGTAGTTTCTGGAGGTTTTGTTGTAGTTTCTGGAGGGTTTTGTTGTAGTTTCTGGAGGTTTTGTTGTTGTTTCTGGAGGTTTTTGTTGTAGTTTCTGGAGGTTTTTGTTGTAGTTTCTGGAGGTTTTGTTGTAGTTTCTGGAGGTTTTGTTGTTGTTTCTGGAGGTTTTTGTTGTAGTTTCTGGAGGGTTTTGTTGTAGTTTCTGGAGGGTTTTGTTGTAGTTTCTGGAGGTTTTTTGTTGTAGTTTCTGGAGGTTTTTTGTTGTAGTTTCTGGAGGTTTTTGTTGTAGTTTCTGGAGGTTTTTGTTGTAGTTTCTGGAGGGTTTTGTTATAGTTCCTGGAGGTTTTTGTTGTAGTTTCTGGAGGTTTTTGTTGTAGTTTCTGGAGGTTTTTGTTGTAGTTTCTGGAGGGTTTTTGTTGTTGTTTCTGGAGGTTTTTGTTGTTGTTTCTGGAGGTTTTTGTTGTAGTTTCTGGAGGTTTTTGTTGTAGTTTCTGGAGGTTTTTGTTGTAGTTTCTGGAGGGTTTTGTTATAGTTCCTGGAGGTTTTTGTTGTAGTTTCTGGAGGTTTTTGTTATAGTTTCTGGAGGTTTTTGTTGTAGTTTCTGGAGGGTTTTTGTTGTAGTTTCTGGAGGGTTTTGTTGTAGTTCCTGGAGGTTTTTTGTTGTAGTTTCTGGAGGGTTTTGTTGTAGTTCCTGGAGGGTTTTGTTGTAGTTTCTGGAGGTTTTTTGTTGTAGTTTCTGGAGGTTTTTTGTTGTAGTTTCTGGAGGTTTTTGTTGTAGTTTCTGGAGGTTTTTGTTGTAGTTTCTGGAGGGTTTTGTTATAGTTCCTGGAGGTTTTTGTTGTAGTTTCTGGAGGTTTTTGTTGTAGTTTCTGGAGGTTTTTGTTGTAGTTTCTGGAGGGTTTTTGTTGTTGTTTCTGGAGGTTTTTGTTGTTGTTTCTGGAGGTTTTTGTTGTAGTTTCTGGAGGTTTTTGTTGTAGTTTCTGGAGGTTTTTGTTGTAGTTTCTGGAGGGTTTTGTTATAGTTCCTGGAGGTTTTTGTTGTAGTTTCTGGAGGTTTTGTTATAGTTTCTGGAGGTTTTTGTTGTAGTTTCTGGAGGGTTTTGTTGTAGTTTCTGGAGGGTTTTGTTGTAGTTCCTGGAGGTTTTTGTTGTAGTTTCTGGAGGGTTTGTTGTAGTTTCTGGAGGTTTTTGTTGTAGTTTCTGGAGGGTTTTGTTATAGTTCCTGGAGGTTTTTGTTGTAGTTTCTGGAGGTTTTTGTTGTAGTTTCTGGAGGTTTTTGTTGTAGTTTCTGGAGGGTTTTTGTTGTAGTTTCTGGAGGGTTTTGTTGTAGTTCCTGGAGGTTTTTGTTGTAGTTTCTGGAGGGTTTTGTTGTAGTTCCTGGAGGGTTTTGTTGTAGTTTCTGGAGGTTTTTGTTGTAGTTTCTGGAGGTTTTTGTTGTAGTTTCTGGAGGTTTTTGTTGTAGTTTCTGGAGGTTTTTGTTGTAGTTTCTGGAGGGTTTTGTTATAGTTCCTGGAGGTTTTTGTTGTAGTTTCTGGAGGTTTTTGTTGTAGTTTCTGGAGGTTTTTGTTGTAGTTTCTGGAGGTTTTTGTTGTTGTTTCTGGAGGTTTTTGTTGTTGTTTCTGGAGGTTTTTGTTGTAGTTTCTGGAGGTTTTTGTTGTAGTTTCTGGAGGTTTTTGTTGTAGTTTCTGGAGGGTTTTGTTATAGTTCCTGGTGGGTTTTGTTGTAGTTTCTGGAGGTTTTGTTATAGTTTCTGGAGGTTTTGTTGTAGTTTCTGGAGGGTTTTTGTTGTAGTTTCTGGAGGGTTTTGTTGTAGTTCCTGGAGGTTTTTTGTTGTAGTTTCTGGAGGGTTTTGTTGTAGTTTCTGGAGGTTTTTGTTGTAGTTTCTGGAGGGTTTTGTTATAGTTCCTGGAGGTTTTTGTTGTAGTTTCTGGAGGTTTTTGTTGTAGTTTCTGGAGGTTTTTGTTGTAGTTTCTGGAGGGTTTTTGTTGTAGTTTCTGGAGGGTTTTGTTGTAGTTCCTGGAGGTTTTTTGTTGTAGTTTCTGGAGGGTTTTGTTGTAGTTCCTGGAGGTCTTCTGTGACTTCAGGACGTCAAAGCCTCAGTTAATTCCGCGGCTCGTTTCTTCATAGATTAAACGTCTCTTTGGACGATTCACAGAAGTTTGACCTGTTTGACCCGAGAAAACCGTCTGCTGCACCGAAAGCACAGAAAAGCACAAAAAAACACACAGAAAAGCACAAAAAAACACACAGAAAAGCACAAAAAGCAGGTTTACAGAGTGGTTTGAGCTGCAGTGTCTGTGGTTTGAGTCTGAGTCGTGTATTTCATTCAGAAAAGAAGAAGTTAATGTTTACCACGACCTTTAACCCTAAAAATATAATTATAAACGGTTTGTTTCTTTCCCAAACGTCCTGCTTTGTCATTTATAACGGATTAATTAAAGTAACTCTGGTTTATGGATGTCAGGATTATTAATGATTAAAAAGTGAAGCTGTTAATATTAATTAGTTTTTATTCAGATTATAACGAGCTGAAGTACAAAGGATCATGGTCTAAACTGTTCCACATTTTAAGATTATTTTAAGAGAACTTTAATTTTGTCCCATGGAGCAAATAATATCATCTCCTCCTCGTTAATGTCTCGTTGTTATGTCTCCTGGTCGTCTCCTCCTCGTCTCCTCCTCCTCCTCTCCTCCTCCTCGTCTCCTCCTCGTCTCCTTCTCCTCCTCTCCTCCTCATCTCCTCCTCGTCTCCTTCTCCTCCTCTCCTCCTCCTCGTCTCCTCCTCCTCGTCTCCTCCTCCTCGTCTCCTCCTCCTGGTCGTCTCCTCCTCCGCGTCTCCTCCTCCTCGTCTCCTCCTCCTCCTCGTCTCCTCCTCCTCGTCTCCTCCTCGGTGTCCCCTCCTCCTCGTCTTCTCCTTGTCTCCTCCTCGTCTCCTCCTCCTCCTCGTCTCCTCCTCCTCGTCTCCTCCTCCTCGTCTCCTCCTCCTGGTCGTCTCCTCCTCCTCGTCTCCTCGTCTCCTCCTCCTCCTCGTCTCCTCGTCTCCTCCTCCTCCTCGTCTCCTCCTCCTTGTCTCCTCCTCCTCGGTGTCTCCTCCTCCTCGTCTCCTCCTCCTCCTCGTCTCCTCCTCCTCCTCGTCTCCTCCTCCTCCTCGTCTCCTCCTCCTCGTCTCCTCCTCGGTGTCCCCTCCTCCTCGTCTCCTCCTCCTCCTCGGCTCCTCCTCCTGGTCGTCTCCTCCTCCTCCTCGTCTCCTCCTCCTCCTCGTCTCCTCCTCCTCGGTGTCTCCTCCTCCTCGTCTCCTCCTCGGTGTCTCCTCCTCGGTGTCCCCTCCTCCTCGTCTCCTCCTCGTCTCCTCCTCCTCGTCTCCTCCTGGTTGTCTCCTCCTCCTCGTTTCCTCCTGGTTGTCTCCTCCTCCTCGTCTCCTCCTCGTCTCCTCCTCCTCGTCTCCTCCTCCTCGTCTCCTCCTGGTTGTCTCCTCCTCCTCGTCTCCTCCTGGTTGTCTCCTCCTCCTCGTCTCCTCCTGGTTGTCTCCTCCTCCTCGTCTCCTCCTCGTCTCCTCCTCCTCGTCTCCTCCTCCTCGTCTCCTCCTCCTCGTCTCCTCCTCCTCGTCTCCTCCTCCTTGTCTCCTCCTCCTTGTCTCCTCCTCCTCGTCTCCTCCTCGTCTCCTCCTCCTCGTCTCCTCCTCCTCCTCGTCTCCTCCTCCTCCTCATCTCCTCCTCCTCGTCTCCTCCTTGTCTCCTCGTTGTCTCCTCGTCTCCTCCTCCTCGTCTCCTCCTCGGTGTCTCCTCCTCGTCTCCTCCTCCTCGTTGTCTCCTCCTCGTCTCCTCGTTGTCTCCTCGTTGTCTCCTCCTCCTCGTTGTCTCCTCCTCCTCGTTGTCTCCTCCTCCTCGTCTCCTCCTCGTCTCCTCCTCGTCTCCTCCTCGTCTCCTCCTCCTCCTCGTCTCCTCCTCGTCTCCTCCTCCTCGTCTCCTTCTCCTCGTCTCCTCCTCCTCCTCTCCTCGTCTCCTCCTCCTGGTCGTCTCCTCCTCCTCGTCTCCTCCTCCTCGTCTCCTCCTCCTCGTCTCCTCCTCCTCGTCTCCTCCTCCTCGTCTCCTCCTCGGTGTCCCCTCCTCCTCGTCTTCTCCTTGTCTCCTCCTCGTCTCCTCCTCCTCGTCTCCTCCTCGTCTCCTCCTCCTCGGTGTCTCCTCCTCCTCGTCTCCTCCTCCTGGTCGTCTCCTCCTCCTCGTCTCCTCCTCCTCGTCTCCTCCTCCTCCTCGTCTCCTCCTCCTTGTCTCCTCCTCCTCGGTGTCTCCTTCTCCTCGTCTCCTCCTCCTCGTCTCCTCCTCCTCCTCGTCTCCTCCTCCTCGTCTCCTCCTCGGTGTCCCCTCCTTCTCGTCTCCTCCTCCTCGTCTCCTCCTCCTCCTCGTCTCCTCCTCCTCGGCCCCTCCTCCTGGTCGTCTCCTCCTCCTCGTCTCCTCCTCCTCGTCTCCTCCTCCTCGTCTCCTCGTCTCCTCCTCCTCGTCTCCTCCTCCTCGTCTCCTCCTCCTCGTCTCCTCCTCCTCGTCTCCTCCTCCTCGTCTCCTCCTCCTCGTCTCCTCCTCCTCGTCTCCTCCTCCTCGTCTCCTCCTCCTCGGCTCCTCCTCCTCGGCTCCTCCTCCTCGTCTCCTCCTCCTCGTCTCCTCCTCGTCTCCTCCTCCTCCTCGTCTCCTCCTCGTCCTCTCCTCTCCTCGTCTCCTCCTCCTCGTCCTCTCCTCCTCGTCCCCTCCTCCTCGTCTCCTCCTCCTCGTCTCCTCATCCTCGTCGGCTCATCCTCCTCCTCCTCGTCTCCTCCTCCTCGGCTCCTCCTCCTCGGCTCCTCCTCCTCGTCTCCTCCTCCTCGTCTCCTCCTCGTCTCCTCCTCGTCCCCTCCTCCTCGTCTCCTCCTCCTCGTCCTCTCCTCCTCCTCGTCTCCTCCTCCTCCTCTCCTTGTCTCCTCCTCCTCTCCTCGGCTCCTCCTCCTGGTCGTCTCCTCCTCCTCGTCTCCTCCTCCTCGTCTCCTCCTCCTCCTCGTCTCCTCCTCCTCCTCGTCTCCTCCTTCTCTGTCTCCTCCTCCTCGTCTCCTCCTCCTCGTCTCCTCCTCCTCCTCTCCTCGTCTCCTCCTCCTCGTCTCCTCCTCCTCGTCTCCTCCTCCTCCTCGTCCCCTCCTCCTCGTCCCCTCCTCCTCGTCCCCTCCTCCTCGTCCCCTCCTCCTCGTCTCCTCCTCCTCGGTGTCTCCTCCTCCTCGGTGTCTCCTCCTCCTCGTCTCCTCCTCCTCGTCTCCTCCTCGTCTCCTCCTCGTCTCCTCCTCGTCTCCTCCTCGTCCTCTCCTCTCCTCGTCTCCTCCTCCTCGTCCCCTCCTCCTCGTCTCCTCCTCCTCGTCTCCTCCTCCTCGTCTCCTCCTCCTCCTCGTCTCCTCCTCCTCGGTGTCTCCTCCTCCTCGGTGTCTCCTCCTCCTCGTCTCCTCCTCCTCGTCTCCTCCTCGTCTCCTCCTCGTCTCCTCCTCGTCCTCTCCTCCTCCTCGTCTCCTCCTCCTCCTCTCCTTGTCTCCTCCTCCTCTCCTCGTCTCCTCCTCCTGGTCGTCTCCTCCTCCGCGTCTCCTCCTCCTCGTCTCCTCCTGGTTTGTTCAGAGTTCAGGGCTGAGTCGGTCGTTTGGTGATTATGAAGCTGATGATGTAACTGAGGCCTGAGGATTTAGAGGGACAGATGGCACCAGGAAGAGGCTAACGGGGCTAACAGAGACTAACAGGAGCTAACAGAGGCTAACAGGAGCTAACAGAGGCTAACAGGAGCTAACAGGGGGCTGAGAGGGGCTAACAGAGGCTAACAGGGGGCTAACAGAGGCTAACAGAGGCTAACAGAGGCTAACAGAGGCTAACAGGAGCTAACAGGGGGGTAACAGAGGCTAACAGAGGCTAACAGGAGCTAACAGGAGCTAACAGAGGCTAACAGGAGCTAACAGAGGCTAACAGGAGCTAACAGAGGCTAACAGGAGCTAACAGGGGGCTGAGAGGGGCTAACAGGGGGCTAACAGGGGGCTAACAGGGGGCTAACAGAGGCTAACAGAGGCTAACAGGAGCTAACAGGGGGGTAACAGGGGCTAACAGGGGCTAACAGAGGCCAACAGAGGCTAACAGGAGCTAACAGAGGCTAACAGGGGGCTAACAGGAGCTAACAGGAGCTAACAGAGGCTAACAGGGGGCTAACAGGAGCTAACAGGGGGCTAACAGGAGCTAACAGGGGGCTAACAGGGGCTAACAGAGGGCTAATAGGAGCTAACAGGGGGCTAACAGAGGCTAACAGGGGGCTAACAGGGGCTAACAGAGGCTAACAGGAGCTAACAGAGGCTAACAGGGGGCTAACAGGAGCTAACAGGGGGCTAACAGGAGCTAACAGGGGGCTAACAGGAGCTAACAGGGGGCTAACAGAGGCTAACAGAGGCTAACAGAGGCTAACGGAGGCTGACGGAGGCTGACGGGGGCTAAAATACAAAGTGAACATGAATCGTCATAAAATCGAAATCATGATCTGGACCCAAGGAAATCGTGATAATAAATTTTTTGCTGTATCGCCCAGACCTACGTCAGCGGCCCCTGTAGGGGCCCCTGTAGCCCCTGTAGCAGGCCCCCATAGGGGGCCCATGTAGTGGGACAAAACAGGACAATAAACCCTGGATAAACCAAAATAAAGCCAGGACTAAACCAGGTCCAGGTCCAGGTCTGGTCCAGGGGGAGGAGTGGAGGGTGTGGCTCCTGGTGATGTTTGACTTTAATAATGACACATTCATGTTTGTACAAAGCTGTGTCTGTGTCATTTACGCTGCTTTTTGTTATTTATTTATCCATTATTATTCTATTTTTATTCTATATTTATTCTTGTTCAGTCGACGTTGAGTTTGTTCTTTCTCTCTTGTTTGGATCCAGAGTCAAAAGCATCTGATCATTTCATTGTGATTTTGAGTTTAATCCAGTTTGGTGACACTTCTGGATCTCGTCTCCTCTCGTTCCTTTCATTTGTTTGTGTTTTTTTTCTTTTCTTGTTTTATTCTCATTATTTATTCGACTCAAATGTATTTTAATTTAAAAAACATTCTTAGACTTCACGATTACTTTTATTTAGTTTTAGTCACAAATATATTTTAGTCCCTGACAGTCAGTGTTTGCTCCAGATTCTATGCCGGGTTTGTCCTTTTAAATTTACAAATAAAACACAGATTCTGACGTCGTGTGGACATTTGGGCCCCTGCAGCGCCTCTGGGGCCCCCACCGTCCCACACGTCAGCCTCAGACTGAACGCCCACAAACGGACCACTGTTTGGGAAACGATCCATTTATTTCAATGTACAACAGCTGCTCTCTCACTGTTCAAGAGTTTGAGAGTTTTATTTTGAGAGAATAAAGTGTCCGACGGCACAAACGTGTAAAGTAAACAAGAATGCTAATGTTAGCTGCGGGCTAACGTTAGCTGCGGGCTAATGTCTGCGATGCTAGCGCTGCCGGCTGTGTTTTCAACTGTTAGTTTCAACTTCAGGTTCAGACTCCGCTGTGACTCCACCGAAGAAACTGGGATTAAAATAGAAATAAAATAGAAATAAAATAGACATAATTCACCAGGAAACGAATTAGAAAAAGAGAAAAAGAGGAGTTTCCATTGAATCGACAGCGTTTCCCCCACGTCAGACCTCACAGAATCACCAGAGAAACACCAGAGAACCTCACAGAACACCAGAGAATCACCATAGACTCTCTAGACTCCCATAGACTCTCAGAATCCCAGACCCTGGCGCCTGACGGTCCTGACGGTCCTGTCGTCTCGTTGCAGGTACAAGCCCTTCTTCCCGTTCCAGGTCGTGTCTCCGCTCGGCTCCTGTGACCTGGAGCTGTCGGTGTCTGAGGCTCGACTGGTGGAAGGACGACTGAGAGTGTCACTCATCGAGTGCAGCAGGTGAGACCGCTGTAGACCGGGTTTAGTCCTGGTTTAGTCCTGCTGTAGACCTGGATTAGACCTGGTTTAGACCTGGTTTAGTCCTGGATTAGACCTGGTTTAGACCTGGTTTAGGCCTGGTTCAGTCCTGGTTTAGACCTGGTTTAGTCCTGGATTAGACCTGGTTTAGACCTGGTTTAGTCCCGGTTTAGACCTGGTTTAGTCCCGGTTTAGACCTGGTTTAGACCTGGTTTAGTCCTGGATTAGTCCTGGTTTAGACCGGGTTTAGACCTGGTTTAGACCTGGTTTAGACCTGGTTTAGTCCTGGATTAGACCTGGTTTAGACCTGGTTTAGACCCGGTTTAGTCCTGGATTAGTCCTGGTTTAGACCGGGTTTAGACCTGGTTTAGACCTGGTTTAGTCCTGGTTTAGACCTGGTTTAGTCCCGGTTTAGTCCTGGTTTAGACCGGGTTTAGACCTGGTTTAGACCTGGTTTAGACCTGGTTTAGTCCTGGTTTAGACCTGGTTTAGACCTGGTTTAGTCCCGGTTTAGACCTGGTTTAGTCCTGGATTAGTCCTGGTTTAGACCGGGTTTAGACCTGGTTTAGACCTGGTTTAGTCCTGGTTTAGACCTGGTTTAGTCCTGGATTAGTCCTGGTTTAGACCGGGTTTAGACCTGGTTTAGACCTGGTTTAGTCCTGGTTTAGACCTGGTTTAGACCTGGTTTAGACCTGGTTTTGTTTAGTTGTTTTTTTAAATCACTTTTAGTCACGTTTTTGTCACTTTTAGTTGTGTTTTTCTTACTTTTAGTTGTGTTTTTGCTTTTAGTCGTGTCAGGTTTAGTTGTAAAATGTTATGGTTAAATATTTTACTGAAGGAGGAAAAGTATGAGCTCTGAAAACCACAGAGAGATTTTATTAAAGGTTCTCAGTTCCACATGAGGCTGATTAATATTGACAAAAATGAAAGCTTGAGATTGTTTTTAGAGTTTCCTGATAATAATACTGATGTCAATCCAACAGAAAACATATTATTGAGGTTTAATTCTCAGACAAAGGTCAAATTAATCTCAAAAATGCATAAATATCACCGTATACTCTGATTTAAACGTTTACGAACCTTTTTAATCAGCTCTTTTAGTAGATTTTTTTTCACTTAACGATAAACTTGATATTTAAATTTCGCAGATCTTCAAAACAACATTCATAATATAATCTAAAATTGGAGAATTGCTCGGCTTTAGTGCTTCGGCCGCTGTTGGTCTCCTGCGGTGACACTAGAGGGAGACATTTCACACTTTCAGAGTCGGAGCTGATTATGATTTAATGTTTTTCAGTTTTAATGATGAGATTCTGTTCAAAGTTTAAACACAAACAGGAGAAAAGACAAAAGACTGAAACATGAACCGACAAACTCATAAAGAATCATGTGTTTCACAATGTTTTTGATGCTTTTACTTGCGTTTTTGTCACTGTTAGTCCAGTTTTTGAAGCGTTTAGTCACTTTTTTGTCGCTTTTAGTTGCATTTTTGCATTTTTACTCGTGTTTTTGTTACTGTTAGTCACGCCTTTGTCACTTTTAGTTGTATTTTTGTCACTTTTAGTTGTATTTTTGTCACTTTTAGTTGTGTTTTTGTCACTTTTACTTGTATTTGTTGCTTTTAGTTGTGTTTTTGTCACTTTTAGTTGTATTTTTGTCACTTTTAGTTGTATTTTTGTCACTTTTAGTTGTATTTTTGTCACTTTTACTTGTAGTTTTTGTCACTTTTACTTGTATTTTTGTCACTTTTAGTTGTATTTTTGTCACTTTTAGTTGTATTTTTGTCTCTTTTACTTGTATTTTTGTCACTTTTAGTTGTGTTTTTTTTTCCACTTTAGTCGTGAACCTAAAAAATGCCAAACAGTGATAAAACTTGTGAAGTATTTTAGCTAAATTTGAAATAAATGCGTCTAAATAATGCATTTTAGTGAAATGAGAGGTACGGCTTGTATTAGACACTTTAATTTTCCAGTTCATTTTCATTTATTGTGTATTTTTGTGTCTAAATGTGCTTTAAAACACCAGGAAACATTGGAGTCCAGTTCAAATGTGCAAAAGTACAAACCCTTCTCTCAAATATCATTAAATAAAAGTGTCCTCTGTTAAATGAACTGAAGTCTAATTTTACTTCTGTTTAAATGTTCTCAGTGACATCAGCTTTTTATTTTCTCTTAAATCAGATCAGAAAAACCTCCCACGTGGTTGTGATGCTCCTCGTGTCCAGCAGGAGGCAGCAGTGTCTTAATGTTGTACCAAAGAGCGTTTGAATCCACACATTTGATTTAAAGTTTACGACGTCAGAACAAACTCCAAGACACATTTGAATAATTATGTGATAAAAAATAAACAGATCCATAATCAATAATAAATGAATATCTTCTTAAATAAAACACAGAATGCTCATCTAAATCGCAATCAGCAAATCACAGACTGCAATGTTCTGTTTCATTCAGAAAATAAAACCCTGCCGTTTAGATTTATTAAAATGTTCTGAAATAAGTGACAAAAAGCATAAAAAATGTGACTAAAAGCGACAAAAAGAGACAAAAATTAGAAAAACTCAGTGACAAAAATGTGACTAAAAGCGACAAATATGTGATGTTAGTTAGATCTGACATAAATAATCCATGATAAGACTTTATTTTTTGTTTTTTTAATTATCACACAACAACAAAATCAAATCCGCAGACAATGGTCCCACACAAGATCTCAAGACAGAATCCCCATCCACCAGACGACAGAAAGAGAACCAAAAGCAAAAAAATAAAAATTAAATAATAATAAATAAATAAAAACAACATTAAGACAAATTACAATAACAATTAATAACAAATAATTACAAAAAGCAGCACCAGTCTTCTCCTCCCACATATGGCCTGGCTTTAGTACTAAATCATACTTAGCAGTAAATAAATATTGTGACCTATTTATTAATTAATTATATTAATTATATTATATATTTAACATATAGTTCGTTCATCCTTTTATTCTTTATTTGTTTATTTTTAATGATTATTACTTTTCTTTTAATTACTTCTATTTTTTATGTATTTTCTATATAATCTTTTTCTCAGGAAATATAATATATTTTTTAAATATAGTATAAATCTAGATTTGTTTAGTTCCAATCATATACCTTTTCCTGAAATGGTCTTCTGTTTCCGTCCTAGAGCGTGAATTACAAGAATAATTTATTTAAATCCAAAGTGCACTCATGTTCTTCTACGTCCAAAATTAAATCTGTACAGAATTATTCTCGCCCTAAACCAGGGGCGTCCAAACTTTTTCCATCGAGGGCCACATATTGAAATATAGACCAAGCGGAGGGCCACAAATCAACCGTGAAACGTTAAAAAAAGCTGCATTTATCTGATGTTTTAAGCTCCACCACATCTACATTCAGTCTCAGTGCCTTAATATCAGGTCTGTGCTGCACCAAAATGTTATTTAGGTTAGAATTGTAGAAAATCTGAAATGTGCTGTAAATAGTACTTATCAGGACAATGTGGGCCAGTTCACCAGGAAGACTAAGGGCCAAGAAAAATTGGTCTGAGGGCCACATTTGGCCCCCGGGCCTGAGTTTGGACATGCCTGGTTTAAATGTTTGAAAACTTCCATCTTTTTTATGTTTTTTAACTTCACTCTCTGTTTCAACCAAATATCCTTCCAGAGTTAAATATCTATAAATATATTTTTAAAATAAATAATATTTAGTAAGAATCTATTTTTGGCTCGGAAAACAAACCGTTTCCCTGGAGCAATAATTAAATGACACAAGTCACTGCTGCTTATAAAGTCTCCCTTAAAGCAGAGACAAAGTTTAACTTAAGGACCAGACCGACCTCTGAACACATTTTATCCATTTCCACCAAAACAAAGACACAATATTAAACCAAAACAATCCCTCGTGATAATAATCCATGATAAGACTTTATTTTGTCGACTGAAGGTTTAAACGTGTGTCTGTGAATGGTCTCTGTGTTTTCAATGGTGCGCCGCCTTTTGATGACATCACAGAGGGATCAGCTCTGCTTCTGTCGTTTACATTTTTACTTTTCAAACTTTCTTCACAAACTGTCACTTCACAAACGTAAATATAACAAATAACGGCCTCAGTGCGACTCAAACCCGGTCACTGTTGGTTTTGTGGTTTACGTTTCTGTTGATTTAGTTTCATTGTTTTTGGGGCTGAGTTTGTTCATGAAACTGACGCTCCTGCTGTGAGCACAGAGCTTAACCACAGCCTGGACTCTCTGTGCTTTACAGGCTGTTCTCACACGTGTAAATGTCCTTACAGACTGTTCTCACATATTTAAATGTCCTTATAGGCTGTTCTCACACGTGTAAATGTCTTACAGGCTGTTCTCACATATTTAAATGTCCTTACAGGCTGTTCTCACGTATTTAAATGTCTTACAGGCTGTTCTCACATATTTAAATGTCCTTACAGGCTGTTCTCACATATTTAAATGTCCTTACAGGCTGTTCTCACATATTTAAATGTCCTTACAGGCTGTTCTCACATATTTAAATGTCCTTACAGGCTGTTCTCACATATTTAAATGTCCTTACAGACTGTTCTTACATATTTAAATGTCCTTACAGGCTGTTCTCACATATTTAAATGTCCTTACAGGCTGTTCTCACATATTTAAATGTCCTTACAGACTGTTCTCACATATTTAAATGTCCTTACAGGCTGTTCTCACATATTTAAATGTCCTTACAGGCTGTTCTCACATATTTAAATGTCCTTACAGGCTGTTCTCACATATTTAAATGTCCTTACAGACTGTTCTCACATATTTAAATGTCCTTACAGACTGTTCTCACATATTTAAATGTCCTTACAGACTGTTCTCACATATTTAAATGTCCTTACAGGCTGTTCTCACATATTTAAATGTCCTTACAGGCTGTTCTCACATATTTAAATGTCCTTACAGAATGTTCTTACATATTTAAATGTCTTACATGTATTTAAACCTCTACCTGTGTTTTACAGGCTGTTTTAAACCGCTGTGTGTCTCACGTATAAATGTCTTACAGAATGTTCTTACATATTTAAATGTCTTACAGACTGTTCTCTCACGTGTACATGTCTTACAGACTGTTTTCTCACGTGTACATGTCTTACAGACTGTTCTCACACGTGTACATGTCTTACAGACTGTTCTCACACGTGTACATATCTTACAGACTGTTCTCACACGTGTACATATCTTACAGACTGTTCTCACACGTGTACATATCTTACAGACTGTTCTCACACGTGTACATATCTTACAGACTGTTCTCACACGTGTACATATCTTACAGACTGTTCTCACACGTGTACATATCTTACAGACTGTTCTCACACGTGTACATGTCTTACAGACTGTTCTCTCACGTGTAAATGTCTTACAGACTGTTCTCTCACGTGTACATGTCTTACAGACTGTTCTCTCACGTGTAAATGTCTTACAGGCTGTTCTCTCACGTGTTTAAATGTCTTACAGGCTGTTCATCCTGGGTTCGTACGAGCGGGAGACGTACGTTCACTGTACGGTGGAGCTGAGCGCTCACCAGTGGAAGGAGAAGACTCGCTCGTCCATCAAACAGGTCAGAAACAGTCCCACAGCTCAGAAACAGTCGCACGGCCCAGAAACAGTCCCACAGCTCAGAAACAGTCGCACGGCCCAGAAACAGTCGCGCGGCTCAGAAACAGTCGCGCGGCCCAGAAACAGTCGCACGGCCCAGAAACAGTCGCACGGCCCAGAAACAGTCGCACGGCTCAGAAACAGTCGCACGGCTCAGAAACAGTCGCACGGCCCAGAAACAGTCGCACGGCCCAGAAACAGTCGCACGGCCCAGAAACAGTCGCACGGCCCAGAAACAGTCCCACGGCCCAGAAACAGTCGCACGTCCCAGAAACAGTCGCACGGCTCAGAAACAGTCGCACGGCCCAGAAACAGTCCCACGGCCCAGAAACAGTCCCACGGCCCAGAAACAGTCGCACGGCTCAGAGAAACAGTCGCACGGCTCAGAAACAGTCGCACGGCCCAGAAACAGTCGCACGGCTCAGAAACAGTCGCGCGGCTCAGAAACAGTCGCTCGGCTCAGAAACAGTCGCCTGACCCAGAAACAGTCGCCACGGCCCAGAAACAGTCGCACGGCCCAGAAACAGTCGCACGGCCCAGAAACAGTCGCACGGCCCAGAAACAGTCGCACGGCCCAGAAACAGTCGCACGGCCCAGAAACAGTCGCACGGCCCAGAAACAGTCGCACGGCCCAGAAACAGTCGCACGGCCCAGAAACAGTCGCACGCCTGACGGTTCTCACTGAAGGTCGAAGGTCACGACAAACGTTTGAGACTGAACTCCTGCCGTTAAAGGGCCTATGACAGGTTTAAAGGGCCTATGACAGGTTTAAAGGGCCTATGACAGGTTTAAAGGGCCTATGACAGGTTTAAAGGGCCTATGACAGGTTTAAAGGGCCTATGACAGGTTTAAAGGGCCTATGACAGGTTGAAATACACATTTAACTAAAATGCAGATAAAAGATAAATATATTCAAATTTCTACTCAAATCTTTACAAATGTAACTCCAGTTTAGCTGTTTTTTAGGTTTTAAATTGTACTTCCTGGTTGTAAAGTATGACATCACACTAGGAAATCACCATAGCAACCACACTGTACACTGGGCCAAAACTCATCTAATGTCACAGATTTTGTTTATTTGACAAAGACAAACACATGTGAACACCTTTATTTTGTTGAATTAATGTTTAAAGGGTCAAAAAAGTAGTTTGTTTTGTGTAAATTATGCATTTCCTTTGTCTCCACAGTGTGATGTCATCAGTTTGTTTACTTCCTGTAATTGTCGACAGATTTTTCAACTTTTCTCCACAAACAGCGACCCGATTGGTGCAAAACTATAATTTGTATTTACACAAAGTATTAATGCACTGAATAAAGTCAAAATTAGACAATCCTAAAAACCCGTCATAGGCCCTTTAAGTCCGCTCTGTGCACACGTCTGTCCCGTGTGGGCGGTTTTATTTCTGCTGAACAGGTTTCATTTGTCGTTTGCTGTTCTGGTCTGTGATTGGTCCATTCTCCGACCAATCACAAGGGTCTGATGGATCGTCGTGTGTTTGAACTCACGGATAATGTCTCTGCACGATTCAAATGAGCCGCTTCTTATGTTCAGGTTCATAACGATCACGAGGTTTATCTGAAGTTGGACACGTCGCCCCCTGATCCTGAGTCTGACACAAACGTCTGAATCTATATTTAATAAAGTTATTTCACCAAAACAGTTCATTTTTGAAGTTCTGGGCGACACACGATGGTGTTTTTAAAGTGTTTTTTCCGTTTGTTTAAATAGTGTTTGTTTCTTTGCTGTTGATTCTGTCGATGTTTAAATCCACAGAACGTTGCGGTCTCCTCCGTTTATGATCGGTGCGTTCTGTGATCGTGAGAAAGAGTTTGTTCTGGTGTTTGGCCCAAATATAACAAGAAAAAACAGCTTCAGCTTCAGTTTTCATGTCTTTAAACGTCTTACTGAGGTTTGATTATGTGACTAATGTGAAATGTCTCTAAAATGAATCACAAAAAGTGCAGAAACATCACTTTGAACTTTTATTTGAAGGTTTACAAGAAGTTTTTTCATTTTTATATTTAATCTGCTCTTTTTATTGCATTTTGTTTTAAAAATAATGAAGCATTTCTTTAGACTAACATTAAAGAGATAAATAAATAAGGTTAACTCTTTTAATCTGGTTTTAGTCCTGGTTTGGTCCTGGTTTAGTCCTGGTTTAGTCCTGGTTTAGTCCTGGTTTAGTCCTGGTTTAGTCCTGGTTTGGTCCTGGTTTAGTCCTGGTTTAGTCCTGGTTTGGTCCTGGTTTAGTTCCAATCCCTGCTTTAAACCTGGTCCAGTCCCAATTCCAGGTCCAGGTCTAGTCCCAGGTCCAGTCTCAGTCCCAGGTCCAGCCTCAGTCTCAGGTCCAGGTCCGGTCTCAGTCCCAGGTCCGGTCTCAGGTCCAGGTCCGGTCTCAGGTCCAGGTCCAGTCCCAGGTCCAGTCCCAGGTCCAGTCCCAGTCCCAGTCTCAGTCCCAGGTCCGGTCCAGGTCCAGGTCCAGTCTCAGGTCCAGGGTCCAGTCCCAGGGTCCAGTCTCAGTCCCAGTCTCAGTCCCAGGTCCAGTCTCAGTCCCAGGTCCAGCCCCAGTCTCAGTCCCAGGTCCGGTCTCAGTCCCAGGTCCAGTCTCAGGTCCAGTCCCAGGTCCGGTCTCCGGTCCAGGTCCGGTCCAGGTCCAGGTCCGGTCTAAATGCCACTCATAACGCCGGTGTTTGTGTTTTCCCATAATCCTCTCTGACATTTGCCTGTGAAGCTCGTTAGCTCGACCCGACGCCGCCACCGCAATTAAGGCGAGTGTAGCCGGGGGGCGCCGCCGAGCCGCAAATGTCACCAGGAAACCACGATTGATGGAACAATAACCGCCGCGCGTGGCTAATGACGCCGACATCGAGTTAGCGCCGCGCTCTCCACACGTGTCGGCCAAAACACCGGCCGCACGGCAACCACACGGCGACCGCACGGCAACCACACGGCAACCGCACACGCCATCGACACGGCAACCGTCACACCAGACCCGCCGTAATCTGATCAGCCCAAATATAATCGGATTTAATCTGATGTGATCAAATATGAGAGTTTATAATGAGGGATTGATAAGGTCTGGACTAGGTCTGGACCGGGTCTGGACCAGGTCTGGACCAGGTCTGGACCAGGTCTGGACCAGGTCTGAACCGGGTCTGAACTGGGACTGAACCAGGACTAGACCAGGACTAGACCAGGACTGGACCAGGACTGGACCAGGACTGAACCAGGTCTGGACCAGGACTGAACCAGGACTGGACTGGACCAGGACTGAACCAGGACTGGACCAGGACTGAACCAGGTCTGGACCAGGTCTGGACCAGGACTGAACCAGGACTGAACCAGGACTGAACCAGGACTGAACCGGGACTGGACCAGGTCTGAACCAGGACTGAACCAGGTCTGGACCAGGTCTGGACCAGGTCTGAACCGGGTCTGGACCAGGACTGAACCAGGACTGAACCAGGACTGGACCAGGACTGAACCAGGACTGAACCAGGACTAAACCAGGACTAAACCAGGTCTAAACCAAGACTGAACCAGGACTAAACCAGGACTAAACCAGGACTAAACCAGGGCTAAACCAGGACTGAACCAGGTCTGGACCTGGACTGAACCAGGACTGAACCAGGACTGAACCAGGTCTGGACCTGGACTGGACCAGGACTAAACACAGACAAGTGTGAAAGTGTGAGTTCTTTTTAAGGTTAAGGTGCACTTTATTGTCTCTGGGTCAAATGTGACCTTTGACCCTGTGACCCCTCGGGGTCAAAGAGTAGAATAAGTCGTTCCTTTTACTCTTAAAGTGTTTGATTCTGCTGTTTATTCGTCGCAGCTGCTTTTGTTTGTTGGATTGATCCTGTTTCAAAGTTTTTGTTAAAATGGCTTCATTATTTTTAGTTTTAGTTTGTCCTGATATTTTTTGTTGCAATAATTCACTTTTTAAAATGTGTTCTGGTTTGGTTTCATCCCAGAACGATGGGTTTGTCTGAAAATAGGACAAAAAGGAATAAATGAAGAATGAATCAAAATAAATAAATTAAAAGTGTCACCTGTAGGGGGCGGGCCTGGCCTGTAGGGGGCGGGCCTGGCCTGTAGGGGGCGGGCCTGGCCTGCAGGGGGCGGGCCTGGCCTGTAGGGGGCGGGCCTGGCCTGTAGGGGGCGGGCCTGGCCTGTAGGGGGCGGGCCTGGCCTGCAGGGGGCGGGCCTGGCCTGTAGGGGGCGGTGTGGGCCTGTTCTCCTCAGACACAGAGGCAGGTGTTTCTTTTGTGTTCACTGTTTGTTTGGAAAAAACAAAAGAGCAACACGACCTGGTTTAGACCTGGTTTAGACCTGGTTTAGACCTGGTTTAGTCCTGGTTTAGTCCTGGTTCAGTCCTGGTTCAGTCCTGGTTTAGTCCTGGTTCAGTCCCGGTTCAGTCCTGGTTTAGTCCTGGTTCAGTCCTGGTTCAGTCCTGGTTTAGTCCTGGTTTAGTCCTGGTTTAGTCCTGGTTCAGTCCTGGTTCAGTCCTGGTTCAGTCCTGGTTCAGTCCTGGTTCAGTCCTGGTCTCCAGTCCCTGAAGTCCGGTTTCAGTCCAGGTTTCAGTCCTGGTTCAGTCCTGGTTTAGTCCTGGTTTAGTCCTGGTTCAGTCCTGGTTTAGTCCTGGTTTAGTCCTGGTTCAGTCCTGGTTTAGTCCTGGTTCAGTCCTGGTTTAGTCCCGGTTCAGTCCCGGTTTAGTCCCGGTTCAGTCCCGGTTTAGTCCCGGTTTAGTACTGGTTTAGTCCTGGTTCAGTCCTGGTTTAGTCCTGGTTTAGTCCCGGTTTAGTCCCGGTTCAGTCCCGGTTCAGTCCCGGTTTAGTCCCGGTTTAGTCCCGGTTCAGTCCTGGTTTAGTCTTGGTTTAGTCCTGGTTCAGACCTGGTTTAGTCCTGGTTTAGTCCTGGTTTAGTCCCGGTTCATTCCCGGTTTAGTCCCGGTTTAGTCCCAGTTCAGTCCTGGTTCAGTCCTGGTTCAGTCCTGGTTCAGTCCTGGTTTAGTCCTGGTCCAGTCCTTGTTCAGTCCTGGTTTAGTCCTGGTTCAGACCTGGTTTAGTCCCGGTTCAGTCCTGGTTCAGTCCTGGTTCAGTCCTGGTTCAGTCCTGGTTCAGTCCTGGTTTAGTCCTGGTTCAGTCCTGGTTCAGTCCTGGTTTAGTCCTGGTTCAGACCTGGTTTAGTCCTGGTTCAGTCCTGGTTCAGTCCTGGTTTAGTCCTGGTTCAGTCCTGGTTTAGTCCTGGTCCAGTCCTGGTTCAGTCCTGGTTTAGTCCTGGTTCAGTCCTGGTTCAGTCCTGGTTCAGTCCTGGTTCAGTCCTGGTTCAGTCCTGGTTTAGTCCTGGTTTAGTCCTGGTTCAGTCCTGGTTTAGTCCTGGTTCAGTCCTGGTTTAGTCCTGGTTCAGTCCTGGTTTAGTCCCGGTTCAGTCCCGGTTTAGTCCCGGTTCAGTCCCGGTTTAGTCCCGGTTTAGTACTGGTTTAGTCCTGGTTCAGTCCTGGTTTAGTCCTGGTTTAGTCCCGGTTTAGTCCCGGTTCAGTCCCGGTTCAGTCCCGGTTTAGTCCCGGTTTAGTCCCGGTTCAGTCCTGGTTTAGTCTTGGTTTAGTCCTGGTTCAGACCTGGTTTAGTCCTGGTTTAGTCCTGGTTTAGTCCCGGTTCATTCCCGGTTTAGTCCCGGTTTAGTCCCAGTTCAGTCCTGGTTCAGTCCTGGTTCAGTCCTGGTTCAGTCCTGGTTTAGTCCTGGTTCAGTCCTGGTTCAGTCCTGGTTTAGTCCTGGTTCAGTCCTGGTTTAGTCCTGGTTCAGTCCTGGTTCAGTCCTGGTTCAGTCCTGGTTCAGTCCTGGTTCAGTCCTGGTTTAGTCCTGGTTCAGTCCTGGTTCAGTCCTGGTTTAGTCCTGGTTCAGTCCTGGTTTAGTCCTGGTTCAGTCCTGGTTCAGTCCTGGTTCAGTCCTGGTTCAGTCCTGGTTTAGTCCTGGTTCAGTCCTGGTTCAGTCCTGGTTTAGTCCTGGTTTAGTCCTGGTTTAGTCCTGGTTCAGTCCCGGTTTAGAGCCAGAACACTCTGATTGGTCAGACAGAAAACAGACCCAAGACACAAAAAGCAGAAACAGAAGAATCTTTTCCCTCAGACTCTGATCCTCAGATAAACGTGTTTATCTGACGCTAACGATATGTTTAGCCTTTAGCCGTTAGCATCAGCTGTTTCCTGTTTATGGTAATCAACATGATCCAAGACAGGGCCAGAGACAGGACCAGGACCAGAGACAGGACCAGAGACAGGGACAGGACCAGGAGCAGAGACAGGACCAGAGACAGGGACAGGACCAGAGACAGGACCAGAGACAGGGACAGGACCAGGACCAGAGACAGGACCAGGGACAGGACCAGGACCAGAGACAGGACCAGGGACAGGACCAGGACCAGAGACAGGACCAGGACCAGGGACAGGACCAGGACCAGAGACAGGACCAGGACCAGGGACAGTCCGATGTAAAGACCCAGAGTTCTGGCTCCGCCCCTCGTCTGTTTTAGAGGAAACTACATTATAAAACTGTTCAGTTTAGTCCTGGTTTAGATCTGTTTCTCTCTCCCCCCCTCCCTCTCTCTCTCTCTTCCCCCCCCTCTCCTCTCTCTCCTCCTCTCTCTCCTCCCCTCCTCTCTCCCCTCTCTCTCTCTCCCTCTCTCTTCCTCTCTCTCTCCCCCCTCTCCCTCTCTCTCTCCCCCTCTCTCCTCCCTCTCTCTCCCCCCTCCTCCCTCTCTCTCCTTCCCTCTCTCTCTCCTCCCTCTCTCCTCTCTCTCTCTCTCTCCCCCCTCCCTCTCTCTCTCTCTCTCTCCCCCCTCCCTCTCTCCCTCTCTCTCTCTCTCCCCCTCTCTCTCCTCCCCCCTCCCTCTCTCCCTCTCTCCCTCTCTCTCTCCCCCCTCTCTCTCCTCTCTCTCCCTCTCTCCCTCTCTCTCTCCCCTCTCTCTCCCTCTCTCTCTCCCTCTCTCCCCTCTCTCTCCTCCCTCTCTCTCCCCTCTCTCCCCTCCCCTCTCTCTCCCCCTCCTCCCTCTCTCTCCTCTCTCCCTCCCTCTCTCTCCTCCCTCTCTCTCTCTCCTCTCTCCCTCCTCCCTCTCTCCCTCTCTCTCCTCTCTCTCTCCCCCTCCTCCCCCCTCTCTCCCTCTCTCTCCCCCTCTCTCTCTCTCTCCCCCCTCTCTCTCTCTCTCTCTCTCTCCCCTCTCTCTCTCCCCTCCTCTCTCTCCCCCTCTCTCTCTCCCTCTCTCCCCCTCTCTCTCCCTCCCAGTATCTCTCCGCTCTCTGGCCCCTTGTCCCCAGGGTCTCTGTATCACATTAAAGTGTCCTCTTCAGGCTCCCGTCCTCAGACAAACAGCACAAATGTCACACAGATACGGCTCTCCACGCCTTTTACACATCTGCAGGTCTGGACTGGACCGGGTCTGGACCGGGTCTGGACCGGGACTGAACCAGGGACTGGACCAGGGTCTGAACCAGGTCTGAACCAAGTCTGAACTATCAACTGGTGCAACTGGTAAAAAAAAGAAAAGGAATAATAATAATATAATTCTTTGTTTATTATTTCATTGTGTTCTTTTTTGTGCTAAAGCTAAAGAGTAAACGGGAAACTACTTCCTGTTTGTCCTCAGCTTCTTCTGAGTTTTTAAAAACCTGACTAAAAGCAACAAAAACACAACCAAAGGCGAGTAAAAGTGACAAAGATGTAACCAGAACTAAAAAGTGTGAAACGACAAAAAGGCAAAATAAAAAGCGATAAAAAGTGTAATAAAGCGACAAAAAACTGTCAAAAACATGACCAAACGCAACAAAAAACAAGAGTAATGGTGTCAGACGTAACCAAAACCATGAAGTGCGAAAAACATAACTAAAAGTGTCAAAAAAGCAAAATGAAAAAGCGACAGCAAGTGTCTTAAAGCGACAAAAAACAATAAAAACAGCCAAAAACATGACCAAAGGCGACAAAAAACACGAGTAAGTGACAAAACGCTTCTAAGTAGTTTCAAAAAGCAACAAAAACACGAGCAAAGGTGACACAAATGCAACCAAAAGTGGCAATAATTTGCAAAAAGTGTCTATAACAGACTAAAAATGAGTGAACATACAACCAAAAACAAAAAAAATGTGAACATGAACATGAACAAAAGCGACAAAAATACACGCAAAGGTGACATAAATGTGACCAATGTGCAAAAAGTGTCAAAAACAGTCTAAAAATGAGTGAACATACAACCAAAAACATAAAAAATGTGTCAAAAACATGAACAAAAGCGACAAAAACACACGCAAAGGTGACATAAATGTGACCAATGTACAATAATGTACAAAAAGTGTCAAAAACGGTCTAAAAAACACATAACCTGACAAACCAAAAACAAACAAAAGGCTTCCAAACCCAAAAGTGTTGAAAATATGACAAAAAGCAACAAAAAAACGACAAAAACAAAGACTAAAAGCAACAAAAACACAAGTAAACATGACAGGTTTAAAGGGCCCATGACAGGTCGGACACTCATTTACCTAAAATACAGTTAAGATAAATATATTTCAAGTTTTGCTAAAATTCTTTACAAATGTTATCCTGGTTTAGCAGTTTTGTATGTTTTAATTTCACTTCCTGGTTGTAAACAATTACATCACACTAGGAAATCACCATAGCAACCACACTGTAAACTGGGCTAAAACTCATCTAATGTCATCAATTCTTTTACCTGACAAATAAATCTATATTTGAACTTATTTATTTAGTTGAATTAATGTTTAAATGGTCAAAAAAGTAGTTTATTTTGTGTAAATCATGTATAAAGTTTGTCTCCACAGTGTGATGTCATCAGTTTGTTTACTTCCTGTAGTTTTCAACATATTTTTCAACTTTTCTCCACAAACAGTGACCTGATTGGTGTAAAACTATTATATATATTTACAACAAGTATTAATACACTGAATAAAGTCAAAATTAGAAAATCGTGAAAACCTGTCATAGGCCCTTTAAAGCAAAAAAGTGTAAAAAAAAAAAAAAAAAAAAAAGATAAGATACTGGCCAAAACAGAAAAGTGTTAAAAATATGACATAAAGCGACTAAAACACGACCAAAAGTGGAAAATACAGCACTTTATCACAAGATATTATTATTTTCTGGGCGTTTATACAGATCTAAACCAGGTCCCGTCTCTTCAGGACGTTAGCGCGCACCTGTCGTTAGCGCGCGCCTGTCGTTAGCGCGTGCCTGTCGTTAGCCTGGGTCTGTATTGGATTGAGCGGCGCCTGAGCTAGCATGCTAATCACTCGTCTGAGCGTCGTTTTGTTTCCTCGGGATTGATTTATTGTTGATCGTCAGATGTTTTTCCAGCTTTGGCTCAAACGAGTGACGACTGTAAATGACACACAAAGAGTCAGGTGCCCTCCCCGTCCTCCCATAATGCACTGCTCTGACGGTTTGAACAAAATGGCTGCTGTGTTTGGACTTTGTCATTGTCTTTTTGCACCTGTCGATTCTTCTCTCGCCTCCCTCTGCTGTTTTTTCTTTTACTCCTTTTTTACTTTTCTTCCTCTTTTTTTCTGCTCTTTCTTTCTCTCCTTTATTTTTCTCTTATCCTTTTTCTTTGCTCGTCTTTCTTTCCTCTGGCTGTTCTTTTATTTCCGCCTCGCTCACCTTCCCCCTTCATCCCTCTTTCTCTCTTCTTTTTTCTCCCCCGCTCTCCCTTTTTGCTCCCCCTCTCTCTTCCTTTTTCCTCCTTTTCTCCCCCCCTCTCTCTTCCTTTTTCCTCTATTTCTCCCCCCTCTCTCTTCCTTTTTCCTCCCCCCTCTCTCTTCCTTTTTCCTCCCCCCTCTCTCTTCCTTTTTCCTCTTTTCCTCCCCCTCTCTCTTCCTTTTTCCTCTTTTCCTCCCCCCTCTCTCTTCCTTTTTCCTCTTTTCCTCCCCCTCTCTCTTCCTTTTTCCTCTTTCCCCCCCTCTCTCTTCCTTTTTCCTCCCCCCTCTCTCTTCCTTTTTCCTCTTTTCCTCCCCCCCTCTCTCTTCCTTTTTCCTCTTTTCCTCCCCCCTCTCTCTTCCTTATTCCTCTTTTCCTCCCCCCTCTCTCTTCCTTTTTCCTCTTTTCCTCCCCCCTCTCTCTTCCTTTTTCCTCCTTTTCTGCCCCCCTCTCTCTTCCTTTTTCCTCTATTTCTCCCCCCTCTCTCTTCCTTTTTTCCTCCCCCTCTCTCTCGTCCTCTTTTCCTCTTTTTCCTCCCCTCTCTCTTCTTTCCTCTTTTCTCCCCCTCTCTCTTCCTTTTTCCTCCCCCTCTCTCTTCCTTTTTCCTCTTCCGCCTCTCTCTTCTTTTCCCTCTCTCCCTCTTCCTCTTTTCCTCCCCTCTCTCTCTTCTCTTTCCTCTTTTCCTCCCCCTCTCTCTCTCCCTCTTTCCTCTTTTCCTCCCCCCTCTCTCTTCCTTTTTCCTCTTTCTCCTCCCTCTCTCTTCCTTTTTCCTCTTTCCCCCCCCTCTCTTTTTCTCTTGCTCTCCTCATTTTTTCTCTCTTCTTCTTCCTCAGGCTGTTTGTTTCCTGAGCCTCGCTCGCTCACCTCCCCCCTCATCCCTCCCACCCTCCCCCTCTCCGGCACGCTCGCTCTCCAGATCTGTCTCCCCCCTCTCTCCCTCTCTCTCTCCCTCCCTTTCCCGCTCTCTCCCTCTCCCCCCCCTCTCCCTCGCTCTCTCTCTCTCCCTCCCCTCTCTCCCTCTCTCCCTCCTCCCTCTCCCTCTCTCCCTCCCTCCCCCTCACACCCCCCCTCTCTCTCTTTTTTCCTTTGAAGCCACAAGTGGAAAAACCCTGATCTGAATCTGTCTCTTCAGTTTTTCTGTCTCTGACGTTTCTTTCATTTATTTCTTTCATTTCTTTCGTTTTTGAGATTATTTTTATTTTTATTTTTATTTTTTATTTAAACATTTTAAACTCATCGTCGGCTGAAAATGTTCAATGGAACCGAAGGTTTAGAGAGAATTTATGAATAAATGAAAATCAGCAACAATGCCGTCTGCCTCCCTCCTCCCTCCCAAGGTCTCCCCCTCGTCTCCCTCTCTCTCCCCTCGCCTTCCCCTCGCCTCTCCTCTCCTCCTCCTCCTCGTCTCCCCTCCTCCCCCTCATCTCTCCTCCTCCCCCTCGTCTCTCCTCCTCCCCCTCGTCTCTCCTCCTCCTCCTCGTCTCCCCCCTTCCTCCCCCTCATGTCTCTCTCTCCTCCTCCCTCCTCGCCTCTCCTCCCTCCTCCTCCTTTCTGCCTCCCCTCCTCCTCCCCTGCAAGGCTGTCTCTCTCCTCCTCGTCATCTCCCCTCCTCCCCCCTCGGCCTCTCTCCTCCTCTCCTCCTCCTCCCCTCCTCCCCCTGCCTCTCTTCTTGCTCCCTCATCACCTGCCTCCCCTCTGCTCTCCTCCCCTTGTCTACTCCTCGCTCTCTGTTCTCTCCTCTCCTCCCGCTCTCCTCCCTCATCTCCTCCCTCTCTCCTGCCTCGTCTCTCCTCCCCTGCTCTCCCCTCTCCCCTCTCCCCTCACACGCTCTCCTCCTCCTCCTCTCCCCTCCTCCCCCTCGTCTCTGCTCCTTCTACCTGTAAGTCTCCCTCTCGCTCTCCCCCATGTCCTCTCCTCTGCCTTTCCCCCCCTCCTCCCTCCTGTCTCCCCCTCGTCTCCCTCTCCCTCCCTGCGCCCTTCCTCGTCTCTCCTCCCCCTCCTCGCCTCTCTCTCCTCTCTCCCCTACATTTCCTCCTCCTCCTCCTCCCTGCCGTCCTCTCCTCCCCCCCTCAGCCTCTGCCTCCTCCTCCTAGCCTCCCCTCCTCCCCTCAAGGCTGGCTCTCCTCCTGCGCCTCTCCTGCCTCTCCCCTCCCCCTCTGCGTCTCTCCTCCCTCCTCCTCCTCCCCCACTCCTCCTCCTCTGGCCTCGCCTCCTCCTCCCCTCCCTAGCCTCTCTCCTCCTCGGCTCTCCCCTCACTCCCCCTTAGTCGCTCTCCTCTCCTCCCTCCTCTCCTCCTCCTCCCTCCCCCTCGTCTCTGTGCTCCTCTAATTCGTCTTTCGCCTCCTCCTTTGTCCCCTCCTCCTCAGTCTCTTGTTTCCTCCCCCGCCTCTCCTCTCCCATCATCCCCCCTCCTCCCTCCTGCGTCTCTCCTCCTCCTCCTCTCCCTCCTCTCCCCTCGTCCCTCCTCTCCTCCTCCCCCTCTCCTCCCCTCGGGTCTCTGGTTCCTCCTCTACTCCTCGTCTCCCTTCCTCGTCTCCCCCCTTGTCTCTCTCCTTCCTCTCTTGTTCCTCCCCTGCCTCTCCCCCTCCCATCTCCCCAGGCACCTCCACCTCACAAGCTCCTCCCTGCCTCGTCTCACTGCGTCTCTCTCCTCCTCCACCCTCACAAGTTTCCCTCTCTCTTTGTACCCCTGCTCTCTGTCTCCCACTCGTCTCTCCTCCTCCCCCCTCCCTCCTCCTCCCCTCGTTCAAGCCCCCTCTTCTGCTATCCTGCTCTCCCTGTCTCCTCCCCTCCTCCTCCCCTCCTCCTCTCCTCCCTCCTCCTCCTCGCCTCCTCCCCCCCTCGTTTCCCTCTCTAGTCTCTGCCTCCACGTCCCTCCCCTGGGCCCTCCTCCCTCTCTCTGGCCCCTCCTCTCTCTCCTCCCCCCTCCTCCTCGTCTCTCCCTCCCCTCGCTTTCCCTCTCTGTATCTGCTCGCCTCTCTCTCGGGCCTCCTCCCCCTCGCCCCTCCTCCTCCTCCTCCTCCTCCTCGTCTCTCCCTCCCCCTCATTTCCCCTCTGCATATCTGCTCGTCTCCCCATCGCCCTCGTCCCTCCTCACTCCCCCTCCTCCTCGTCTCTCCTCCCCCTCGTTTCCCTCTCTCTGTATGTCTGCTCAATCA
This sequence comes from Rhinogobius similis, assembly GCA_019453435.1. Taxonomy (NCBI): domain Eukaryota; kingdom Metazoa; phylum Chordata; class Actinopteri; order Gobiiformes; family Gobiidae; genus Rhinogobius; species Rhinogobius similis. The sequence continues at coordinate 2,037,446 of CM033634.1, read as the reverse complement.
CAATCCTGGCCCCTAGTCCCTCTCCCCTCGTGTTTGGTGCTCATCTTGCTCTCCGTCGTTCACATCTTCGTGCTCTGGTGTGTTTGATGAGCGCTGACAGACGGGCCCCGAGCGCCGGCCCCTGACGCACCACCGGCCCCTGACGCACCGCCGGCCCCTCAGTCCTACACCACCAGCCCCTCAGTCCCACACCACCGGCCCCACAGTCCTGCACCACATACCGGCTCCCTCGATCCGCCACCACACGGCCCTCAGTCCTACACCACCGGCCCCACAGTCCTACACCACCGCCTCTGACGCCACCACCGCCCTCAGTCTCTACACCACCGGCCCCACAGTCCTACACCACCCGGCCCCACGAGTTTCTGCTACACCACCGGCGCCAACCTCGGTCGCACCACCGGCCCCACAGTCCTCTACACCACCAGCCCTCTCAGTCCTACACCACCGGGCGCCTCAGTCTCCGCGAGCACTTTACCGGCCCCACAGTTCCTACACCACCAGCCCCTCAGTCCTAGTCCCGCACCACCGGCCCCACAGTCCTACAACATCGCTCCTGACGCCACCACCGGCCCCTCAGTCCTGCTAACCACCGGCCCTGACGCGCCAGAATATTATTTACAGTTTTAGATCATAAGTAACGTCTGCGTACAACGACCTTCCCTGTTGTGTCTTTTAAACTCTTTAAAAAAAGAAAAAGTAAAAGAGAAAACAAAACCAAAGCTCCAAGAGAATAGTTTTAAAAATACAAATGTAGAAAAAGAGCGAGACGATGCACTGATGTGGTTTCACAGGTTTATGCGCGTTTGAGAATTGATTTAATGAATCAAACACTAATTATTGATCATTAATTATGTAAAAGTGGGCTCCGCCTCCAGCGCCACTTCCTCTGAGCAACAAACAAACGAGCTTCTGACGTCCAACCTCAGGCGGACCTCAGACGAACCAAACGACGGACCAGACGACGAACCAAACGACGGACCTCAGACGAACCTCAGACGGGCCCGGACGAACGATTTAACCTCTCATAGACGAACCTCAGAGGCGGACCTCAGAGCGGTGACCTCAGACGGACCTCGTAGACGGACTCCTCAGAGCGGACTCTCAGAGGCCCCGGACCTCAAGAATCTAACGCCAAACGACGGTGACCAAACGATGACACCAAACGACGTGACCAACGACACGACG